>JAEQBH010002511.1:600000-1012079 GCA_016808115.1 Tetrastigma voinierianum
CTTAAACTGCTCGAGGTTGGGTCTCCGCTAATTCATTGCGATCAACCTTTGCATCGAAATGTGTCGGTCTTTTACAAAAGCATTTTGAGACTTAGAAATCACCTTGTCCAGGACCCTCTTAATTCTATTAGCTAATACTTTGGTCAGAATCTTGTATAAACCACCCACAAGGCTTATTGGCCTTAAATCCTTGAAGTCCTCTACAGTTTGTTTCTTGGGAATCAACACCAAAAAGGTCGCATTCAGATTCTTGACAAATCTGCTATGTTCACGAAACTCCTTGAAAAAACCTAGGACCTCCTTCTTTACGAAATCCCAGCTAAAAATCCAGAAAGCTATTGGGAAACCGTCTGGACCGGGAGCCTTATCACTGTTAAGACCAGAAATAGCTATCCAAATTTCTTCCTCTGAAAAACTTTCCTCTAGCCTAGCAGCTTCCTTTGAGCCAATCTCATTGATTGCCATATTAGGAAGGGAAGGACTCCATCCTCCTGGAGCCGAAAACAGATTTTGGAAGGCCGCCACTAAACCATCCTTTATCTCAGCCTCCTTTTCTAGCTTTCTGCCATAGATGCTAATACTTTTAACATAATTTCTTCTCCTGTGGGCATTTGCAGTCCTATGAAAGAACCCCGTGTTCCTGTCCCCTTCCTTTAGCCAGGTCTCTCTGGATTTTTATCTCCATGAGATCTCCTCTGCGAGGGCCCAGCGTTTGAAGTCGGCTCTCGCTTTAACCCGTTCCTCAACTTCCTCGAGTTTCAGATCCCTTTCCTTCTCGAGATCATCCCAGAAAGTCACCCTGCGGAGGGCGTCCTTCTTGTTAGTTTCCACTTTGCCGAAAACTTCTCTGTTCCAAGTCTTCAGAATACCTTTCAGTGCTTTTAGCTTTGCAGAGAGGATGAAACTGTAAGATCCATGGGCGGAGATTTTGTACCACCCTTTTCGGGTCTCTTTGAATCCCTCATTTTCCGCCACATCAATTTGAAATGAAAGGTGAAGGGCGTCGGCTCCATCAGCGTCGACAAAATGGGGCGGTGATCGAGGAGAGGCGGCTGGGCGGAACCTTTCTGAATCACTTTGCGGCGTGACTCTCTAATCGGCTGGGGCAAACAAATCTGTCTAAATGGGACTTTGATCTACCATTGAGGCCACCCCGCCAGGTGAAAGGTCCACCCTGAAGCGGAAGATCTCTCAACCCCAAGTCGTTCAGGATGTCGGCAAACCTTCTGTGTTGTGAGTTGTGATGTTCACCCCATTTAGATCTTCGATCGGAGATAGTATCTCATTGAAATCACCCTCCAGCACCATGGATTTAGTCCACAGACTGATCGAGCCAAGCTCTTCCCAAAAGGGTTCTCTAAGACTCTTCTCGATCGGGCCATACACCCCTGAAAAATCCCATTGAAACCTGTACTCTTCCATTCTAAATAAACACGAGACTGAAAAATTACCCACCATAGGTCCACGAACTGTCGTCTTTTATCCCAAAATCGGAAGAAGAATACTTTAGCGGACCCTTGACGTTAGGCTATCCCGAGTTCAAGCCCCACCCTAAGGCTGAACACCATATCAATATTCATTTCTTGCACCTTAGTTTCTTGAAGGCAAACTAGGTCCACTCTGTGAGTTCTAATAAAATTCTGGATGACTTTCCTTTTATCAGGATTGTTCACACCTCTTACATTCCAAGATAGAATTTTAAGCTTCATTATAACTTAATCTGTATATTCCCCTTATCCCTTCCTCCTCCTTTGTTTGTCTGCTTCCCATTATAATTAATGGTGCTCTTTAGTCTCCTTAGTTCCCGATCACTTTTTGACACTGTCATGTTTCCTCTCTCCTTACCGCTTTTTTGTTGAGCCACTAAATTCCTCAATAAATCCAGAATCTCCTTTTCAAACTCCTTTGTTGGGAAGCCTAAAAATTCACTAAATTTAGCCAAGCAGCTACTTTCCCAACTGTCGTAAGGCGATGACTCTGTGGGCTCGTGTTGTGCCTCCTACATTCTTCGACCCACAATTGCTTTCTAGACTCCTCCCAACCATTATCGCTCAGCGTAACCCCAACCTTCCCACACTTGCATCATCTACCGCCATCCTCATTAGTTCCAGATCTTCATACCCAGTAGTGCCCCCAGGCCTGAAAAACCCCCTGGAAGCAAGGGACGGCCAAAAACAGAGAAACGGGAAGAGGGGGACAGGTCGTTGAGGTTATCGACATACCTATTCATATAGACGCAAACGTCGTCCTGAGGTAGATCCTCTCGTATCTCGTCTTCTTCCCGGCAGTGTGTGTTGTTCCCCTCCTCACCGAAATTTGGGTCTCTGGAACTAGACCGTTTGCAATCTAAAGGCATAGAAGGCCTTAATAACGGGCCTTGTTTCAGCCCAGACTTCTCTCCCACATCCTTGGCCTTGGAGCATCTGTGACTTAAAGCGTTCGGCCCATCTGGGGTAGGCCTGTTAGAATAGCTTGGACTTGGGCTTGCTTAATCAAGATCCAACCCCGTGAGCTTGCCCTGGATACGGCCCGTCTCGAGACAGAACGAAAGTAAAAGCCCGACCCACCGCAGACTACCACAGTAAGCAGTCAGCCCCGAGGTCATACTATCTTTGGGTCATGGATAGGTTCATCCATGGCTTTTTGCACGAAGACGAGCCTACTCCCCTACGGGCTTACCTGGAAGCTACCTTTGTACCTCACGGCTCCACCTTGCGCGTGTACGATTATCTTCTTCAACCTCACAGCCACTAATCTCATTGATGTCTCCCACGGAATCTTGGGGGCGAGAAGTGGTTTGAACTCCCTTCCACGGGTGTTGGCCCCCGTGGTCATTACCTCCGATCAAACAAGCCATCATGGCGATGTGGAGCTGCGTCTTCTCCCTGCATTAAACCTATCTTCTTCTGTCGACACCCGCAATTCTGAAAAGGGGAGAGGGTATCTCTCGAGCCTTACACGATCACAGATTCGATCGGGGACCATGAGATCTCCCATTTTCTCCAGTCTGGCTTCCTTTTACTTCTTTTGAAATCCTGCCCTCCTCTCTTCCCCAGCCCTGCTGCTTGTTGTTTTTCTCTTTTTGCCCCGACGTATGAGTTGAACACTTCTCTCGATGCTCCTTTTCTTCACCCGTAATGTCTTTGCTTCCCTGAAGAGAGACAAGGCTATAATTCTCTGTACTTTTTTTCTACACTCAGCCTCGTGCTTTTTGCCCTTTGATCATCCGCAGAATTTTTCACAGTTGGCCATTCAACTTGCTCCCTGTAATGTTTTGGGCTTTGGCCCGCATGAGTTCCTTGACGAGGGCTTGGGTTTTGGGCTGCCATTCTCCCTGTTTGAAGGCCAAGGTGTCCTTTCTTGTTGACCCGTGAAAAGACTTGTTTGGCTCCCTCCTTTGTTTCCCTGATCCCCATGTTGTTTTGGGATTCGGCGCGTTGCTTGGGCCCCACATTGGAATCTGACACACTTTAGGCTTATTTGGACCTCCACCTCTGACCCGCACTCCCCGGGACCTTCTGTTGACTCTCGGCCCTGCCTCTCTCGGGATGTAGCAGAGCCTTTTTCCTTTTGCAGCTCTCACGCGTCCATTGGCGCGTGACTTTCCCTCGTCTTCCTCACTGGGTTCCGCCAATAGGCCTTTGGTTCTGTAACCTTGGGGATAAACCTCTACTACCCTTGGTTGGATCTCCCACCATATTTGAAGTTCATAACCACATTTGTGGCAGTTAAGCGAAGAGGCTTTCTAGGAGGCAGCTCTTTTTGCAAGATTCTTGTCCACCGAAGGTCCTTCCTTTGGGTTGTTTCTTTATCCAAAAAGACAAAACCTCGCACCTATCTCCCAGCTTTTTTAGGGATATCTTCGGCCATCGGGTGCGAGGGCAAATAAACACTACGATCCAAACCACGGGTCTTAGTGCAATTTCTCCTTTCACATCGGTGTGGGGTCCACCATTCTAGATGCATCGCTTCACCCCTAAAGATTCTGCTTCCATTCTCCATAACCCAATCTGCCTCTTCCACCGATTCAAAACTCATGAAGAATAGGTTTTGACTTAGGTTTTGAAAAGTCACACCCCCCTTCAACCTCCAAGCTCTTTTAGCCCAAGCTTCCAGATCAGTCAAGGGCGGATCTACTGCTTGCTGTGACATCCATCCTCCCACCACTCCATATTTTAGCGACCCTAAAATCTCTTTTGAAATACTCTCGCTGATATCCAACCATATCGTGTCCTGGTTTTCTCTTCCGTGAATCGTTGTTTCCATGCTTGGTTGGTAGGCTATGCTTCCTGTCGATCTTCGCCTTGTCGAGGAAGTTGGCTTCTTGGCTTACTTTTCTCCTCATTTTCCATCATTCCCGAACTGCCAGGCTTCCTCTAACATATACCACCCATTTATCAGGCCATTTCCTTTTGGAAACGATAATCGATGCCATTTTCCATCAAGGTCTGCCACAGAACAGAGTATGAACCGCCCTCAATCATTTTTCCTTAACTCCAAACTATATCTCCTTCCATTCTCCCTCCATTCCAGTCCTTTGTTGTTCTTACCTGCTTCCTTTCTGAAAGACTCAACACCCTTAGATAAAATCTTTGTTCCTTCTTTTCCAAAGCGGATCCAAGAGCTCCGCCCTCCTCGCCTTTCTGTAATAATCACCTGAACCATTCTGCCTTCCCCCACCTCCTTAAGCTCGAAAGATTTGTAGTCGACGGAGAACCATCTCCGTCCAAACACCCTCATGGGGTCAGAAAAATGTTTTTAATTTTATGAAGGAGGATGCGGTCAGTTGTTTCTTCTTTTATTATGTAGAGGAAGCAATGATTTTCTAAAGTACATCCTCTCAATTTTTAGGAGCATGAGATTGAAATTCTTCTCCGTATTGCCTCCGTATGAAGAACCCGATTTTTGTAGGAACTCAAGAATTCTATACCACTTTCATATAGAAATCCCCTTCTTCGTCTGCCCTCAAAAAGTTTAGAAAGATTTGATTGAAATTTTTTCTTCATTTTAGTCATTCCAAACTTGACCATCCTAGCGATTTTAGCCCACTATATGTTCTTGGATCCTTTAAAGAAAATCCTCAACCACTTCTAACCAAGGAACAAAATATCGGTAATTACGGATATATCGGTACTTGGATTTTACGGAAATATCGGAAAATATCGATGAATATTTTGACAAAAATATCGGTAATGCAAAAATTAACAAATACTTTGAAATTCATGGAAATACTTTGTTGAACTATAAAAATGCATAAATAAGCAAATATACACTTGTGAAGATGATATTCATTATAATTTATCGAGAAATTATCCTGATAGCCATTTAAAAACCAAAATGAAGACCGATGTGACTCCATTCATTTATTTGATGAAGGATCCATCTTGATGAGAGACAATATTCATACCAAGACATGGTGTTGCAATAATATTGATTGTAACTTCGAACATGCCATGCATAAATATGTTGACTCCTACCCACAACCTCTCCGTGGATAGGAAATTCGGGGTTCACCCACATACTCGTTTGAAATCCTTCTTGCATTTGATATGGAATTTGGAATGGCATTTGTGGATCATGAGGATAGTTAACCATTCCATATTCTTCACCAATAGAACCTGAAGGATGTGAAGAAGGCTGACCATAACTCATTGTATAAGGAGGAAATATGTTGCCCTCATTCGATAAATCACTGAATTGAGTTCCAATACTCATGGACTCAAAACTGGCGAAACGAATCCTCATTGTATGGTGTCATCCTTCATTGTCTTCCTCTATGTGGCTTTCCAATGGCTCCAATACCTGGCCCGACTCTCCTAGACCCGTGGTCTTCATCTTGTGTAGCATGAGTGAAATCATCTTCACCGGTGAATAGGCTCAATGGATATTGACTTTGTTGTGGATCTGCAATATCCCCACCATCATTTCCAATATCACTACCATCATTGGTCCCCTCTCCTCTTGAGCCATCATAGCTTTGTAGTAGAAATACGACCAAAACTTGTCTACTACTATGTTCAACACTTGAATCAAGGAGGAATTCGGTAACAGCGGGTTGAAATGAGTTCCTCGTGTCTTAGTTGAAACTTTCACTATGAACTTCTTTAAAATCAAAACCCGGCTCGCGTAACTCCACAGCTTCTCGAACATGTGCGGCCGTCGTGGATCAGAGTTTCCATCATGTCAATAAATGGAGGTCTAACCCATTGAAATAGTTGATTCTCTTCTTCTTCGCCGAACTCAACTGAAATTTCTAGTAAATCGAGAAAATTATTTTCGGCAACTTTATCGGTCTTTGCCTCCATATCACGGATCTTTAGTTTCATGTTGTAATAACAAAAAACCAATTGTTGGAGCCTAGGATAAGCAAACCGATTTCTTTGTTTGGTATGAATTAGAGCAAATATGCTCCAATTTCTTTCACAAGCTGAAGGTGATGCGGTTTAGGAAAGAACCTTTAAGGCCAAACTCCTTAATGTTGGAGCGTGATTTCCATACAAAACCACCATTCGTTTCTTGATAAAAATTGCTTATATTGATATATAATAATAGAATAGTTATGAAATTTACTTATAATGATGCCTCACGGGGGAACCATTTTTGATCTTGACGCTATTCTTTTGATCACCAAATCCCTTTTGCATCAGGAATATGGCTACTAAGTTGTGAATTCAAAATGTCAAAAAAAATCTAAAATAAAAAATTAATGAAGAAATTGAATCAATTAATTAAAATTAGAAACTCATTAATTTACCTCGTTTCCAAAATTAGAAGGCCTTGACGTATGATCTAATTTAGAAAAACATCATCTTAAGACAGCAGAGTAGCTCGGGGTTGGAACCAACTCAGTGCAGTATTGAAAATTTGGATTTAGATAGCTATCTTTTAATAGTGATTAGAAATTAGTATCTGATAATAATATAAACATAAAATTATTAAAGGTGAATATCGGCGAAGAGGATATTAATTAGTTACCTGCTGCATGAAGAGAGTTCTATCCCAACGATCTGCGATGATAAGTTTCACCCACTCTTTAGCTTTGAGTCGATCTAAATTTGCCTTCATCAACCGAATCAACTCGTAGACAAATGGCATGGTTGGGACGACTTGAATCAGCGTCACGGCGTTATTGTATAGTCTTTCGTAGATGGGCCAAAACACCAGCCTTCTCCCAATATTGATGATCAAACATGAGTCTTTACGACCTCATGCCTTGTCGGCTAAGCTTGTGAGATGACCATTCATTATTAATAAGACTTTTTTCAAAATCAGCCCTCTTTTTAGAGAAGACTGTCGAGGCAATATAGTTTTATTTGCAAATCTTGTTGCTCCGGGACGCCGCGATATCTCTCCACCACATACTGTCGCATTTTTTTGCAAGCAACCAACCGCGATTGTAAATGAAGTTGGTTATCTTTTCGACCATTCGATGTTGACAACACTATCCCTTTTACCAATGTCTTGAACATTAAATGTGCAGTCTGCCATTTGCATAGAGTCAAATAAAGATTGTATTTCTTCATCAAATAACTCCCTTTCACAAATGCCGATCCATTATTTGTTACAATTTGAACCACATTTGCTTCTCCAACTTCCTTGATGCGTCTTCAACATTATATAATATATTTATTTGTCTTTAATCTTATTCGACTAGCATCAAGCAGTTGAGAAGATTGTACTTCCTTTTGAATATGAAATTAATTATGCTCAATTTAGTTGGCCGGTCCATCCATTTGCACATAATTGTACATCCATATGTCTCCCATTTCTCCTTTGCAGGATTGACATAAGCTGTGTCTTTATACTCAATTTCCAAGTACTTGCTTTTGATTTCATACGGAGATGGTGGTTCGATGCCCATCCCTACATATAATAATTTAAGGAAAGCTGGTTATTAAAACATATTTCATATGGAGATAATAATGTCATTATTAAAACATATTTCATATGGAGATCATAATGTAAAACATATTATATAATTAGACAAACACCTTGTTGTGCAGCAAAAATCATGTTCTTAAAATGGTGTGAGTCGCTTTTGAGGTGAAACACTTTCATATATGAAGAACACAATTAATTGTCCATTGTTTCAGCAGTTGAACCACCTTTAGACATATTTTTAGAGGCTTTTTTTGTTTTGCAGCCGAAGACTTGTATAATGATGGTGCAATTGGCGGTGATGGATCCTTATGCCAACACTTTGTGATCTTTGTATACGTCTTGATGGATCACCTGGTTGTGAAGACTCGCCTATTGCAATTACGCAAAAAATAAAATCCAACTTACATTATTTTATACATAATTATGTGAAAAAATGAATTAGGTATAAAGATTTACCAATTTTTCTTTTGCCTCTCATAATTCCTGCTACCTGATCTCTGTTCCATTAACTAGCTTTTGATGCACGTACTGCTTCTCGATATTCATCTCGCTCATCGAGGTGCATGTCAGTCGGATACATATGCACATCCTCATCACCCTCTTCTTTCTCATCATCATCAATGAGACTGTGATGTTTTCCTCCCATTGTGCCTCGTAATTCAGCTCGAATTTCTTCCATATCAGCTGCTTTTTTCGCTTTTGCTTTACCTTTATGTTCTAAAAGTTGCTTCATTTCTTGTTTTACTTCCGGTGGCATATTTGGACACTTCTTAGTATTTGAATTGGGATCCGTTTGTGACAGATGAAAATTTAAGCGAGTAATTCCACCACTTTTTATGCTTAAACCACAATAATTACAAATTGTTCCATTTTTATGTCCCTCCAAAGGTGCTTGTATTGTCTCCGTACGGGATCTCTCGGCCTCCACTTTCACTAGCCATTCTATAAACACATGTGATTTTATTGAAAATGAAATTCAAATCAGTGTGATATTTGTATATGATATCATTATAATAACATTATATATATGTAATTTAACATAAAATTAAGACCTAAGTTTCTTAATGATATCTAGCTTAATAATATCATTAAGATGTCTAAGAATTTCTAAATTTCTAATATTAAATATGTCTAAGATCTATGTTTCAAACATTATATAAAAGTATAACTAAACTTTAATGTAAGTAATATCAAATGAAACTATAATAAAACTTTAGTATAAAAAAATAAATTATAGTATAAAAATGTTTCAAACATTATATAACAAAAATAACTATTAAGTAAATGAATAATACAATTAATTAACTAAAAATTATATTATCAAATGAAACTATAATAAAACTATAGTATAAAAATATAAATTATAGTATAAAAATGTTTCAAACATTATATAACTAAAACAAGATTATAGTAAATAATTAAGTTTGAAACATTATATAACTAAAATAACTATTAATATATAGCTAATATAATTAATTAACTAAAAATTATGCTATAGTATTATCAAATTATAAAAATAAAATAAAACTATAGTATAAAAATATATATTATAAACTACTTCAACACCAAAATAAAACTAAATAACATATGCATAAAAACAAAATTAATGAATAAAGAAACATACCTTAATTCACAAAGATCTTCCAAAAAATTAGGATAAAGAAAAAAGAAAAAATTATTTGAGAGTGAAATGGAGTTTAGATGTTGATGGATGGGTTTGTAATGAAAGTGTGATTTTAGGGGTATTTATAGAATTTTTTGGAATCAAAATAGCCATTGGATTGTCAAAAAACCATTGTGATTTATTTCTATGCCGTTGGATTTGATTTTGGTTCAAGTGACCCAGTTGGATCCATCATATATCCGTTAGAAATCTCATTCTGGACCGTTAGACCAAGCTTCAGATTTAAAATCAACCGTTGGATAAAAAATATAGCCGTTGGATTTTTCAAAAAAGGCGGACGAAATTTGGACCGTCATATCAAAAACAGAAAAAATCTAAGGGCCAGAATAATTTAGGAGAAAATGCCGAAAAAAGGCCGAAAAATCGGTGATATTTTGATTTTATTGCCGATAAATCGACGACACTTCGGCGCGTGCCTCGGCGGCGTGTAATTCAAACGCCGAAAAATGCGCAAAATCAATTGGAGAAAAATCGACGATTTTTCCCGATTTTTCCATGATTTTTTTGCAGACGATTTTTCCACCCGAAAATCTTTTCTAGCACCATCGAAAACTGATTTTTCGCCAAAAAATCAGCCGAAAAAAGCGATTTTTTTGTCCTTGCTTCTAACTCATAATGATGGAGTTATATTAAGAAACAAGAGCCTCAATTACTACGGCAGCACCAGCAAATAATTCTTCTAAAGCTTCACCTTTTTCCTGCCTTTCACCAGCTGTTAAATTGATTTTGTTAAGCCATTCACAAAAACCACTGATAGCCCTCCTCTCAATGTAGGATACCAACTCAGCACTTCATGCCAACTTGCCTCCTAATCATGTGTAAGTTCCTAATACGAAGCCTCTGTTTTTCTTTTGCATGGAAACACCATGATCAATAACCCATTGTGGCATTCTCTATGGCTTTGTTACCTAAAGGAAGTCCTTTGATTCTTCGCCTTCCAATCTATTTTTGAATGACTAATAATAACATGGCATAAATTATATGCTGAAAATGTACTTTGACGAAAAGCTTGAAAGGTATTAACAATAATAGGAATATGACAGTAATACAAATCCCATTCTTGATGACATTTTGTAAATTAAAAGACGCAAAAGTTTTCATGAAATTCTTGCCATAAGCTATACAACTTTATTAGTTCTTTGAGAATTTTGGCATATATCAAATGTTTGGCAAATTTCTTTCTTTTTTTCAACATAATACTGTAAAAGGGTATACCCATATTGTGCTCTATATATATTATTGATCTACTTAAGCCTTTTCTTCAATTGTTAGCTTAGCACCTAAATCAACATGATCATGGGTTGGAAATGTTATTGCTTTTATTTCTTCCATTTCTGAGTCTATGTAAGATCAAAGAAGGCTGCTATGAGGTTAAAAGGTTGCAGCGAAGTCAGCTGGATAACTGAAAGGTATATTAGCTAGTTTTACACATTTTTTCTCTCTCTACCTTTCTCACTTGATAGTATTGAAACTAACTGCAATCAAAATGCTTCCACATTTGTTTGTCTAGCGTATTTATATCTTGATATAATGGAATCGTTACTTCAATGTACTACTTAAGCATGAGTAGAACTGCTTAAAGGGTATTATTCTTGATCAATGCAGCAAATGAATTGTTGCAATTATGAGAAATGTTGGACCCATATATGCATTATCGTTTCACCTTCATTTAGGGTAATAGTGCTTAAAATTTTATTCTTCTTCATCCTGCTCTTTATCATTTTCTTCTGCTTTCTAATGATAAAAAGTGATTTGTCTGTGTTCAAATCTGTCAATTTCATTCTACACCAAAGTCAAGGATTTAATATGAGAAAGAATATCTAGTTACAAATATGGTTCTACATTTTGTCCCAGATATATTGAAGAAAATTACTCAAAAAAATCCGACGTTGAGAGAGCCACAAATCTACATTCGAATTAAAGCTTACATCTGGGCCAAAAAAAGCAGGTTGGTGCATCATTATTACTAGTTATTTTCATTTTTCAACTTTTATAAAATTTCTCTTTTTCAATATGTTTATAGTTGAGTGATTCTTGCCACTGCTCTGAAATGTATGATATACACCATGCGCTGAACTCTTGAGAAAGAAAATAGAAATGTCCGCTGAAAAACTAATGTTGCTACAGAAGGAAGAACAAAGCACCAAAAAAAGCAGGTTTCTTGTCCCCTCTCTCTCTCTCTCTCTCTCTTAATTAATAGACTCTTAATATCCTGTCAATGGCTAGAATCCTTTTCTTCTTCATCTCCTGGTTTTCATCAGATTAGAGGTTTGTGTGTGTGTGCTGGGCTAAAGGAGAGCTTGGAATGTTTTTGGTCTTTTCACTACAATTTACTACTGCAAGATTTGTCCAGGTGTGGGAAGCGGCAGCAAAGGCTGTGAAAGATGAGGAAGCAGTTAAGGAGAAGCTGTGTGATGACTTAAGCCAACTGGTAATTGTCTTAATTAAATGTGGATTTGAAATGTCACAGTTTCATAAATCATTTTTGACTCATCCATCCTTAATAGGTTCAAGAAAGCAGTAACACCCAGTTTTCTAGACTGGAGGAACTTAAGAGGCGTCTAGAAGCTTTGAACCCAAGCCGAGCTTCCATCTCTGGTGCTCATGTAAGCCTCATGTCCATTTTCACTTTTCATTTAGAAGTATAAATGTGATAATGTGTAATTTCTTACTGGCTTGCTACCGTTACCTTGTTAATGAACCTATGAAATATTTTCATATGAATGTTGATGGAAAGACAGGAAAGTGGGAGAACTAGATGGTCCACAAGCCATGCTTATGAGCAAGAAAAAGAAGGTTATATTTGTGATAAAATTATATATATATATATATATATATATATGAATTTGTCATTTTTTTTAAGTTTCTCATTTATGTATATGTAAAAGCAGCATGCATATCCAGCATGCATATCCTTATGTTTTATATATATATATATATATATATATATGGTATATATATATATATATATATTTTTTTTTTTTTTTTTCATTTTAATGATACAATATTCTACCGCAGTGGTATGCTCTTGTAAGGATATTTCTTTGGTATATATCAATCTCTATTGCTTGGTTATTAAAATATACTTGTTCATGTATAAAATTATGAAACTGCTGTGACAAATAGATGGCCACCAGATTGTGTCTTTTGGAATTTTCAGGATCTCTTCAAGGCCCTTCTAAGAGGGCTAGGCATTAGTCCTACGCATTCTCTCTCTTGTTTCAAGTATAGATTAGACCACCTGCCATAAGATTGCTCAAAATATCCTCCATAAACCAAATTTTTTAGGATTTCCAGGCGATCAATATCAAAGTTCAATGTCAATTTTCGTTTTAAAGCGAGTAGTCATCTTCTCGAAATCGCCATGGTTCCCCTCCTACAAGAGCACACGTCCTTCTCCTTCATAATTCCAAGGCGAATGCGTGGGTAACTCTTTGTCAATGGTGAACTGAGGGATAACACGATGCTATCACAAGTTTTATTTAGCTTTATCTTTCCTCAAAGGACCTGCATTTCTATGTTGCAAAATTCTCCAATCCTCCTTAGCAGAGAAAACCTTCTTGGGGAGACTCAACTAGCCAACTCAAACCAACAAGATAGAACGTCTCATTCAACAATGTGCGAGTGATGAGGCAGTGGAGGAACCACTGGCCACTGGTTCTTCATCCGTTTCTTGCACATCACAATATTAGAAAAGATGCCTTCTGTCAGGTTAGGATGTTTCTTGGATGCTCTGCTCTTAGCATGGCCAGGTGATGTTTTGCAACACAAGACAAACTTGTTGGTAGATAATTGCAAGTGCACATTATTGTTAAACAAGTAAGAAAGTGATGAGTAAGATATTGTTCCCATTGGGGTACGATTATTAATTACCGAAATGTCTTAATTTTGATTTTATTTGAGTAATCGTAAATGTAAACTTTGAAGACTAAAAATGAACTACAAAATAAAATACAAACAATACAACAAAGATCAGAAATAAAGAATGTTAGGAATTATGATTTCACTGAATTAATTATATCTAATTTCATTTGAATATGCTATTATGATTTTTTATGGTTATACTATGGTGTTGGTCAATTACCCTTTTGTTTTATAAATCTTTTCTCGATATACATGAGACTATAGCTTTATGCAAATTAAACCATCAAAACATTAATTAAGATTTATGATAATTTTCAATGCAACCACATAAAAATAGATAAATATATCTCTATTAGATCCTAGAAATTATGATATTTATCCTAGAGACATGTCACAAGAATCCCCTCCCTGTCTCATCTTGATCCTTAGTTCATTCAAAATATGGGTGGAAAATTGAAAGCATAAAAAGCAAGGAAAATAAAATAAAAATATAAAAAAATCACACAAAATATTCAATTATTATTATATCATCATAATTAGGTAAGCCACTAGTGCTCTGGTAACAGGTTTGGGTCGTGTCAATATATATATATTCCACTGTCTTCGCTAACCTGAACATGACATTAATATAATCAGGTAAAAAAATAACAAATTCAAACACGACTCAATTAGTAATTGGGTAACACAACATGATACGTATAACCCATTTATTAATTTGGTCATTTCAAATAATATGAATTATAATTATCTCATCAAGATTTAACACAGTCAACCTATTAAACGGGTTAACTGGGTTAAATATTAATTGACATTATAGCTTTTGAGGCCTAACTCAAGTGGTTAAAGGATACGATGGGGTTATAGGAGGTTTGTGTCTGGGTTCCAATATGGACTATTAAAAAGAAAAAAAAACATTTACCTATAAAAAAATGACATAATAATTAAATGAGTCAAGTTCTTGTTATGCTGATTGACACGAATATAACCCGTTTATTAAATGGGTTATGTGGGTCAACATGAATTTGACCTTAACAAGATTATATTCTACCCAAATCCATAGAAAACGTGTCAAGTTTGTGTCGTGTTCACTAGTTGTGTCAAGTTTTAATGCCCAATCATAATTCCGGGCCTATGTCATAACTCTAGTATAAACTATTTTGGATAATATAATACCATCGTCGACTTGTTAGTCCACGGAAAATGAAATTATAAGGATGTATTAGCTAGCCATGAAATGAAACTGCGCATATAGCCAACCATGAATAAAATCAAAAGGGTGGCATAGCCAAACAGCAAAACTAAAATAAAAAGGCGGCATAGCCAACCTGGGTTAAACTAAAACATAATAGCACAATAGTCTAGTAACAAGCTAAAGAAGAGCTTAAATGAGGCCTGTTTTAAAAAATAAGGCCCAAAGGGAGTTGGATTCCCTCGCTTTTAAAATAAATGGGGCTTGTTGATGATGGGGGCCAAAGTCCTAGCAAGGAGGGATTACTTCCATTGGACATTCTGAAGATCTTGTTTGGATTTGTGCTCAGAAGGCCCTTCCCAGAGCCCAAGTGATGATGTGGTCATCACTGGGTCTTATAGCTTTGAGAGAGTTGGGTCAAGTTAGAGGAGTTGCTGAAGAAGGAAATGCTGTGCCGATCCTTGGTCTTGATGGATCTTTAAATTAGAGCTCCCGGCGGGAGGAAGCCCTCAAGCTCACCAAAGCAATGCAAATTGTTCCGTATGAACTATCTCCAGAAAACTCTCCTTATCCCCTCTTCTCCGTTGCCGATCCCTACTGGGGGCTCTTCACGATTGGGGATTTCCATAGGAATGATGCTATAAGATATGAAACCGCGCTTAAAGGTGGTTTCCAGCCGACTAAGAGAGTGTGGGGAGAGGACTGCTGGGCTCTGGGAAGTAACCAAGAGGTGGTGAGTTTCGGGAGTCAGAGCAAGAAGCTCCATTGTGCGTTTCCAGAGTGTTTGGGATACAAAAATTGGGAAGATAGCTGCCTAATCAAATTCAATGAATTTCTTGGTGTTCCAACGATGGGTTTTGAAAAGTAGATTCTGGAGCTATTGCGAAAAATGGTGTCTCAACAGCCAAAAGATCTAAGGAAGGGGAACATGACAGAGTCCAGACGCGAGTGGGAGTTAAGAAAATTGGAATGCACCATCAACTACAATGAGAAGGGCCATAATAGAGAAGGAAGAGATAGGGGGACTTTGTTGTTAAAGTTAAAATGAAGTTAAAGCTTTTCTTTTGGAATGTTAGAGGAGCAAATGATCCGAATAAAAGGAATGTCATTTGAAATTTAATTAGGTCTCAGAGGGTGGATTTGGTTTGTCTACAAGAAACCAAGATTCAGGAGATGTCCGCTGCCTGTGCTCGTAGTTTTGAGGTGGGTAGATTTTTTGATTGGAAGGTTGCAGAGGGAGTAGCAGGGGGTATTCTTTTGTTTTGGGATAAAAGAAAACTAGACTTGGTGGAGGCCGAAACATGCCTTCTCGGCTACTTGCTGGCAAAACGGAGGATGACTTGAAAGCCGCCTTCATGTCTCAGGGCTCTGGGCCGGAAGGAGCAAAGGGAATGTTTTGGGAAGAGTTAAATGCTGGAAGGTTTACATGGAGGGGCCTGCATAAAGGGCGACTTCAAAGATGGTTCTCTCCTCCCTAATGAGAGGAACAGTATGGTAGGATGTCCCATCCTAATGAGGCATTTTGGGTTGAAGTTCTTAATGAGTTGGGGTATTGTGAGGCATCCTTCTTCAAGGGGGTGGTTACAGCTTCTCACCAGGGAGCGCACAATCCACTGCAGCGTTCCGCTTGACAGATTCTTAATAACGGCTAACTGGGAGTTTCAATTTTTTTAGCAATGGTTCGTAGCATTCTCCGAGACCAAAGGTTCCGATCATTGCCCCATTTTGCCGACGTTGAAGGGATAAGATCCGGGGCCTTCACCTTCGCTTGAAATCATGTGTATAAAGTTTGAAGGCTTCAAGGACTCTCAGAAATCGTGGCAAGGCCTTTCACTTTTTGGGTCATTCACTTTATTTAGCCTAAATTAAGTTTCTAAAAGGAATTTTGAAGGTTTGGAACAAAGAAGTTTTTGGCAGAGTGGAGATAAAAAAGGAGGCCCTAAGGTGGTCTCTTTTTGGGATTTAATCTAGAAAAGGGGATATGAGTTGTCTCCGGGAAGAAGCTGAGGAGAGGGAAAAGGCGAGAGACAATTATAAGAAGTGGGTTGAAATGGAAGAGGTTTCTTGGAGACAGAAATCCAGAGAAATTTGGTTGAAAGAAGAGGATAGAAACACGAGGTTTTTTCATAGAATGACCAATTCCCACAGGAGGAGGAATTATATTATGAGCATCTGTATTAATGGCAGAAGGTTGGTAAAGATTCAGATTGTTAGTTGTCGGTAGGTGCTTTCCAAAGCCTCCTCTCCAACCCGAACAGTTGTTGCCCGCCTTTCCCTAATCTCCGTTCACCTGACATGCAGAGCAAGCCGCTGCTTGAAGAAATGTTCACAAAGGAGGAAATTCGGGCAGCGGTCTTTAGGCTCAACAGAGATAAAGCCCCAAGTCTAGATGGTTTTCCCCTGGCCTTCTGGTCTTTCAATGGGACTTCATGAAAAAGGAGGTTCTAGGTTTCTTTAGGGAATTCTTTGAGCATAACCGGTTTGTTAAAAGCTTGAATGCTACATTCCTAGTTTTGGTTCCCAAGAGAAGAAACTATGGGATAGACTCAGCGGACCTAAGACGTATTAATCTAGTGGGAGGCCTTTACAAAATCTTAACAAAAGTGTTGGCTAATAGAATTAAAAGGGTTGTGGGGCTGATCATCTCACAGTCTCAGAACGCATTCGTAGAAGGGAGACAGATTCTTGACGCAATGTTAATTGCTAATGAGGTAGTGGACTCCGTATTGAGAAGGAAAGAGAATGGGCTTCTTTGTAAATTAGACATAGAAAAGGCTTATGATCACATAAGGTTGGATTTTCTTCAAATGCATTTGAGAGAATGTTTCGACTTCAAAATGGATAAGTCGATTAATCGTACTTTTACGAATTCTTCTCTCGCTTTTTATTTAATGGTTCTTAGACGGGTTTCTTCCGGAATTCCAAAGGCCTAAGACAAGGGAATCCCCTCTCCTCCTATCTATTTGTGATCGATATGGAAGCCTTGAGTGGTTTGCTGTTACCATGAAGGCAAAACTTATTTCAGCCGCAAGTTTGGGGTAGAGATGGGAGGGAGCTTGCTGCTTTCTCATCTTTTGTATGTTGATGACACTGGCCCTTTCTCAAGGGTTAATTTTTGAGCGCTTGATGATCTACTACAACAATTGACAATTTACCTAATAGTAAAATTCTCGTAGTAATATAAAGAATTGTCAGATTAAATCTCTACCATCGAATACCGACAACTATATTTCGTAGGGTTACTGTGGGCGTAGGTAAATAAATTAACACGGAAAATAATCCAACAGAGGTAAATTACTCACGTGAAATTCGCCGGTAAATTGTGGAAAAGTGGTAGGTAAAGCTGAGGGAAATTTACAAATGGGGACGAAATACCAATAAAAATCCGTAGGTAATCTGTCGGTAATTTGTTAGTTTACCAAAATCAAGAAAAATATGCATCAAGAGGTTTGAAACCCGCACTAACTGGGGAAAACATGGAGGATCCACTAGGCAACAATGACTAATGTTAGATAAATTGAAAATATTATATATATCATTCCTCAACTTGTTATATTAATTGAAAAATAAGCATATAAACATTAAAATTATTTCATTTTATAAAATTTAAAATATTATTATAATTACACTTATATTTAATAATATCAAGTATTAAAGATAAATATTTCAAAAAAGTATCAAAGATAATTTACTCACGGAACACTTCCGCCGGTAATGTTCCGTGAGGTATTCCTGTTATGTAAATGGAATTACCTACGAACACCTCCGCTCTGTGAATCTTTCCGTAGATATTCTGGTTTGCAGAATGGTGCAATTACCTACTAACACTGGCCGGTAATTTTCCGTATGTGGCCTGCCGGTAAATGGTACTCGTGCTGGCGCCATATATCAGGAAATTACTTCACTTAACACTCACGGTAATTTTCCGAGATATTCATTTGCAGAATCAAGACTCTAAAAAGTCATGGGCCACATATACACATAAAATTACTCTACGTAAACTTTCGTTTAATTTTCCGTAGGTATTCACGGTACATGGTAGCAAAATGGAAAATAATATGCTTTGTTCGCCGATATTCCATCTGCACTACCAATGCACTTAATCATTTTAATTTTTGGCTTGTGAACTGGTGAATTTCTTGTAGTGATTTGGGGATGGACCTGATGTGGTTTGAAGCTCACTGCTTAAAAATTACCTGAAAGCAAGAGTGAAACCATCCCAAAGGCAAGGTGGACAATGTAGATGTTAAGAGCGAGCTTGGCCAGGGTGTCGGGGTTCCTCCCCACTACGTATCCGGCCTCTCGCCAGGGCCCTACAGGTGACGGGGGTTTGAGATACTATTGAAGAAAGATTTAGAAAGAGGTTGACATCCTGGAAAAGACAATACATCTCAAAGGGTGGGAGGCTCTTGCTCATTCGAAGCACGTTATCTAGCCTTCCTATTTACTTCCTCTCTCTGTTCAGAATGCCAAAGCTTGTGTGCTCTAGCTTAGAGAAGATCTCGAGGACTTTATCCGGGGTGGCAATCTAGGAGCAAACTACACTCTGTCAACTCGGAAAACAAAGATGTTCCGAGAAAACAAAGGGGGTTTAGGGTTGCTTCTCCCAAATCAATCAAGCCATGTAAGTGGTGTTGGCGGTTTGTTAATTAGAGATCCACTTTGGAGAATTTGCAGATTAGCATCAAATTTGGGGAGAAAAATGGGTGCTGGAACACTAGCGACATTAGGGGAGGCTATGGACCTGGTTTATGGAAGGACATCTGAAAAGAATGGCTCACCTTGTCTCAAAATACTTCTTTCTCCTTAGGAAATGGAAGAAGACTAGGTTTTTGAAAGGACTCTTGGTGCGATGAGACAGCATTGTGCAACACTTTCCCCACTTTGTTCAATTTGGAAGCTCACAAAGAAGCCAGGGTAGTTGATGTTTAGGACTCCTCAAGGGAGGAAAGGGGTTGGTCCCCAGTCTTCTTGAGACCTTTTAACGATTGGGAAGTGGAGGAGGTTGAAAGGTTCCTACATTTTCTCCATAGTAGGAAAATTAGGCCCTTACAAGAGGATCGTTTGTTATTGAAGGAGACTACGTCTGATGGCTTCTCAGTAAGACTCATGTATAGGAAGCCTGGGCGCATTCCCTCGCCCCAACCGATTTCCCGCTGTCTACATGAACCCAATTGCTCTCTAAACTGGGTTTTTTTGCATGGGAAGCTTCATAGGGCAAGGTGCTTACACTTGACCAGCTAAAGAGGAGAGTGATCCCTCTAGCAAACAGGTGTTTTTTATGTGAACATGATGAGAAAACGATAGACCACCTGCTTATCCACTGCTCGAGAGCAAAGATGCTATGGGATCTTCTCTTGTCCATAGTTGATTCTAACTGCACTCCTCTAACAGCTTCACAATCCTTCCCGCTTGGCTAAGGTCGGCAAAACGTGAGAGAGTATGGATGGCACCCCTTGTTTATTTCTGACGTTATGGAAGGAGCTAACACATAAGCTTAGAACGAGACTCCCTCTGCTCACAGTCGAAATCTACTTTTTTTGTGTACTCAGTCATGGGCTGTTGAATAGTATTGATAATTTAGATTCTTTGGTGGATTTTTTTGACTTGGTTGTGGTATATATGAGTTGATGGTTTTTTTGTTTCCCTTTTTGTATACCTCAAGTGTACTTCTTGGGAGCCTCGAGCTCTTTTTTGATCAATATATTGCTTTTTACTGTTAAAAAAAAAAAGCAAAATAAAGAACTCTTAGCGGGACCAAAAAGGCATTACATTGTGATCCCCAAGGGCAAGGGCCTGGTGGAGGGATGGGTCTTGATTGTGGAAAAACTTCGCTCCCTCGGGGTGGTCTCAAAGTCTAGCCTACTCAGGGAAGGAGGGGTTAGAGAGGCGCTTGTTAAGCTTGCAAGTTCCAAAAGCGAGGCTAGAGAGGCACTGGTTGGTCATGGAAGCTATGGATCCGCATCCCAGCATGTGGCGAAGATAGACCTCGCCTTCCTCGTGTGGATGTGGTTCAAAAGGGCGAGAGAGGAGAAGGTGCCTGAAAGATTGAGACTTTTGTAATGATGCTTAGTTGGATGGTGGGGGTGGGGGGTCAAACCCTAAATGGGGGTTGGAAACAGTTAAGAGCAAGGGAGTCTCTCTTTGGGAGTTGAAGGTGGCGCAGATGGGCCAAAGATTTGTATTTTTCGAGTTTGGAAGCTATGAGGAGGCTGAAAGAGTACTAAACTTTGGAAAAAGTGATTTCGGGGGGAATCTGCTTCATCTGGTTAAATGGAGCTGTGATGTAGGTTGATTTAAAAATCTAGTTGACATTCGCGAGGTTTGGGTCCGGGTTCTTAGTCTTCTAGTTCATCTTTGGAGCCAAAACATTCTAAATAAAATTGGTGATGGCTGCGACGGTTTTGTTGATGTCGATGAGGATACAGAGGCTCAATCAGAGTTATTTTGGGCTAGGATTCGACTGAAGGTAGATGGGAGAGTTTTGCCTAGATTTGTCGAGGTGTGTGTTGGTTCTTGCAGCATCTCTCTTCAGCTTTGGTGGGAGATTCCTCCTTGCTCGAGGCTGGTTGAGGTGGTTAGGTTTCGCGAAGAAAGCAATTTTTAGAGGTCGTGGATGACTTGTGGTAAGGCACACGCGTTGAGCGAGGGAACTGGGTGGGAGACTAAGGCGACAACTTTTTGTCATATGTGAGGGCGCTAGTCTATGGGACGCGTTCTCCAAAGCAGCCTGTCCTTCGGATAAATGAAAAAGATATCGAGTTGGGCTCCTTTAAAAAGGGCTCTGGGGGCAGGCTGGGCTATTAAAGGATCCTTTAGGGCTTTTTGTTGGGCTTTCTGAGGCCCAGTTGGAGCTGGGTGACCTAGCTATGCAAGAGGGCCCCCTTTTTCGGCCCGTTGAGAGTTTGGGTTTTGACTTGAAGGACTCTAAGGGGGATGAGTTGTCTCTCTTAAGGTATGTTCCCCCTTTTCTCCCTTTTAAGCTCTGCATAGAGGATTGGGTTGGAGATGCTTCAGATGGCTCCTTGGAAGCTCCTTCGCTCTCTATGGCTTCTTTAGGACCCATCGAAGTGGAGGACACAGTTGAAGGTAAGCACAAAGAGGTTCTTGCTTTGGCTTGGATCTCGATTCCGAGGAGATGAAGAATGATCTTCCCCCTAGGTATGAGCAATCCCCTCCAACGATGAACGTTTGTGAGGTGACGGCGAAACGGGGCATTGCTCAATTTTGCCATCTGAGATGATCCCTGATAGCTGGCCAAAGCATGAGGATGCCATCCTATAACCGGACTCCAAAATGAACCTCGAGCACCCCTTCATCTATGGCCCGCCAGGCAAGAACACAGTGCTGGTGATGGATAATGAGGCCTGATCCATCCGCATTAAGTCCATCGTAGTAAAAAAGGATAAGTCACGCTCGATTTGACGGTTTATGACTCGAAGCCCATGAAGCTTCGAATGAGGAGGAATTGACAGCATACCAAACCTTGTTTGGCATGAGTGAGGAGACCCTGGGTGAGGCCGGCCACCCATCCACCCCCTCCACCACCGACCGCTGAGCCGGATGTCCCCAGTCCTTCTCCTACTCTAGAGGACCACGTTCAGGACCTCACTTCCAGGTTTGATGTGTTCTCCGCAACTAGCAGCAGCTCACCCAGCTGCTTGCCTTCCATGTGCCACCACTACCACCGCTACCACAGTGATCCCTGGGATCGATAAGGGAGTTCCCATTTTTTTATTTCTTGCCAACGGTGATATCATTCGTTGTCAAATGTGCGGTAGGGTCAGCATCACTTTTTTTTCGTTATTTAGTTATGTTTATGTTTATGTTCATGATTTAGTATATGTTTGAGTATTTTGTTTATATTTATGTTTATGTTCGTACTTTCACAGTTTTAGTTAAGGTTTGTGTGTTAGGATGTCTCAGTTTAATGTCATGTTTTAAGATTGTGTTAAGTCGTATGTGTGAGTGATGCCATGATTGCCAATCAAGGACCTTTTTTACCTCTCCAAAATTTCGAAAACACATAGCGCAAGTAACAAAAAAGGATCCTTAGGTTGTTAGATGCTCAGGAATTACATGCTTGGATAGGTAGGGATGACATAGTGAGTCACCTCCTTGGTGTTCAAGAAACCAATTCTAGAATAGTCCACCACACTCATACCTCGTGATCTCCAGTGGTATACCTAGGCTACTGACTCGCATTAACGCTCAACTTAACCTTGGGAATTTCTAATCACCCAAGTGATAGGACACCTTAGAAAAAGAGGATTGCCATCGAGCCCCATCTAAAATAAAAAGGAATAGAATAAGTGGATCTTTCTAGTCTAACTCGACACACGTCCGAGGGGCTTTTCAAAGCCTAATGCCCTGAGCCAATTGGCTGAGAGCCATTGACTTCACTGCCCGTTACATAGGACAGATGATTGAAGTTTCCCACAGCCTAGGGCCCTTAGGTTTGGTTGAGTGTTCGGGGTGAAGTTCGAGGGGAACTGAATGCCTAGTGCCCTTAACCAACTGGTGGGGAGTCACCAAACGAACTCGCCAGAACACCAACTAAAACTTACGGGCACTAGGAATTCGTGCCTATGAATATAGGTTAGTTTGGATAAAAATGGTGCGTTTTATCCTTCGTAGTTAGACTCTCCTCAAATTCGATAAGCAATTCAAGTTCGGGGGTCCCTTTAACCGAGTTATATGAGATCATACATCCACGCACATAGACTTCTAGGAAAGGCCATAGAAAACCTAGGAGGTGAGTCACTTGTCGATCGAACCGGATTCAATTGAATTCTTTTGAAAATCGAACAACCTATGATCCTCTTAAATTAGAAACAAAGGGCAAGATTTATGAGTTCGGTTCATTTGATCTCACCTTGGCAACATGCATCACCCTCGTGTCGTTACGTTTAGTATGCTATTTTCTTGTGAGTCTGGTTCAAAGTCTGTTTCTTGCTTGGGGACAAGCAAGAAGCTAAGTTTGGGGGTATGATGAGTGCCCAAAAACACTCATTACAAACCTGAGATGTAGCGAGATTCAGGATCGATTTCAGATATATATGACCTTGTTTTGATTACTTTTCTAAAATTTAGTTTTATTGGGCTTTTGTAGAGAAACATCAAAATGCAAGAGTCCCGAGAAGACAGTGCAACCAACCTAAAGCAGAGACGTCCCAACATCGCGACGCGCTAAGGGAAAGACTTAACAAACCTATCTCTTGGAGAAGCTATAAAAAGGAACAGGAGACCCACCTTGGGGTTCGAAATCTGCTTGCAATGTTAGGTTTGAGGAACTGAGTTCGGAACAAACAGCAAGACTCAAGGAACATCCAAAGAGATAGACTTGAAGAATTCAGAGATCGTCACCCTCGATCATTGAAGCTTTTCATTTTATTATTATTCTTGCTTTTCTCATTTGTAATGGAACATAAAATAATGATGGTTCTAATTTTCGTGGTTTAGGTGTTGATAGTGATTTGACATGAATACTATGTTAAAGTGCTGGACTCTATAATTCCATTATCTTATATATATTTGTTTTATCATTAACTCACAAGCCAAGGGAAACTCAACTGATAATTTCTTATCAATCTTAATATTATGTGAGTGGTTCTTTGTAAGATCTAAGAAGTGAATGAAGAATTAGACATAGGTGGTTAACCTAATAAAGGTAACAGAGATATCAATGATTAGAGGCTTAGGAGTTCTTGCACTCTATGCACCTTTAATGCTCGGGGGCCGAGCCAAGGAGCAAGAAACCTAGTGATAAAGGGAGGTTAAATGACCTTGAGAAAGGCTTTGATTACATTAGATAAGAGCCGCCTTAGAGAACATTATATTAGATAATGGAATGGAATCGCAACATTACATAGTAGGATTGTCCAATAACACCAGCACCCTAACCCTTTTTGCAACTTTTGATCACTTTTACATTTGAAGCACACGGTTACATTAGTAGTAATTTAAATCTAGTTTTACTTATGCTTAGCCATCACGATTGCTAGTTTGAATATTAAAGAAGTATTATCATTTTGGAACTTAGCATACTACGATTAAGGTTTTCCTTGTGGACCGATATCCGTACTTAGGTACACTTTATTACTTGACAAGCGTATACTTGCGCGATTAGGCAAATTGCATTTCTTATTACATATCCACAAAAACACAATCACGTAAGCGCCTATCACATTCCTATATCTTGTATGCATATAAATATGTTTTAGACTGAATATGAAAGGTGGAGAGATTCTTGATCAGTTATGGAATACTCTCCTCTTTCCTCTAATCCATGTGTGTGTCTCCTTGTTTTTTTTCCTCCAACAGTTTGGTATTAGAGCAACAGGCATAGCCCGACCTTTTATCTAATAAATGCATCCCTTCCAGAAGTTGGGGTTTATTGCACGTATTAGCTCTAGAACTACTACGATTATCTAAGTAGTAGGTACCATCAAACAAAACAATAACCGACATTTAATAAGTCATTCACTAAGCCACCGATCAGTTCACACTTACACGTGCATGGCTTAATCTTTGAGACAAGCATGTGTAAGCGCCTGATTGCTGTCATTACTTATTCATAACAACTTTAGTAAGAACTAAATGCTTAGAACTACAAAATGGGAATTGCAAGATATATATAATCAGAGATTTCATGCATTCTAGCTAGGACTCACCCTAGGCACTTCAGCGCCTAACGCTGGGATATATGTTATTGATGAAAAATTCATCATTTCATGGACTATTAAGGTTAAACATAATCAAATTAGCAAAGAAATTTCAGCTTTACTTCATGAACGATCCGATTATAGATTATAACAACAAATTGCAAATTGGCACAGACCTGAAAGAACCGATCGATTGCCCTCTATAAAATGGGACCCTTCCAGAAACAGCATCATTTCTCCAACATAGTTCACTACTTTTTCTTCATGACTATAACAATAGCCCCAAAAATCACGCCTTGAGATCAAGACTGTAGCCACCAAAATGCTTTCTATGGTGACCATGAATAATGCAACACATTTAGCTGCTTTTGCTTGTCCAGCCCTAATTCGTTTGAAACTCTTATACTGAAGAGTAAAACGGAAAGAAGAATTATTCAAGAGATCGACATGCTGATTTTCAGGAGCTACAAGCATTAAACTAATTACTGAGAAGTACCTTGTAGAGCCACTAAGTCGGAGAGGTATCATAAAAAGTACTGAACACGTGTTAAGGCTGTGATTAATTAATGCACATCATCCGTTAGTAATATATATGAGTAGTTTTAAACCCAAATCTTATGAGCTTTTGTATGAATTAATTCTTAAAGGTTATTGTTAAAAACATGATATTCATATTAAACCTAAATCCTACTAGCTTGATCTTTTAAGAGAGTTAGTTTAACATAAGACGTAGCCTAGACATAAGAGTTCCGGTCTTGTTTGACCTATTTACAATTTATTTTTCATTTGCTGATTTAAAAGTCCATGGAGGATTCTATTTGATTTGTTTAACTCTTCACATGTGGGTATGAGGCTGCACGTGAGGAGGGGTGTTAAAGATATGATATTCATATTAAACTCAACTCTACAAGCTTCGAGCTTATGGCAGTCATTGTCGCTTATCCATTATTATACTTCCATTTTAACCCGGAAAGATAGCAAAGAAAAGAAAAATACTACATACTTATTTTCATGCTTCTGGTTTCACTCATGAAAATATAAAATAAAATAAAATATAATCAAAATTCTTCATAATTTTATGTATTTTTAAATTTCTTAGTCCTTATATAATAGAGAGAAACAAATAAAATGTATTTGAATAAACATAAAGAATTAATTTAATATATTTAAACCTATTTTTTATTTTCCACCAACTATTTTTCCCTTCCACTTTTCCTTTTTATTTTCCTCTCTATTTTCTTTTCTTAGTACTTTCTGGATTTCAACCAGCCTAAAGGTTTATGCATATTTCAAGTGCATAAGCATGGAAGAGTACCTGATTGATAGAATTGATGTCTCCAGCTTTGGATTAGGAAGAAGACCAGATAACAATACCATCATTTCAAATGACCAGATTTCCAAGCTGTACTTCCAAGACAAATAAAACTACATGATATATACAAATATTTCTAATACATACATAGAACAAATGTGTTGTAGGGCACCGGAAGATTACCATATCATTATAGCTGAAGGAATAGCTATTCTCAGAAACTTCAGCACATCATGTAACGCCTCCTTCGAAAAACCCGTCCAGGTTTTCTTGCAGGAAGGGAGATCTAACATAAATTGCTAACAAGAGAACATTAACCCAATAAGAGATGGCATTTGCAAGTGCAGCCCCTTTGTTTCCAAGCCTTGACTTGAAGACCAACATCCAAGAAGTGAGGATGTGAAGTAGAGTTGTGAATCCCATGGTTATCATCATGGGAAATACATTGTTTTGAGCTTGTAAGAATCTGACATGACATTGTAGAAGCGCGAAAGCGAAAATACTCGGTATTATAAAGTGAGCATAATGTCCAGCCTCAGCAGAAATTTTTGGATCTTGTCCTAATGAAGCAAGAATGTGGCCTGTATTACTCCAAATGAAAGCAATAAAAATGCTAACCAATATAAGCACAAACACGGCTCTTTGCTTGTGTATACCAAGCATATGATATTGTTTAGCTCCAAATGACTGACCGCAGAAGGTGTCTAATGCACTTCCCATTCCTGTCTATTCAACAAAAGTGAAACTAATGCTAAAAACATCAGAAAGAAAATGTTACATGATGTGTCACTCTTTTTTTTTGTGTGTTTATATTTTGCGTGAGTATTATTCGTCCACATGGATTGAAAATTCAAACAATTTAGTTGGGTAAGCAAAGAAATACAAATAAAAGGAGACCAGTTTTAGTTGAGTCCACTAGTTTTAATAATCCTTTAATCTCCAATTTCTATCCCATGTGTTTGGTGGAAATATAACCAAAAGAGTTGAAAAAAGCCATCCATTTGTTTCTGCTCGCCTTAACTCTCCCCATGTTTTGTTGCTGGATAGCTTTTTATTGGTGTTTTCTCCCAAACTCCTGCTTTCTTTCTTTCAAGCATTCTTTAAGTTGCCCTTGGTTCATGGGAACTTGAAAACATTATTATATATAGCAACGAGGAGGAACTATAAGGTTTTTCTTTATCTCAAGAACACATCCTTATCCACAAGTAAACCTACAAGTAATGAAAATAAAAGTGAATAATCAGAGGTTGGTAGAAACAGATGAGGAAGAATAGGACTAAAACTCCAAGCAAGGAGGCTGCTTGTAGACCGGTCCTTTACTGCCCATTAATCTGATCATGATGTTGGAGAAACATATTTCTTGATTGGATTTTTTAAAGGGCATTCTATAACCTATCTTTAATGTCATGCTGAAAGTATAAATGATCAAAATATTCTGGTAATACATCTGACATATCTCCAGAATCTGGATTTTACTGACAGATCAAAATATCACATATTTTTACAAAAATATCGGTAAGGAGAAAAATTAGGATTAAATTTATAGTTGGTCAAAAAATAAGTAAATATATATTAGAGTTATTTAGTTAGGAGAAAAATAAATATGTTATTATTCGATAATTATTTTATTATTAAATTAAATATGTTATTATTTAATATTATTCAGATTTTATAATATTAATGATATATATTATTTATTTCTTTCTCTTAGAATATTAAGTAGATAAGGAAAAAATTTAAAATATTAAGTATTATAATATCAAATAAAGATATTATTTTTATTTTCTTTTCTCGTTTATTATAAGGTCATATGATTTATATACAATATTTTATTTAAGATTTAATTTATAGAATTCTTGATAGTTGTAATGAGATAATATTTTGATATTGACATTAACTTGTTTTAATAATCAAATATTATAAAAAATTATATTACTTCATTTTATCAAATTAATTTTAATTTATAAAATATTATTTCATTAATAAAATTACAATTTATTTTATTTAAATGTATTGAAATATCATGAAACAAATTATGATTATTTATGATTTTCTAAAATTTAATTTTTTATATTTAAAAGTTAAAAATAAATTATAAAATGTTTGCAGAATACTACTATTTCAGGCAAATCTCATCGTTGGATGAACAGAAATTCCTCATTCTTGGCCGAGATTTCTCGATAAATTGAAAAAATTCCTCCAACCGACTATCGATATATCTGTCGATATTTGAACTATCGCCCATATAGGTCGATATTCGAACTATCGCCGATGCTTGATACTCTATTATATCACTTATATTTCTGAAATTTTAGTCCATGGTAGCAACTAATCAAAATCAAAGTAGAAAGTAATGAAAAGAGTTGCATGAAGAAGAGTGGACCTAGAGTACTAGTACTGGGTCAGAAGCGAACAGCCTTGCATAAAGTCAAGGGACACTGTTGTCGTTTACTATATAAGGTAGGAAAGATTACCAGCAACATTATTACAGTAGTCTCAAAGTTTAGAATATTTAGATATATAGGCTATTTGGTTACGGTTTTTGAAATTTGATTTTTGTTCAAAAAAAAAAAAAAAAACTAAGAGAATAAGGAAAACAAAAGAATAGTTTAGTTCTTTTTTTTTTTAATTTGGAGAACACATAAACACTAAATTCAGAAAATAATAACAGTTTTTAAAAAACACAAAAATAATGTTTTTTGTGTTTACAAAAATTGTTCTTAAGAGCAATTTTTAAAAATAAGAACCAAACATGCTCATATATTCTCTTTTCAAAAAAAAAAAAAAAAAACATGCCCATATATTTTTTCTGATATCTTTGTCATCAATCCAATGAAGAACTCGCCGTAACAAATATGAGATACAACATAGATTCAATAGGGTGAAACCAAAAGTGGCTAAATTAATCAAATATTGCGAAAAGTGAGTAAAAAGGGTTGAACCCATGAATGTTAATGCTTACCAGCAAGCTGAAGCCTGTGACTGAAGCAAACGAAGTGGCCATGGAAGCACCAGACAGAGCTAGCTCTCCAAGATGACCCACAAACATTATGGAAATCACCTTGTTGATGTTTGATAAAATGCTAAAGAGAAAACAAAACTTGGAGAGGTAGTTTTCCAGAGAACTTCTAAAACTATTGAATGAAGCACAACGTATTTATACACACAATAGGAATGTTCTAGAACATTAGATACAAACCTCGTATAGGTTGGCCTTCGCTTTGTCAAGCACCGACATCTCACCGGTTAACATGTGGTGTGTATATGCATCAACAAAGGTCCCGCTGCTTAGCATAGAATCATTCATGGTAAGCTTGTGACACAAACATCCCGAATCGTTTCATAGGTAATGCCTTGGGTGAGTAAATCTGTGCTGAGATTCGAAGGGGAACATAGCGACCTCAAACTTATTACCGAAACTAAATTTCAATAAAATGCACATCTATTCTATATGTTTTGTTCCGCATTCTTGATAGATGTGATTGTTATTGCTAAAGCTCGAGCCCCCAAGATTGTCACTCCAAAGAATGTGTTTGAGAAAGATTAACACCAATTTCGTCAAGATATTTTGAATTCAAACCAAGTCAACAAGACTTCAGATAAAGCATCAGATTCCGCCCTCGCTGCCGATTTCACACCACGCTCGGGTTTTCTCTCGAACTCCACAAGTTATAAGATTAAGTTCAAGAAAAATACACACATGACTCACGTATTTTATCGCCCAAGTTGCTTGCCCAGCTTCGTATCGAGCATCCTCAAGAGCCAAGAAAGGAGCCGGTTTAAAGAACAAGCCATGTGACAAAGTGCCTTTTACATATCTAAGAATAAGCTACAAGCATTCCACTGAGCAAATCAGAGGAGCTTGTAAAATCAAGCTAACTTGTTAACCGAAAATGCCAAACTGACATGTCATCGTGTGAGGTATTGAGAGTGCCACGGTGTCGGCGGTTGCAGAAGGTTGAGAGAATAGTGAAGTTGAGCTGTGATTCCCCAAAGAATTTGTAAATGAGGACCAATATCATTCCGAGGCAAGTGCATCCGGTAGAGGCACTCTAAGTGCTCAGAAGGATCGCTTTCGATTGCTTGCCCTAATATAACAAAGAAGTAGAGCCAAATTCCACAATAACATTATTTTCAAGAGTAACTTTCGAGATAATCGATGAGATTTTTGGTTATTGATGGAACCACTAAAAATTCGAAAAAATGAGCGGTCGAGTGTGAGCTCACTATTGTTGTAAGTTCAAGCTTTCAAGTCTCATCTCATGAGTTTGAAGCATATTTTGAACTTCTTGAAGAGTAACTGATTCTCTTGAGGTTAAATTCACAATCACGGATTCAAATTCAGGCCCTAGGCCTCCAAGGATATATAGAATCTGATAGGGTTAATTTGAAAAATGGGCTCGCAAGCCCACTCACCAAACCTAAAGAAGTGGCACGCCCAACACAATACCCAGGCCCCTCGGTACCAGCCCAAAACGAAGGCCTAGCCCACTAGGTTCAAGGGACGATCTTGGATGAATTAGAAGGTCCATATCCCGCAACTGACATTTATCACGTAAAATAGAATAACCCCTAACAAGATATCATCCTACCGATCCAACCAAATCTTATCAGTAAGGAAAATAAAATAATAACAGATCATCACGCTTGATCTCCCCAATATGAAGGAAGATTATCCAAATAAACACTCTTTCTAAATCCATTACTAAATCCGATATTGATAAGAAAATCATATCCAATGGAATAAATCCTAGTTACAAGACAACCGGTCGAACATCTAATATAAATACACACACCCCACGGAAAGGTACGTGACTCTTAGACGCATACTCATATGCAACATTCGCCTCTGCGCCCCTCTTTTCTCTCATAAGGAAACTGACTTAGGCATCGGAGCTGCCACGGGCACAGCCCTCGCCGACCCCCCTTCTTCTTTTGTTCTTGCAGGAGTGTTACGTCCCAGAGTAGATCAACAGTATCGCGATCCTCCGCCTCAACCTGTGACGATCCAGACACGCATCCCAAATTTCATTAAACAATCCGGTCCAGCCAAATAGCTTCCCACATCGCCTCCACCCAGCTTCCGTTGAAAAAGGCATCATTAGTCGGGCGCCGTCAGGAAAGACGCCTTATATAAATATAACTGATTTCTCAGCCATCGATGGTATCAACCCTAACACAAGCAGATAACGCCTAATCATTAAGGATGCGGTGATCCACTGCGCGACGCGATGCGCCAGAATTTCTAGGACAAGAGAAGCAATGCAGTTTCAACACGAACGGCGAGAAGTACTTCGCTTCGCCAATCAACGCCCGATAGAAGAGTTAGAACAACTTACCGTGACAGATACAAATGATCCATTGTGAAACACGACACTCAGAGGGTCATGACATTCTCGTGAGGAGCAACACGGCCACGACATTCCCGGAGTCAAACAGAGCAGAGGTCCGCCGAGCCAGGGCACGACCACAATTATCCCCGCTGCCAGAGGGTAATCTGAGCAATGCTCCTGAGGACATGTCGGGTAATGAAGAACTACATCACCCTCAAACAGAGCAGAGAGCAATCATGAGAGCGTAGGTTTAGGAATCTTCAACAAGAGCTCGCCTGAAGGAGGTGGTTAAAGGACGCGCCCGCACACTATGTGGACACCTTGGTACAAAGAACCGAATCACTCCTTCACAAATGAGGTGCTACGCTACTCCCTTCCAAATAAATTCGTAATGCCACAAGTGGAAGAGACGGATGAACTCAAAGATCCCGACCACCTCAATACTTACAAAATCAAATGGAGTCAGATAGTATCGTGGACCCTATGCATGGCTTCACCAACACGCTAAAGGGCCCACTTTGGCCTCGGTTTAATAGAATTCCACCTTCATCAATCTCTTCATCTCGTGAGAACTATCCATTGCGCTCGCCTCCACTTCACTCCAAGCCGACGCATAAACCGAAGCTACCATCCGTTGACCGCCGCTGTGGCTTCTGCGTGAAAGTCTGAAACTTACGTGCAAAGATCCAATGCCGAGTCCCCCAAGATAGACATACCCGATGAAAATTCGAATCACCAGATTCATTGTCGGGGTTAGGAGGCAATGGCTGTCTCCCATGTTTTCCATCTCAAAGAACCCTGCCAAGCACATGGCCGAGGTGTTTCGCAAAGGTATAGCATATAAACGCGAAGAAGCCCTCATATCCAAGAAGGAGAACTCCTCCACCCATAAAGAGAAGAGTGGAACAGACAAAAGACGAGAACGAAGCCCCAAAAGACAAAGTGACCAAGAAGGATCTTCAAAGAAAAATGAAGAACGATCCCCAAAAAGGCGTGGCAACCTCAGAGATCATCTGGGTCCACCGCAGTCCGAGAGACGACGACGTTATTCGCCCCAACGCTTCACTCCCGACAAATTTCGTCGTCCCATGAAGTATGAAACGAATAAGCCTCTGAGAGAGGTGGCCAACTCAAATGAGGTCGGATCCCGCCACAAGAGACAACACCAAGTATTGCGAGTTCCATAGGGACTATGGACATCGCACGGACAACTGTATACATCTAAAGAGAGAAATAGAGTACTTAATACGACGCGGATACCTCCGGCGTTTCATATCTCCAGAGGGTCAGGCCCAAAATCAGGCCCAGAATCAGGCCCATAATCAAACCCAAAACCAGTTCTAACTCAACCACGTCCTCGACAGACGACGACTAAAGCATCAAAGAACCCCGAGAAATCCATGTGATCTGATTCGCAGAGGAGGAGAGTCCGCTCACTGAAGGCCCATTCGCGCAGCATCGACGGGAAATAGGGGAAATAGAAGGTATCCAAACTACGCGGCTCGACACGCCCATCACAGCATTCTCCGACTCGATCTAGAGGATGCCAACACCCCATGACGACCATTGGTAGTTCGCGCACCAGCGGCCAACAAAACAACTTCATCTAACGAAGGATAACGGAGCTCGCTTGACATCATCTTCGTTGGCTACCTTCGACAAAGGTACTGAGAGAAAACTAAGCCCACAACACACATCTACGATTTTCTGGGAAAGGTGTTACCTTTGGGCTCAATCCAACTGGTGCTCACCCTGGGAGAGCCCCCTTGCCAGGCGACAACAACAACAAGATTCCTCATTGTAGACTCCCATGTTTATAATATGTTGCTGGAAGACCCTCACTCAAGCAATAAAAGTTTCTACCTCCATACCATGATAATCAAGTTCCCAACCATACACGGAGTAAGGATGGTTCGAGGAGATCAACGGATAGCCAGGGAATGCTACACAGCCTCCATGAAGCAAAGAGCGGTCGACTACGTGAATATGGACGAGCTGACAGGCATGACGAGGTGCCCACCCGAATCTGAGTTCTAAGAACTAGAACCAAGATTCGACAGATTCACTCTCGACATCTCGCCTATATCGGCCGTTAAAGGTATGACCTCAAAAGCCTACTCGCTGAGACGTATCGTAGACGCCGCATGGGAAGCAAAGTGATACATGGAGGAATTGACCTATTAAGACCACCCATAGGTCAAACACCACCATCCTTCAAACCGGCCGGGCAAAGCGAAGGAGCGGCACCGTGCGCAAAAGCCATCAACGAGAGGCTGGCAAGCTCCTCCAGCGGAGCGATCGTGAGGAGAATGCAGGAGGTCGGCAAGCTCCATCCTTCAATGGGCGGAAAATGCAAGAATCGCGAGTAAAATGCAAAATAAATAGTATGTAAATGAAAGCACCGGGACAATTATGCAGCTGGGTTTACACAAATCGCCGCGAGGTCGCATATCAGAAATTGAAGGAAATTGATGCAGTCATGATACGGATAACAAGATATCGAACGCGATACAGACCGCCTTTCATGAGAAAGTCAGAAGAAGCGAGCCGAGGTCGCGACGCGAGATCGAAGTCGTGATATCAGAAACTACGCTTCAAAGCCGCAGAAACACGGGCGAAGTCGCAACAAGATATTGATGTCGCGATCAGAACGAACAGCTTGAGACTTGTGGAGGCTGAAGTGATGTCGTGACAAGGGATTGATGTTATGGCAAGAAGAGCAATCAGCGTGAAAGATACAAGTGGCGCACAAGATTGAAGCATGCAAGACCATTGATGTCACGACAACATATTGATGTCGCGATTATCATGAGAAACCGGGGCTGAAACCTCGCTGATCCTTTGTTAGTTGATGTCAGCATAAGAGATTGATGTCACACATTCGAAACAAGTTGAATGTCGCGCAGTAAGACATGAGCCGAGGTCGCCACACGCAGGATCGGTGTAGCGACATGAGAGAGACCGCTTTAAATCGCTGGAAGGGCGTGATCACGTCGCGAAAAAGAGATTGTTGTCGCGACACCAAGAAAGCAACCAGTTGAAGGCCCGCAGAACTAAGCCAGGCTCGACTCGAGATCCATGTCGCCGACATCGTGAACCTTCGCATTTAAAGCTAAAGAAATGACCGCCACACGACAAGGGACGTAGGTCGCGACATCGGATCTGGAAGCTTGAATTTATTGATGTCACGATAAGAGGTCAAGTCAATGGCCAACAAAAGCCACTGGCAAGACTGCAACCCTGATGTTGATGTCGCGATAAGATATCACAAAGGCGACATTAGAATAACCAGATCAAATCCACAGAGCCTTAAAGAGATGCTTATTAAGAGACCGAGATCATCACATCGTAAGATATCGTAAGAAAGATGCATTTACTTAGTTGATGTCACGATAAGAGAATGACGTCAGCGACATCGTGAGCAAATACAGAAACTCGCGAAGAAGTAAGCTAATGTGACAAGATAACACGCCACAGACATCATTAATGATCATTCAAGACTCCATAGAAAAGTACGAGGTCTCGACGAGATCAGGTCACATACGGATGATGTCATGACAAGGAATTGAGGTCGCGATTTTGAACGGTAACATGGGCCAATCCAACTTGAATCCACAAGGATCGTGATTGAATTAGGGCCCAATTGAAAAACTCATAAATAATGCCAGCCTATCCGTGGCGGAAAGCAACATGCCACTGCATCGAGAGGTCCGGATAGCTGAAGGCCTATTCTCTGGCTTTTTTTTTAGTTTTCTTTTTCTTTTCTTTTCTTTTATTTTTCTTCAAAGTTGATATTAGAGATAGATTAGAGTTATCGCTTCAGTTTTCTATTTTTTCCTCGAATCGATGTTATCGCTTGAGCTAAAGCCGAATGCGTAATTCAATTTTTTCAAATTACTACTGAATGTTGAAGTTCGCATAAATTCCTCGAATTCGCTTTATCCAGCTCGAAAATGCGCTTATTCTAAGGATCATGAATGTCAGAGTGTAATTCAAGAATCGAGGAACCCATCTACATTATGAATGCTATTGTCGTAAATTATCTTTCCTATTGTTATTTCCAAGAAATTGTGAATTTCGCTTATGAATTTACTTTCTGCTATGGGTTTAAAGTTTGATCCTCGAATATCGCTCTTATACCCTTATTAGAATTGTTTCATTGCTCGATTTCTCAAGGAGGTCCTCCGAAAGGACAGCCAGAGATGACAATCCCCGGAGTTATGAGAATATTTCTTCTCGAAGGTATTAACTCGTTATTAGAGATCTATCGGGAAGCTTTGTGAGCTTACTTGATAAATCCTCTTCTCACTTGGAAATCAAGAAATGAGTTGAATGAGTTATTAATTTAAACAAGGTGAGAGTTCACCTCAATTCGAATAGTGAAGCCAATCCTGCGGTTAGCTAAGATCTAATCAAGGAGAAAGTGATCTATTCTAATTTCGAGGAAGAGTAACCTGAAGTTGTATATCCTGCTTGACCTATAACTAGGAGCAAGGTGTACAACCCATAAAATGGGTATGAAGTATTGCAAAAGAAAATACCTGCACTAGGGAAGTCCCCGTTAAGTAGTTATCTAGTTCCCTCAGATTCGAGAGAATCAAAGTTAAAAATTAGATAATGAAATGTGAAGTGTGGAGAGATCCAGCTGAACTATTAACGCCTTGGACAAATTCTGAAATCTGAAATTCACAAGCATACGCTATCAAGATGACAATGTGAATTGACACTTCACAATAGCATTGATCTTAATGTGTTCTCTAAACGATAATTATTCAATTTCTATTCATTTTTTCTTAACTAATAATTATTCTTTATTCTTTAAATTCAAGTTTATTGTTCATTCAGTTATTTCCCTTTGTTCGTTTAATTTTCCAGCACCTTAATGCTGGATCTTACTATCATTTAGTGGTCCAAATAGTATGGAAATCGAGTAGCCAGGTAAAGCTTGGATTTAAAATTCTCGAGATCTCCGGATCGAGACCGGACTTAAATCCATTTTATTACTTGTCGACCTGTGCACTTGCAGAATATCAGACCAAAACCAAACTTTGAAAATGATTACTCTAGGAGATTTTTGGTTACATAGTATAATGTCCATAAGTTTTATGGCAAGGTTGTCGGGGATTAGATAATAGTCCCTTGGTAATTTTGTTATAAACTTGTGTATATGTCATTTGGTCTCACGCAACAAGTTTTATGGCATCGTTGTCAGGAATTAATTCATAGGTCCTTGACACCACAATATATTAGCATAAGGCGGTTTTCTGGTCGATCAACAAGTTTTATGGCGCCGCTGTCTGGATTAGATAAGAGGGTCCTTGGTGATAACGCTTACACCTCAGATGCATAACTAAAGCATAAATGTGCAAACATGTTTCTGTCTCAATAAGATACATAGATCGACATGTCGGTAAAATCCAATTACAGCCGACCTTCACATCACTCATCTCAGGCGGTTCAAAAATCCTAGAACACAACATGAAGCTAAGAAATCCGATGATGTTTCATGGTGGCGTCGGCGGGAAAAATTCCTGGGTTTCATAGTGACAACGGGGTGGGGCAAATCTAGACAAGATAAAGCGGTGCTCGACATGCGAATCTGCCGTGCAAAAGGGAGGCCTAGCGCTGGCTGAGGGGAGGATGCGGCTTTGCGGGTTCATTATCGGGAGCAAGCGATAAATGCAGGCCCTTCTTCTGATTACGAAGAAAGCCCTCCATTAGGATACAAAGTGTGAAAGCATTCTGAAGCACGAAAACATACTGAGTTTCCCTCCCATTTCTAGTAAAGGTCTTGCCAGAGGGCTCCCTTACTCTATACTTGGCGTGTGGACTTTTCAGCCAGCATGCTCGTGGGAGATAAGAAACGGGATTCGGCCTGATTTACTATGCGGCCAAAGCTGGAGGGAGCGAGAGGAGGTACCCGAGTGGAAGTTGTTTAGCTCCCAGTAACCGCAGCTCAGAGAAACCACTTGCCATTTCAGGCTCATATGAAGTTCAACCCAGGCTGATGAAACAAGTGTTGCATAAGGCCCGAGACCTCGAAGGAATTTGATGAAGTGGGCCGTAGAAGTGGGCGAGTTCGATATCGAATCGGGCGCGATAAAGGCTGATCTTGGCGGTGCATCATGGGTTCTGTCGGTAGGAACCGCCAGGTACCCAAACAACATGGCCCGGCCTCTCCACTTGGAAACTCTCGTAGATGGAGCCGAGCAGCGCAAGAAGTGGAGCGAGGTCTTATCCTAACTTCCCCGGAGAATGGGCGGCTAAGTGCACCAGTTTGGGTTCCACCAGTTTCTGACAAGCGGGCCAGGGTATGGGCCGTCATGGCGGACCTCAACCTCGCCCATTCATTGAAGTCGACCAACTAGAGTCGGCGGTGACTCCGACTGGTGGTCGAGGCAAATAGAAGATATACGAGGCTGGCGAGAGGATGATCTATACCTCCGAAGGTTCGGCGACATTGAAAATTACGTGTTAGTACGGGTCGACAGCATGTCCCTAGGCGGAGAACTCAGGCAGCGCCTTGGCAAAGCTTCGCGCAGCCTCACGGGGAGAAGACCTCGATGGAGTCGACACCTACTCCAGTGCTCTGTGGGACCCTCAGTCAATCCTCCTTGGAGGTGGTTGCCCCAGTCGGGTCCCGAACCGATGGATGAGTGCCTACGGTATTATATTATAAGACGGAAGCCTACAGGACAACTGAAAGAATCGGCTAAAATAAGGGCGGAGTGCGGGTTACCAATCACAAGGGAAGCCTCTCTCTGGCGAGGATTGTATGCACCTTTCCTTAAATGCATCGAGGAAGAGACAATGCAGGAAGTGCGATGCTAAAGGAAGGAAATTACCGCGAGGGCATATGCGGAGAATCACATGGGCTGGGGCATTGGGAAAGTCTTGAGCGAATTTACCCTAATTTCTAATGCTCAAAGATGCAACCGACCTGATCAAAAATGTAATACATGAAACACGCGAGATCTCACTTCCATTAGACATGCGTGATCCACGAAGCCCGCTTTTCAGCGGTGGGGGTTTGGACATGCGGGACCCACCTTGCCCATTGGTAGGTCGGTGCAAGTCATAATCGTCATGATTAAGTTTACTTCACCAGTGGGCGAGCGAGGCCTTTAGCCAAATTGGGAAGCGGAGAATCCCCTTGATGTGTGAGCCATCGTATGCGAGTTTGGTATCCCAGAGCCTTGGTATCGAGACAAGCGACCAGTTCGAACAGCGCCAAATTCGAGATTTGTGCCGAGCTCGAATTAAAAATTATTACTCTCATCTCCGGCGCACCCGCAATCGACGGACCGGGGCCCGAAGTCACTATCGAACCCTTAAAGCGCGCCGAGACTAGGGTGGAAGACCTTAAAGGAAATTGGGTAGAATACCTCCCGGTATTATAGACTTCTGGGATGACACATAAGTCGACAACTTGGGAAACTCATTTCTTTGCTTGACATTAGCCGTTGAGGTCGGAATAAAGTCTCCTAGGTCGAGTTAGCATCGGGTGGAACCTGATAATGAGAAACTCTTGTTAATTTAGATCTCTACTAGATGAATGCGAGAGGCATTCACAAGCGCGCGGAGGACTATCAGGAAGGCGAGGAGTACTACGATCAAAAAGTCAAACCCTAGAAGCTATATCTTAGGAGTGATTTTGATACTTAAAAGCTCTGTGAAAGGAAAAGGCCTTTTGTGCGCATGGAAGCGAGCCCCAATGGGAAGGTCGCACATCATATCTCGAGATGAGCTCCCGAACGAAGAAAAATCTTCACCGACATACATGGAATGCAGAGCATCTTAAGCGTTTTTAACAGTAGGCATCGGTTTGTAATATTAAATAGAGCCTTATCGACTCTTATGTAACGGGGTGCAGGCGTTCGGCCCCGATTTATTTAATTTAGACATCTCTGACGGTTGACCATATGAACCACGGAGAAGTACATGACAGAAAGGATTCGCAGACATAAAAGCCACTCTTTATTCCAATCGGATTACATTCAGTTACAATCAGTGATATCATCGATTACCAGTAGTCTAATGGGTTCCCTTTAAAATTTGGGAGCCAAAAGGGAGGGAAAAGAGAATGAAAAGAAGGAGAAGGAAAGGAAGAAGTGGAAAGAGGAGAAGAAAGAAAATGGATGGAAGGAGTTTGCTCACGAAGAAACAAAAAAGGGAGAATGAGATGTGGGAAAAAGATGAAAAGAAGGGAGAGGAGAAAGGAGGAAGGAAGAGAAGAAGAGCGGGGAAATGGAGGCGGCGAGAAGTACATCGCCTCCCAGCGCATTCCCTAGCGCGACTGGAGGAATAACATGACTCCCATGAGGGACTAGGGAAGAAACACAGCTCCCACGTGTAAGAGCGACCTGGAACCCGAAATGTTGAGGAAGAATCCTCGTGAGAGACATAGCGGACTCAGGGTTCATCTCACGCGGATTCCGGTTATGCACTAGAAGCAAATATACAAGTATAAAGGCTACTGACAACAAAGCCGCCGTTATACAAGGAGGCGAAGCCGCTTTCAAAAGTCCACCTGAGCGTTCCAGTTACTCCATCAATTAAGCTATTAAAGCGTTGCACCTTTTCAAGAAAATAGGAAGTGAATGGCGCATCTGTGATTCAATCAAGCGGTGTGGCATGACCAAGAAGACCAAGCAACTCACTTTGTGACTCATCTAACCCCACTGACCATCTTTGCCTGAATTTGGAGATCGACTCGGTACGTGCCGCTCGGCTATGTACGGTGGAGCATACCAAGGCCCTTTGCGCCTGTGAGTCAAGCGGCCTCACTTTGGCGGGTTCATCTGCCGCGGGCCGTGCCTCGGGTCCCGGTCGGCTCGGGCTACATAGCCACTGCGGTGAAATGCCACGAGGCCGCAGTGGCGGGAGCGGCGGCTCAGCTTTGGCGGCTGTCTACTGCGCACGGGCCCGCGGCGCCTCGGGTGGATCAACTGGGGCTACATCGCCACTCATTTGGGACGCCACAAGGCCGCTGCCGCCAGGCCAGCGACTCGCTTTGACGAGTTCTGTCTGCACACGGGGCCTGACCTTGCGGGGGTTAGATCATTTCGGTACATCGCCACTTTCGGTGGGACGCCACAAGGCCCGTGTGACAAGCGACTCGTTTGACAGAGCTCATCTCTGCCTGACCACGCTTCATCGGGAGTGGATCATTTCGGGGCTACATCGCCACTTAGGTACGGGACTTTTGCCCTGAGGCCACGGCGCGCTTGAGCGAAGCGACTCGTTTTGACCCAGCTAGCTCATCTATACGCACAGGCCATATTTGCCTCGAGTGGATGTTTCGGGCTACATCGCCGCCGAATTTGAGCATCACCAAGGTCACAACACCATGAGCCAAGCAACTCACTTTGGCTGAACTCATCCCCTGCCCAGGAGTAAAGAGTGCTTTCGGGAGTCAGATAGCTCGGTACACATCACCACTGAAATACATAGCCACTTTCGGTACGGAACGCCACTAGAGCCATAACGCGAGAGCGAAAGCGGCTCACTTTGGCGAGTTGGCAGTCTACTGCGGGCCAGTCACGCTACCTAGGAGCCATCTCAGGGTTGATGACTCGGCCAGTGGGCCCGAGTAACTCACTGGCGTTCGCCCGGTATCGTATTGGCGAGCTCTTCCTGGCAGTTCACATGGATGAAGAAATCTGCAGCGATTCATATTGACGAAGCTCTTCCTAACCGGTTCACATGGCGAGGCACTGCCCAGTTCATATTGACGGGCTCTTCGTAGCGGAGTTCACATGGGCAGAGGCTGCAGCAGTTCGGCGGTAGGCTGCTTTCCGTGATTCACATGGGCAGGCGCTCACGCGGTAATTCGCATTGGCCGAGCTCTTCCTGAGAAGTCCACATAAAGCGAGCCACACGCCCGGTGATTCGCGGTGACGAGTTCGCATGGGCGAGCCCTACCTAGCGATTCGTCTTGTGAGAGCTCTTCCCGATTCACATGGGCGAGCTACGCGACCGCGACCAGCGAGCTCTTCCTAGAAATCCCACATAAACAGACACACCCAACTTGATTCGCGTTAGGAGCTCTTCCGTGATTCCACATGGGTAGGCTACGCCCAGCTATTCGCATTGCGAAGCTCTTCTAAGTCCACATAGATGAGCTGCTGCCTAGCCGATTCATGATTAGCGAGATTCACATGGAATGAAGCCTATCCAGTATTCATTATAGGCGGAACCCGGCAGTCGTTAACGAGCTACGCCAAAAATAGGTCATGCGGCTTCGAATCACATTCCCAACTCATGCAAGTCCGTGTGAGAATCGGCGGTTCAGCTATGCGAGTCTGCCAAAAATGAGTCATGCGGCCCTAAGGAATAAGTTGACTCACATTACCGTCGGTAGGTGGAATCGGTAGCTCAGGTGACGAGCTCTGCCCTTGTAGCCTAAAAAGTCAGTTCAGCACATGCAAGGCGGTCAGCCCGAAGACCCGGCGGCTCAATTTGACGAGCTCATGGCTACGAGCCTTACAACTCGGAATCGGTCCGGCTCATACAAATTAGCCCGCGAAGCCTGGCGTGACTCGGTCACACAGTGAAGCTTAATTGCTGACTGGAACCTGATTTGGGCACGTACAAGTTCATGAAGAAAAGCGAAAATACTACATTGAAACCTTGACGATAGAAAATGAATATTTATTAAAAGGAGAGCTACATATGTCATCTCGGGCCTAGGCGAAATAAAGCAGTGTACATAAAAGAGAAAGAAAGAAAGAAAAATATCAGTGTTGATATCGGGGTGGGCGGAAATGAGTACGTGACCTGAGGCGTCGGCCCGAGAGGAGCCAGGAGCGATGAAGAGGGAATGGGCCCGGCGAGGGGATATCCGGTTCTTGAGAATAATTTGCGAGAAAGACTCCTCTGCCTCTCGTCACTTAGGAGGTTGGGTTGAAGTCAAATTACGGGTGGGACGTTAACGGCCTTTTTGCTGGCAGGCCACGAGGAGGCTAGTGAGCCAACGGCTTGGTCCTGGGTCTGCTAATAACATCATCCCTACGAGCAACCAAGGATGACTGCGGTGAAGATCACTGCGCAATCAGCGACACTCCTCAGTCGATCGCTCCGCCCGAATTCTGACCTCGGGAGGCCTCTGACGAGCCTCGTCTAGCGTATCTGGCCTCGAGAGGCCTCGCCACGAGCCCGCAGCTAGTGTGCTACTATCACATAGATCGCCATTAGCGCCGCAGCTCCTCTTGGGACTCGCGGCTCGCCTTGGGATGTAGCGGGGCTCCTCCTAGCCGTCACCGAAGCTCGTCTTGGGGCTGGCCATCCCGGGTCTCGATCGGATCACTCGGCGCAACCTGGGAGCTCACCAGGACCTTTTTGGGCTCGCCTTGGCCCAGCCACCAGCTACTCGAGACCATCCTCTCTACTTTCCGCCACAGGCACGGCGAGCTTGGGTATGCTTTAGATCGATTTAGAATACCCTCCATTTCTTGAGTCATCACAGCTGCGCCCGTTCTTGCGGCTCGCCCGCTGCGAGAAAGAAAGAGCGCCTTCGCCTTATCTGTCAGGCGATTTTACATGCTTACCGTTGTTGACCTTATCGTCGGACCCTTCAAATGAGGGCTATCTGCGCAGCATCAAACATGAAGTCAACATCTAACACGGGATCGACTGACCAGGACACTATACGAATCTGGGGACTTACAAGAGGCGACCTGAAGAGGGATAGAGCCCGAGCCTCATCAGCGGGCGACTTTCGGCCCTCAGTGGAAATCCCTAAGGACGGACGAGATCGCACATACCGCGAGTTCAGTATTGAAGAGCAAAGAGTCCTCATCTTCGCCAACACGATTCGGTTCTTCTCTTTAAACCCTTCCACCCTTGAGTGGCTAGCACTCTCAGGCGGTTCCCAGACGGTAATAGGCATAACCGCCCAGCGGCCGCTCGGCCAGAGCTCCATCGGGTATCTTTCTGACCCGGGCTTAGAAGGGGTGGAAGCTCTTGACCTGAGGCCTCAGAGCCGCGAGGCAGCTAAGCGCTCACGACTTTTGAACAAGAAGAAGTCGAGCACAATTCCCGAACCTTGATGAAACTGCTTAGGTCTGCTTTCGATGAAGCTTGATTTTTCCGTTTCGTGCGGGGCTTAGGGACGGTGCTAAGCTGGACCAAAATCTCTCCTCTAGTAGGGTGTTTGCGATGAAGCTTCAATGGAGAGACTCCTGGTGGAAGGAGGCAAGGGGCCTCGGTAGAAACGTCTGGGGACTCCAGTTTCGAATGGGCCGAGAATGTCGGAGTTTTATCGACTCACTTATAAGGGCGAGCGGGACATTCAGCCAACACCCCGAACTACGACATTTATCTTGATGCTAAGGTCAAGTGAGCACACGGAAAGCATGAGAATAATGCAAAGTCGAGAAATATTCAACAACCACTCACACGAGTTACATAAAAAACCGGATCAAACACTCCACGAGAGATTATCGGGATTGAGTGATGCGGAGCATGAGTCATGCATCCTTGTCCAGGAAGGATCATGTATTCCCGGTTAAGACCACTAACAAAGAAATAATGCCCCTTCTACTTGACCTATGGGAAGAAGGAAGATCGGTGATCACGAGGAGGAGCTCTGGGCGCTGGAGAAATAAAGGGAGCTTTCATTGAGTCTCCTTTGGGCCAAAGATAGAAAGCGAGGAGCGCTGGACAAGGCCCCTATCCACTAAAAAGGCAATAGGCCCACCAAATGCTAACCATTGGGGAGCTGAGTTGGAAGAACAGTAGTTTGAAATGTTGCGAACCCCGCTTTCGTGAAGGGGTGCGTGGAAAGCGAGGGCCATTATCAAAGGTGACCTGAGAAGAAACGCGCATAAGAATGGCTGAGCTAAGCAAAGGCGAGCGTCGAGGAAGTCCACGTACGGAGCCAGCGAAGTCGATAACGTTGGCGAAGGTAACCCCATCTGAAGGACCGACCTTGCTTTAGGTCCACAGATCACGACATCATTGGATGGCGGTTAAAGATGTCGACCCGGATATTTAATTGGAACATTTTCCCTTTATCCTTATCCGAGGAGAGAGGAGGCGCCAGGAACGTTTGGTGTTCAACCACGGCGAGCGGTAGGAAGCATCAACGTCAGGCAGGCAACAGCGCAGAGTCATTGCCAATACGTAAAAGAAAGAAGAAGCGGCAGGACCCGTAATAAAAGCAAGCGGTAAAAGCGGAAATCGATCCAATCTAACCTGGCGCCTCTCAAGTCGTACGATCGAGAAGAGAAACCAAAGAGGTAGAGACGCAGTGGTCCAGGGAATAAGATGGAAGAAGCTACAAAAATGCCAGAAAAAGACTCTACACAAAGGGTCGAGACAGGAGAACTCACGAGCAAATAAAGTGCGAAGTCGGAAGAGGTTGGGAGACCCCGGAGAAGCATAGGACGGGAGGAGGTATGCGAGAAGAAGCTGAAGAACTAGAAGAGGTAGGGGAAGCAGGCGAAAACCCAAGAGTCATCATTATCACAAGACTTTTGACGGCGACTAAGCCTTAACTAACCCAACCCAAAGCAGACACGTGGAAATTGCATCCGATGCAAGAAACGATATAGCCCTTGCCCATTACGGAGTACCCGAGGCAAGGGCAACTGATAGAGTTTGAAAAATGGGCTCATAAGCCTCACGAGCAGAAAAGTGCGCGCACCCAAAGCAATACCCGGGCCCTCGGTACCGACCAGCGAAAGCGAGAGGCTGACCGCTAGGTCAAGGGGCGATCTTGGATGGTCAGAAGGTCCATATCCTACGTATTGGTGTATTTATTACACGGAAATAGAATAACCCTAACAAGATACTCGTCCTGAGTCAACCAAATCTTATCGATGAGAAAAAAATAATAACGGATCATGCGGTTGGATCTCCCCAATAAGGAAGGAAGATTATCCCGAATCGCGGCTCTTTCTAAATCCATTACCAAATCAGATATTGATAAGAAAATCATCCAATGGGAATAAATCCCTAGATTCTGATACAAATTGGTTTGAACATCACTATAAATCACATGGCGCGTGTGGTGAAGGTACGCATTCTTAAAAACGCATACTCATATGCAACACATTAGCCCTCTAAGCAGTCTCTCTTTTCTCTCGAGAAAGAAAGCGGCTTAGGCATCGGGCGACCCGCGAGCGCGACCCTGCGACCACGATGAGTGCCTAAAACACTCATCTCTTACACTTGCGTCGGTTAAGTCATTTTCACATTTATTTTATAATAATTTGATGGTTTTGTGGCTAGATCTTTGATTTTGTGTATGCGAGGTGTGATTCTGAGTTCGATGGAAGCGAAAACAACTTTTTAGGCGAGTTTTGGAGCGATGAGGAGCGGGCGAGGAAGTGGCCCATCCGTCTTGGCATCGCCCGCGTCGCGCCCGGCGTCGGGTCGATAATGCAGAAGTCCAGCGGCGTCCCCACGTCGCGGCGTCGGCCTCGAAAATCACCTGCACCTCATCATTTAAATGCGGATGGCTCACGAAATTAGGGTATCGGGAGCGTCGCGAGCGAGAGCGGGGGTTTCCCGGAAGCGGTGATGCGTCTTGAGAAGTGCCGGGATTTGTACCGCTTTTCATGTTTTTGATATTTTGGGATAGTAGAACAATGTTTTATGTATTAAACGATTTCATCTTTTCTTTTTATTATGTTCTAGATATTTATTTTTCTAGAGATTCACGTCGAACCATCATATGATATGGATTAAGGATTGATCTTTTATGTTTATTGATTGTTTATAAATTCGCCGAATCTACTCTATACGTATTTAAGAATTATATGATAATGTTTTAGCCCGGCGATAGCACTTAACCCCTTGATGAATCAGGGTGCGAGAGATAGGGTATTCGAGGGATGGGTAGAGTAGCCTTCGGTGGTCCCGATTGATAGAGATATTCCGGACTGAGAAGGTGGTATCCCAGGGTCAGAACATTTAAACATCTCGGAATGCGAGTAGAGATAGAGATATGCTCGATTCTATTGCGAGATAGGCGGATATACCTCGAGGGGATATCTCGTAAGCGAGATCTCTCCTCGCCATGGCCAGTTATAAAATGTATTGAGATAACAATCTCTTTAGAAAACAATCCATTGAACGTGATGTGGGGAGATATAACCTAGGCTTTAAACAATACTTTAATTAAATCAACAAATTCGCTTAGTCTTTACATAATTGAATTCTCTTAAAGTCATTCTTCGGGAGTATTATCTACAGCTGCACTTCAGAGTTAATACACCTTCCCGAGGATCGATATCCTCGTACGATAGCATACTATATTACTTTGTGGGGCCACACAAGGTATCTCAGCATTTAGGGCACACATTTTACACATCAAGGCTGCCCGCTGTAACGTCGCGACGCTCATTCAAGCTTTCTCTCACACGTCGCGACGCGGAATTCTCACGCCACGCGACGCCATTTGGTCATTTACCGCCACGCCACACGCGACCTCGCACGTCGCCACGTCATTTGGCCGCGTCCTCCGCCACGCCGCGATCGCGAACTCCACACGCCGCGACGCACCCGCTTTAGCCCAAGAATGGTTCATTTTACACCTTCATCGCACGCCCTTCTCCGAAACTAGCCTTCCTCAAGGCACCACATCCGCGGCTCAACCTTGCCGGAGTCTTCGCTCGTCTCCGGCTCGGCGACCACCCGCTCGCCGACCACCGTAAGTCACCCTCTTGGCCGCTTTGGGCCTATAAAGGGCATTCCCAATTCACTGTGCCCGATTCTAGTCATTGGGTACGTGAGTCTGTGTGTTCATTCCAGGCGCTTTTGTGTAGTCTAGAGGTCTTTAGGAATTCATTTCGGGTTAATTCATAGGTTCCTTAGGGTCTTTGGAGTCCCATTTAGTTTTGCTGAGTCATTAGGTAGTTATTTAGTTGATTTGTCAGGGTGCACATTAGGTGTTCGAGCTCTTTGTCTAGGTTATATGTCCGGGCAAGAGGCGTGTCAAGCCACAAGGAGTCGGCCCATTGAGGACCCGACTCCCACGTTCGATGCCTCACGTTTTATAAACGCGAGTGCCGCGGATCGGTTTAGCACAATTTGCAAAAACCGATCCTTCATTAAGGAGATACTCTAATTCTCCCGATGATTTCTTTAGAAAGACACCGAGGCTAAGGTGGCGTGTTTTACGCTAACCCCTCGTCCAAATGCAAGAATGAGCGTAGTTCAAGAATTTACGCTAACCTCGGGCTCTGGCTGTCCTCAAAAAGGTCAGAGCGAGGTGTATTGGTCGATCGCTAAGTGAGCGATCAATAGTTTCTATGGCCTAGAGCATGTCCCACCGGGAACCTTTGATCAGCTCCGCGAGCACCCTGACTACCATGAGGTCATCCGCGTGACACCAAAGGCCGTGGTGAGTGAGATCAACAAAGGCGGGCCATGTCAATTTCAAGGCCAAGCATTTGGCCTACATTCCCAAGGTTTGGCATCATTTCATCACTTCGCGTCTTATCCCGACGACGAATGTGTGTGAGGTGACAGCCCAGCGTTCCCTGCTCAACTTCGCCATCATCCAGGATATCCCATTCGATAAGTCAAGGTGCTATCGAGGATGCCATCCCATAACCGGATGCTAAGATGAACTCCGGGCACTTTTCGATATTTGGCCAGCAAACACGGGTGCCCCTTGACGATTAAATGAGGCCCGGCTTCATCCGATCAAGGCAATATCACTGCTGACACACTCCTGCGTCCCGTAACCTCGAGGGGTTTACGACTCTGGTCACGAGCCCTCGACGAGGAAGAGCTTCCGATTATCGGCTCGCTGGATTCCGGGTGACACCTGTGAGGACATTGGCCAGTCTTCGTCTCACCCACCTCCACCACCACCCTCGTCTCGACCACCTCCACCACCACCCCAGCAGCCTCAGGCGGCCGTTCCCCCCAGTCCTTCCCCAGATATTGAGGACCCGGTGCTCTCCCTCACTGAGCGCTTTGACGCATTCTGGGATGAGACCCAGGAGCACCGAGTCCTCATTACTCAGGATATGGAGGCGCTGCGTGCTGACATGCGGACAGTTCTGGCCAATCAGGCCATCATTCTACAAAGAATGTTAGCCTATGCAGGCCCGCCGCTCAAATTAAGCCACCATCCACCACCACTTCCACCGTGAAGGATATTCAGTGGAGTTCCTTACCCTCTATGTTTTTATCTTGCGTGGGGACACCGGATATTTTGTCTTGGGGAGGGATTTGTGATCGGGTACTATGTTTTGTGTTTTGTTTATCAAGCTGCTTTATTAGTGTGTAGTATTTTTAGTGTGTTCCGTATATTAGTGTGTTTTGTTTTCGCTTTATTTTACATCGTACTTTCATGTTCATGAGTCATTTGTTAGTTGGGTTGATTATATTTAGGACATTCTTCTTGATTATATTTAGACATTCTCGCATGTAGTAATTCGGTGATACATGTGTGCTATGTTGAAAATTGAGGATCAATTTTGGATTGAGTTCACTATAAACTTGTTCAAATGCATACATTTGTTTGATGTCTGCAATTAGGTTGAATAGTTAAAAGGGCTAGTGAATCACTCCGGTAGTCAAGAAACCAGTTCAAAAACTCTATCACACTCACACACATAGTGATTCAGAGTATGCATAAGTGTCGAACCAACTACTAAAGTCTCGATCAACCTAGGAGATTCAACCATTTAAGTGATGGACACCTAATCAAAAGAGGATTGCCATCGAGCCCCAACCAAAAGAGAAAATACAAAAACAATAGAAAAAGAAAAATATATGACAAAATAGGTATATGCATAAGAATGTTTGATCATCCAATCGAACCCAGTACGCTTGAGGGGCCTATCAAAGCCTAATGCCCCGAGCCAACTGCCGAGTCATTGACTTCACCGCCCGCTACATGGGGACAGTAAGATGGATCGCTCACGCAACCTAGTGGCCATCGAAGCTCGTCGAAAGTGTTCGGTGAAGTTTGAAGGAATTTAATGTCCGTGCCCTTAACCAACCGGTGGGGAGTCAAGGATCCCCGCTACGTAGAACACTTCGCTGCAAAACTTTGGCACTAGGTCTTCTTCCATTTTGCGAGGTACGAGGAAATTTCTAAGTATGAGGACATGAATAAATGGGTGCGTTCCTATCCTTTCCTAGTTAGCTTCTTCCTAATAGGCGAGTCGAGCTTAAGTTTGGGGGTATCGGAACCTAGGCATATTCTGGAGGTCATTCACTATAAGCACATAGGGGATTTTGGGAAAGGCTATTGAACACCATGGGATTTGATGCACTAGTCAGTTTCACCTATCTCAATCGAATTTACCGAAAGTCAAATATCTGTATGCATTCACTGAACATCGAGCAAAAAATAAAGGTATGTGAGTCGCCCACTCACCCCCTATTTTTCAAAGATGTGCACCACTGTCTTAGTGTTAGCCGTGACGGTGTCGTGTGTGTCCTCGTTTGAGCCGCCGCTTGAGGCAAGCAAGAAACTAAGTTTGGGGGTGTGATGAGTGCCTAAAACACTCATCTTATACTCATTTGCCTGGCCATTTTCTACATTTATTTTATAACACTCTGATAGTTTTGGTGGCTAGATCCTGATTTTGTGTCCGTGTGGTTATTGCAATGTCTGATGGAGCTTAAAAGAACAACTTTTGAAGTAGTTTTGGAACAATGAGGAGCAGCGCAGGGAAGGATCGTTACGTCGCGACGCCGCCACGCCGCGACGGGCCGGTCAACAATGCAGAAGTCAACGACGTCCCCACGTCGCGACGTCAGCTCGAAAATCTGCACCTCATCATTTAAAGTACGGATGGCTCTGAAATTAGGGTATCGGGAGGCGTACGAACAGAGGCAGGGGTTTCCAGAGCAGAGTGACACTGTCTTCGAGGAAGTGCCCGGATTTGTATCAAGCCATGTTTTTGATATTTTCGTGATAGTAGAACAATGTTTTCTCGTATTAAACGACAATCTTTTCTTTTATTATGTTCTAGATATTTTTCTAGGGTTACGTACGAACTCCCGTCATATGATATGGATTAAGGATTGGTCTGTTATTCCAATTGTTTATAAATTGTCGAATCTACTCTATACCTGTATTTAAATTATATGATAATGTTCGCCGCATTAGCATAGCCGCGACCGAGATCCGAGATTCGAGAGACGAGGGTATTCAGGATCTCGTAGAGTAGCCTTCAAATTCGATTCGGTCAATAGAGATATTCTGACTCGAAGGTGGTATCTAGGGGTAGAATATTTAAGCATCTCTAATACCGAGTAGAGATATATATACTCGATTCTATTCAGATAGGTGGATATACTTTCGAGAGAGGATATCTCGTAGGCAAGATCTCCTACCATAGGCGCATTATAAAATGTGACACAACAATCTCTTTAAAAACAATCCATCAACGCGATGTGGGGAGATATAACTCTAGGCTTTAAAACAATACTTTAATTAAATCAACAGCCTAGCTTAGTCTTTACATAATTGAATCCTCTTAAAGTCATTCTTCTCGATACATTCAAGAAGGTAACTCCTGTAGGTTAATACACCTTTCCCGAGGATCGACATCCGTGCACGATAAGTACACTATACTACTTTGCAGCCACGCGCGCACTTGCATTTAGGGCACACATTCACATCAAGGCTACCACAACCCCCTTCTTGCTCAGAGGAGGCTACGTCCGAGCCCGGCAGATCAACAAGGCTGATCCCGCCTCAACCCAGACGATCCAGACGCCTGCATCCCAGCCCACAAACAACTGGTCCAAATTCCAGCCCCCCCCACACGCTCCACTCCCGCCCGATTGAAAAAGCGATCATCGTAATCAATTCATCATTTGAGATTATTGGCCCAAAGAAGAATGAGAGGTAGCGAGACTTGGTATTTTTAAGACATAACTTCTCAATTGAACTGTTTCCTTTCTTCAGAGTTTGCAACGAGAGACACAATTGAAGTGCTCGTGCCTTTGATTTGGTGGAGAATAATTGTTCAAGCACAATCCATACTTCTGCTGCAGATTGGTAGTAAACAACGTGACCTAACATTTGTTCTGAGATTGATGAGAGAAGTCGACTGATAACAAACTGATCTATAATCAGGATTAGTAAGAAGAACATTTGAGTTTGCAGAATCAACAATAAACTCGTCTGGTTTAGGTTTTGTGCCGAGAAGAAACACTTCCATATAATGTGCTCGTGCTGTAGGAAGAATCTGAGATTTTCAGAACATGTAGTTGGATCGATCCAATTTGTTGGAGACAGATGGTAAAGTGGAAGGAATAGCCATCAGTATTATAGACTGTGAAGAAGACGAGATGGTGCAGGAAGATCTCTCAGGTGAGGCCATCACAAACCCTAGGAGATGGCCATGAATGTATCATCCATGCTCTTAGACCATGTTGATGTTTGATAAAATGATAAAGAGAAAACAAAACTTGGAGAGGAAGTTTTCCAAAGAACTTCTAAAACTATTGAATGACGCACCACAGCGTATTTATACACAATAGGAATGTTCTAGAACAGATTATATACAAAAGACTTCAGAAGCAGGTTGGCTTTGTTTTGCTGAAGCACTGGACATCTCACTGAAGTTAACATGTGGTGTATATGCATCAACACGTCTGTAAGCCATATGGTGAGAGATTGACCAAAACCAAAGGCCCTGCTAGCTTCATCTGTATCTTCACTTCACTCAATATCTCCTCCCTTTGGGCTCCATTTCTGGATTCAGACACTTCTTCTTGAGAAATCGGTGGTGATTTCAGACTTGGCTTCTGGCCTTCTCCATCCATGGAGATGGGGCTGCTCACTGTTGTCGCCACTCGGAATAAAAATCACAAATCAAAATCGCAGCGACAGAGCTGTAATTATAAAAGCACTCTTTATGTACGTGGAGGTATCTTTATGATATCTTAGTTCTGTTTGGTTAAAATGCACCTCGAAAAAAAGGGACAACTAGTTGGGAATAAGTAAAGATTCTGGCAATGAGGTGAAATAGGTTACAAGTGGATCCCTGTAACTTGTAAATGATTTAATATTAGTTGGGGTTGATGATCACTTTGTCACAAGGAGCTTGGACTATTAGTGGATCATATATTCTTTTCTTTTTAAAATGCTTTGTCGCGGACTTTGACTTTGCATGTTTAAAAGGCTTGTGTATATTAAATTGCCGTTACAAATAATTTGTTTGTAAAACGACAAGGATTTATGTGAACTAAAATTAGGACCGCAACTTGGACGAGTTAACCCCAATCCAACCCGATGTTTGGGTGGGGGTAGAGTACTACTTTTTTGTAATTCGAATTGGGCTTGAGTTCAATTTTATTAACTTTATTTAAATTCGGGTTGAGGTTGAACCAATAATTCCTAGTTTGACCTAACCCAATCCCAAGTGTATATATATGTCTTATTACACAGTCTTAAAAAAAAAAAAAAAACTTCTTTTTACTACTTTGTCTTTTCCTAATTCATTTAACTGTTGCCATTGGATTACATGGGATTATGCTTTCTTCAAGCTAATGTATTTAAAGTATTTCATTAATTATTTTGTAATTTATATAGAGTTGTCAAATAGTTTTATTATTCAATAAATTTTTCTAACTCAACCCGGCTCCAATCTATCTAATCCTAATAACTTGACTAGAATATAAAATCAACCCTCGAATTTCATTATTTCAATTTGGGTTGAGCTCGGTCTAGCTCATTGGGTTGAAGTTGTATATTTGAGTTCATGTTTGGCTCATTTGATGCAACCCTAATTAAAACACTTAAAACTCGTCACCAATTCTTACTTTATGCTTCTAAATAGGCTGATCGGTGTATAGATGTGAAAATAAAATATTTGATATGTCGGGAAGAACTACCAACACAATGATTCTAAAATGACATTTCCCTTTGTGTGCCAAAATAGGTCTCAATTAATCAAACAAGCCAACAACAAAGCCAACTAAGCAACAATAAATCAACACAATGAGACAACAATTTTTACGTGGAAAACCCTCAAATGAAAAAGGTAAAAACCACAGGACCCGTAGGCCACTTAAACTTCCACTATTTCAACAATGACAATAACAAGTTACACCAAGTTCTTCTCTAGCGGGCAAACTAGAGGCTCGCAACAATAATATATTAAGAATATCATTCTTAGAACACCAAAACAACAAACATCATCACCAAGGATGGATAACTAAAGAGAGAAAATGAAATATCCCACCAAAGGGTGGAATGCCAAACGCGTATTGTGGAGATATCTAACCAACGATCCAAGCCCCTAGGATTGAAGAACACTTCACAAGGAATCACCACGCCAAATTTGAGCAAAAAAAGAACAAAATTTGGTCTTCCAATCTTCTTGCCAAAGATTCAAACCCTAGCCCCATTTTCCTTCTCTCTCTAAACCCTCTCCCCTTTCTTTTTCCAACTTGTTGCCCGATCCTTGCAACTTCACTTGACTTCCTTTTTTTATTTTAGAGAAATGGGCTTCTGCCCATTAAAGTCCAACCCACTAATGGGTGAACCCAACAAATCTCCCTCCGCGGGCGCCCACCCCCCCCCCCTCCTCCTAACTTGCTCCCATGCCTGGCCTCAACCCAGCCTCGTTTCTTACCTACAAGCTTCCAAATTCTTCTCCTTAGGGCAAACATCAGTTAACATGTCTGATCCATTCTCACTACTCCAAATACAATTGTTTTGACTCAAGCACATCACGAATCCAGTGACATCTAACATCAATATGCTTCGATCTGGAATTGAATGTCAAATTCTTTGAGATGTGAATGACACTCTGGCTATCACTGTGAATAACATACTTCTCTTGTTGCAACCCCAATTCTTCTAAGAATTCTCTCATCCACAAAGCTTCTTTACTACCCTCAGTAATAGCAATGTACTCAGCTTCTGTGGTGGATAATGCAACACATTTCTGCAACTTGGATTGCCAAGAGACATCTCCCTTTACAAAAGTCATCAAGAACCCTGAAGTGAACTTCTTGGAATCAACATCATATTCCATGTCTGAATCTGTGTATCCATCTAGCATAGGCTCACCATTGCCAAAACACAAGCACACCCTGGAAGTGCCTCTAAGATATCTCAGTATCCACATTACTGCTTCCTAGTGCTCATTCCCATGATTAGTAAGCAATTGACTAACAACTCCAACTTCATGAGCTTTGTTTGTCCTAGTACAGACCATAGCATACATCAAACTACCAACAGTAGATGCATAAGGAACTTTGCTAATCTCTTTCATAACTTTCTCTCACTCAGGACATTGCCAGAGCTGCTTTGCGGGCCCGCAAGTGGAGAACAAACCGCCTTTTGCCTTGCTCATGCTGAATCTTTCAAGAACCTTCTAAATGTAGCTTTCGAGATTTATGGTATTCTTCCTATCAATGGGAGATCTTCGCACTGCTTTATGCTCGATCCCAAGTCTTTCATGGCAAAAGACTTGCTAAGGCTCTTCAACCTGTTAATCTTTCTAGAATCATAACCAATTATTAACATGTCATCAACATACAAGAGCAGGATAATAAAATCATCATCAGAGAACTTTCTAGTGAATACACAATAATCAAATGTGGTTTTATTGTAAATCCATGACTCATCATGAAAGAGTCAAACTTCTTGTACTACGCCTTGGTGTCATTAAGTCTAAGGGCAAGCTCTTCTTTAATTTGCACACACAAGATTTTCTTTACTTTGACTTCAAACCTTCGTATTTTTATGTATATTTCTTCTTCCAAATCACCATGAAGAAATGCAGTTTTCACATCAAGTTACTCAACTTTTAAATTCAAGCAAGCTGCAAGACCAAGAGCAACATGAATAGAGGACATCTTTACCATTGGAGAGAAGATTTCTTCAAAGTCAATGCCTTGTCTTTCTTCTAATTGAACCCCTTCACAACCAATCGTGCCTTGTACCTGAATTGTGAGCCATTGTTTTCAGTTTTAAACCTGTACACCCATTTGTTCTGAGAGCTTTCTTTCCTTGTGGTAACTTCACTAAGTCGTAGGCGTTGTTCTCAAGCAAGGATCTCACTTCTTCTTGCATGGATTTAACCCACTCTTTCTTACTCTCATATAAAATGGTTTCTTGGTAAGTTTCCTGCCTCCCCATCAAGAAGCATCACATATCTATTAGGAGGATATTCTGTAGAAGGTTGACACTCAGATCTTGTCACGTGGTTCATATGGTGATAGTGGAAGTTCTCCATCAACTTGTTCTAATGGATCACATCATAAACTACAAAAGGTCACATTCTCCTTTCAAAGGACACTATGACCTTCTCGTAACTCTCCCCATGATTAGCATGGTAGGAACAACTGATTAATTCTAATTGGAATTTCAATAGAGGAACTAGCTTTCTCAACCTTGTCACTATCATCAACAAGTTGGTCTTCAAGAAATTAATACAACATCTCTACTTTTGACAATCTTCCTGCTCATTGGATCTCATAGCCTATACCCAAATTCTTCATGATCATACCATAAGAAAATATATGGCTCGCTCGACATCAAGTTCGACCTCTCATCTTTGGGGATATGAACAAATTCTCTACAACAAAACACTCTCAAAATGGTCATATGAAACACATCTTTCCCATCCACACTTCAGGTACATCACTATTTAAAGGAATTGATGGATAAAGGTTAATCAAGTTAATTGATGTTCTCATAACCTCTCCCCAAAAGGACTTAGGTAGCTTAGAATGAGAAAGCATACACCTAATCCTTTCCTCAATGGTTCTGTTCATCCTCTCAACTACACCATTTTGCTGAGGAGTTTTAGGTACAGTCTTGTCAAGTCGAATGCCATGAAGTTTGCAATAACTTTCATAGACCCCCTCAAGATTCATTACCATCATTTACTCCGACACTTTTAATTTTCTTCATGTTTCTCTTTATATTATGGCATGGAGTTCTTTGAAGGCATCCAGCACCTGATCTTTAGTTTTCAAAGCAAAGCCCCAAACTTTTCTAGAGTGATCATCAATGAAAGTTACAAAATAAAGTGCAACACCAACAGTTCTAGTTTGCATAGTACAAACATCAGTATGAATTAAATCAATAACATTTAGCCTTCTAGATAGTGGATTTGTGTGAAATGCAACTTTATGTGCTTTTCCAAATAAACACTGATCACAAGTTTTAAGAGGTATACCTTGCAAATTTGGAAAGAATTGCTTTCTAGCAAGAGTTTGAAGTCCTTTCTCACTAATGTGACCAATGCTTCTATGCCAAAGTTCAATGTTTCCATCTCGCTAAACCGCATTGATATCTCCTTTATGTATCTTAGTTTCCATGACATAGATGGTGTTTTGTTTCTTTCCTCTTGCCACTACTAAAGAGCCTTTGGTGAGCTTCTATTTACTTTCACCAAAGAATTTGTGAATCCCTCATCATCAAGTCTACTTATTGATATCAAGTTGAAACTGATATTTGGAACATGTCTAACATCTTTGAGTACTAGTTTATTTCCAATACTAGTCTCTAAGCAAATATCTCCAATACCCACAATCTTTGATATGCCATTGTTTCTCATTCTAACATTAACAAAATCACCAGTTCTATAGGAAGTGAAAAAGCCACTATGAGAAGTAACATGGAATGGGGCACCAGAATCAATAACCCAATTGCTATCTTGGGTTGCAAGGATGACACAACCATCATCAGTCACAATCATAATATCACCTTCAGTAGCAATTGTATTAGTCTCTTTATTTTCTTTCTTCACTTCATTTTTTTTCTTTTACCAAATCCTACAATCTTTCTTCATATGGCTAACCTTGTTGCAATGATAACATTTGATATATTTCCTAGATTTGGATCTTCCTCTAAAACCATGGGGATTTCTACTTTGACTTCTCCCACGCCTTTATGGTTTTTCTTGTCTTTCTTGTTTTTCATGAACAAGTATTCTAGAAGAAGATTTACCTTTTTCTTTCCTTCTAGCCTCTTCATTCAGCAAGCTATGTTTAACACTCTCCATGGTTAGAATCCCATTTGGAGTCAAATTACTAATTGTTACCATCAATGTCTCCCAACAATCAAGTAAGAAGCTAAGAAGTAATGATGCTTGCATCTCATCATCAATGTTCATTTTCATGGCAACCAACTTGTTCACAATACCTTGAAAAGAGTTGATATGCTTAACCATGTTGTTCTCATCCTTGTACTTCAAATTGACAAGTCTTCTAATCATAGTAGTTTTATTTCCTGATGTTTTCCTGGAAAAAAGGTTTTCAAGCTTTTTCCAAACAATATGTGCTTTCGTTTCATCATAAATGTGTTCATGTAGAGTTGGATCCATTCACCTTCTCATAAAAACAATGACTTTTCTATGTTCAACATCCTAATCCTCATCAAGTGTGTTAGATGTTCTTTCTTTCCACCTGATAGACTTGTATAAATCTTTATAATAGAACAAATCTTCCATCATATGCTTCCAAGTGGAATAATTAAATGAATTTAATTTTATCATGCCATCATCCATTTTAGCACATAGAAAAAAAAACTCCAATCAACCAAGCTCTGATACCACTTTGTTAGGAAAGAACTACCAAATACAATGATTTTTAAAAATGACATTTCCCTTTTCGTGTGCCAAAATAGGTTCAATGATCAAACTAGCCCATAACAAAGTCAAACAAACAACAATAAATCAACACAATGAGACAATAATTTTTACGTGGAAAACCCCCAAATGAAAAGGGTAAAAACCATAAGACCTGTAGGCCACTTAAAATTTCACTATTTCAACAATAACAATAGTGGGTTAAACCAAGTTCTTCTCTAGCAAGCAAACTAGAGGCTCGCAACAACAATACATCAAGAATATCATTATTGGAACACCAAAACAACAAACATCATCACCAAGGATGGATAACTCGAGAGAAAAGGAAATATTTCACCAAATGGTGGAATGACAAATGTGTATTGTGGAAAGAGCTAACCAACGATCCAAGTCACTAGGATTGAAGAGCACTTCACAAGAAATCATCACGCCAAATTTGACCCAAAATGACAAAGTTTGGTCTTCCAATATTCTTGTCAAAGATTCAAACCCTAGCCCCTTTTCTTTCTCTCTCTAAACCCTTTCCCCTTTCTTTTTCCAACTTGCTGCCCGACCCTTGCAGCTTCACTTGACTTCCCTCTTCTTCTTTTTTTTTTTTTAATTTTTTTATTTAATTTTATTTTAGAGAAATGGCTTCTGGCCATTAAAGTCCAGCCCACTAATGGGCGAACCCAACATGATAGAATTGATTTAATTTAATGTTACATCTCAAATCAGCTGGGAGATGGAAAAGTTTCTATCAATATATAAGTATGAGTTCCTCTTATCCTAGTAGACATGTTTTAAAGCCGTGAGTATTCTTTGAACCTAAAACGAGCAATATTTACATGATTGAATGCGGCTGAAATACTCAAAATTTATATTTTTTATGATTTATAATTACTAACATCTTATGAAGCTTTTTATATATGAAGGTAGGTGGTTGATGTCCTATAATGGACAATAGTGGGGCAAACGTAACACCTTACTTTGGATTTTAGCCATAAAAATACTCTTCAAATAGGTAATTATATATACACTGTAACACTATAGAATGGTACAACTTGAATGAATTGACGGACTCAATCCGAACCTAACATAATGTTCGAACAGGTTGGGTCTATTTGGACAATCATTTTTCAATATTTTTGTTGGACTTAGGTTAGGTTTTTCTTCCCAATCCCAAATTGAGTTGGCTTCGGGAACCTGACACTCGATTCATTAATATTTTTATAAATATTTACAACGTATATTACCCTATCTAATAATATTTTTATTTTATATTTTTAAGAATATATTATATTATATTGTCAATCACGCCAATATACTAAGTAGGAAATAAGTAGATTTATCTATGTATGAATCATTTATGCATTTCAGCTTAAATTCTCGGTGTTCTTTATGGCTTAAAATGCATGATCACACATTTCAAGAATATCACTTAATCCCTCAGACATATTGTCTCTATAGAATATGGCGTATGTTGGAACTCAAAAGGCGCTTAAAAGACGTAAAAAACAAATGATAAATGAAAGCAAGTGTACAACACAGGCTACGTGGTTCACAACAGAGTTTACCTTGTCACAAGCAGCCAATTTCCATGTTGAACCAGAAGCATGAAATCAAGGCCTCGGGTCCGCCACACACTCCGCCAGCAAGGTTTAGGTTCCCTTTTCCATTACAAGAACTCGAAAAACTCCTAACTTTCTGTGCCATTGATGGGCCCAAGGCTTTGAGCCATAAAAGGGAGTAATTTCGAAGCAAAAGGGGGATTTGGATCGAGAAGAAGAAGGAGATACAAGAGGTAGAGATCAATAGAGCCGGATTCGGGAAAGATCGCGAAGACGGAGTTTTCTGTAGTTCTTCCTTCAACCTACTTAATGATTCGAATTCTCCAATTTGTAATGAATAATATGATGAACTAACTCTTTTCTCTAGGGTTTTGCCAACCCTAACCACAGTTTGATGGATTGATTTTCGGTTTTGGCTTAGTTGATTATTAATATGAGTTCATATGTTTGCTTTAATTCCGGGGTTTAATTACATGTTATTGTCCTGGCCAATCATGGTATGCTAAAGCTAGAGTTTGAGATCGAGAGAAGATAACTATGGTGATATGGTTAAAGCAACCTCGGGTAGTCGAAGAATAGAGATATCTGCACCAAGTAGCGGCAATTAGGGGCTTGCACATTTAAGCGCTTTCAGAATGAGGGGTTGAGGTAGAGACAAACATCCCCATTAAGTAGATAGGGAAAATATATCTCGAGAGAGAATATCTGTAGGAAAGATCAACTCAACATAACTCATATAAATACTTCATTAAGTCCTTAATTGGATTGACATCCATCAAGAGTGGTAGGAGATGGTAAAACCTTAGGGTTTCTTAATCATCGATATAATTCAAATGTCACTAAATTCTGCTTGTTAATTCTAATAATCTAGTCATAATTCACTTAGATTAGATCCAAATATTAATGGTCATTAAATCAAGAATAACACACTTCTCTTCGAGGGAACGGCACTTGACTAACTACTACACTACGCTCAACTCACGCGTGCACTTGATAGCACACGGGCCTAGTGCCTTCAATTAATTTTTACACACTACCATTTGCCAAGTTTTAAGGCCGTTGTCTAGGAGAAGCTTGAGCGTTGATATTGACTGAACCGTGCCATAGATAGTACTTGAATAAATTTTACTTTCTTAGTCATTCTCACTTCGACTACTTCTTTTTACTTTATTCCTAGTTTACGTGTTCTTCTTATCAGATCCGTGGCCGTGATTTGCCTCGTCTATCCTATGATTTCAGGAAGTATTTAGAGTGTATGCAAAGACAAGATCACAGGGAACTGTTTCCATTCGATCCTGAACCAGAACAGACACTGCATCGACTACGTAAAAAGACCCACGTAACTCAGCCTGAAATCATGTAGCATCAAGTAGATGCAGGACATATTCATGATGGGGATGAACTACAGGTGGAACAGAATGGATAGAACTATAGAAATCCGGCCACCACACCCTTCGTACAACCTGATAATCCACATATGCTACCAGAGCTGCTCACGTCACATTGTTCAAACAACCTATACGACCACCCATACAAGCGAACAACATTGAGCTGAAAGGAGTGACATTGCAAATGCTCCACAATATAAAATTCCATGGGCTACCTAGTGAGAATCAGAATGCACATTTGACCAGCATTATTGAAGTCTATGACACAGTCAAGTATAATGGGGTAGCCGAAGAAGCTCTCAACCTGAAGGTTATTCTATTATCACTTAAAGGATTGGCTAAACACTGTCAATTGAAATTAACCTCTAGACTCCATCACCTCATGGAATGACTCGTGTAGAAATTTTTGACCAAAATTTTTCCACCCTCGAAGATAGCCCAATTGGTGCAAGAAATTAATACATTCAGGCAATTTGAGGGGGATAATCTAGCTGAGGCTTGGGAGAGATTTCATGAAATATCGAGGTGTCCACATCACGTATTGACTAAGTGGATGCAGGTGCATAATGTCACAATCATTTGTCATCAGCTAGGATAATCACTGATTTCAAACAAGAGATGAAGAAAACCATGAATCAGGCCCCATGTAGATCTCGAGGATACAAATTTACCAACACTAATCAAGCATCTAGAGACAACCGCATTCTAAGAAACCCTCGCCAGGAGCGCATACTGTAGATTATAAGTAACTCAGAATCATATTACACATTTAACTAAACAGATGCGGTACTAAATGTGGTACAAGAATGCTGCCCAGAGTAATCCGTGGGAAATTTGTAATCACAGGACAAACACTGTACCATGGAGGTTAGTCGAAAGAGATGACGTAGAAAGCAGCCCAATATGTGAATCAAAAGAGGAATCAACCACAACAGCGCAAGATGGGGTAATGCATATCAGAACAGATACTGTGACCGAGTGCCCAACGCAGTCATGATGCAGAGGTGTCCGTTAATCACCAATCAGAATTATGATCGATGAATAGTCAAAACAACATGCCACCACCCCGTAGTTACGAACCAACCCCGAGAAAAAAGTAGACTTGGAGCAAGCACTTGCACAAATGCTCACCTCACACACCGCCTTTATGAATGAGACAAAGGCGAATTTGCAAAGCCAGACCACCCAATTGAACAATCAGGCAGCACAATTGAGAAACTTAGAGGTGCAAATGGGCCAAATGGCCAATTTGTCAATTTTGACGGAGAGGCAACGAGGAGCATTACCAAGTAACTCTGAGGTGAACCCGAGGCAAGAGGGTAACGAACAGTTAAAAGCGGTCAAATTGAGGAGTGGCAAAGAACTAGCAGCACCAGGATAGCCACCGGTGATAGGGGAGGTAGGGATAGAAGAAGTAATCCAACCCATCCAGACTGACAAGGTAGTAGGGGAACAGCTCCATCAGAAAAAGTTGGATGAAGAAGAAACAGAGGCTAAGGGTCGACCAAACATGACTGAACCTACTTATCCTAATCCTGCACTCAACGCCTCAAGAAGAGCAAATTGATACAATTCACCAAATTTTCTGAGGTGTTCAAGGCAACCCACATAAACATTCCGTTTATCGATAACAGAGCAGATAGCCCAAATTTTATGTGAAATTCATGAAAGAGATGTTGTCCAACAAAAGAAGACTGTCGGATTTTGAGACAATGAACCTCACTGAGGAGTGTAGTGCTATCCTGCAACGAAAACTGCCACAAAATCTTAAAGAACCCGGCAGTTTTACTATACCGTGCACAATTGGAAATTCCATCTTTGAGAAGGCCTTGTGTGATTTGGGGGAGTTGAAGTATTAATCCCAAGGCGCATTCATAATATTCCAATTATCGATTAGTGAAGCTCGCCTAACCACAAATAAGGCATGTGATAACATCGAAACACCTGAAGGTGATAGAAGACGTCTTGGTCAAAGTGGACAAGTTCATATTTCCAACAGATTTCATTGTTCTGGATATGGAAGAAGATAAAGAAATACCTATCACATTGGGTAGGCCATTTCTAGCGACTGGCAGGGCACCGACATGTGCGTATGAGAACTGAATTGAGCCCTAGGAGACGAGATCACCTTTCATGTATTCCGGCCCATGAAGCTCACAAATGACTACCCTAACAATGATACCACGGTCCTCCACCCCACAGAGATCTTGCAAGGTGAAGTGGTAAACTCCCGAGGTAAATCTCGTGTTACACAATGAGTTACCTAGAAGATCAAAGGCATGGTAGCCAAAATAGTCCAACCGCCCAAAGTAAATGTACTTGATGCCCACGAAGGTGCATTAGCATTCCCAGCTTCTCGAATACAACATGGAGATGCGTGGAATGTCGAGCTAACGACGCGTGTCTACAATGCTTCTGGAGGCAACCTACATTGTGAGATTTTTCTTTTCCCTAAACTCAGACATTTCCATTCCTCTTATCGCTTTTACGTTAAAATTTTTGTTTTTGGGCATCCTAACGGTTTGCTTTATATCATGAATCTTAAGGTGAGGCAATATTATACTTTCACTATCATGACTGGAAGGGAAGATGGTGGTGGCGTCGTATATTATATCCGAATAATGATTTCTATCTGGTGACTGTGAATACTGCGACGACACTTTTTCCCTCCAAACATTTTTTGGTGAGCCCCTTCGTCTCCTGTTTATTCTTATGTGCATTTTTTTTTTAAGATTTCGAGCCGTCAATGACTACTATGGCGCCTAAGAAGATTGTCCCAGCTAAGCAACATCGCTTAGGTTCCACATCCCGGGTGGCACCTCCCCCTCCGGACGATCCGCTCACCCTCGGAGAGGTGCTGCCTCTACCACGAGTCGCTTTGCATCCGTCCTCATTCCGAGCGGGTTTTCCTTCTTCCCATTTACCCCGCTACCACCACAAAGATTTTTTTCTCCTCGGGACGCATTTCTTTACCTTTCGCTTTTCTTTCCGCCATTGAGGACACCGTCTATTTTAAGTTCGGGGTGACTAGTTTGATTTTTTTGACTGCTAGTGACTTAGCTTTATTTTGACTTGGGTTATTGTTATTTTTTCAATGTTTAGGTCCAGGTTTTTGGTATTGAGTATCCCCACCTTAAGTGATGTGACCATGATGGCAACAATAAGAGTCGTAATGTCACTTGAAAACCCATGTTCAATGAAATAGGGACCCGAGTTGGTAGATGATCGGGCGCATAGTGTGTGAAGTTGAGGATACCATGCTTGTTCACACACTCCCTTGTGGTCTCGAGACATGATTTATAGCTACCACACATGATCCCCGGGGTATGCCTTGACTCCGGACTCACCATGCAAGAGTCTTACGAACCTGGGAAGGTTTAAACACCTAAGTGGTGGGACACCGTAAAAAAAAAAAAAAAAAAAGGGCTTAGTGTGAAATAAGTGGATAATCCCATCGGAATCCCGGGCACGGTCAGGGACGCCCCAGGCCTAATTCCTAAGCCAGGCGGCAGAACAGCCATTGGCTGCTTGCACGCTGCATGGGATAGAGGAGGGAATGGAGTTTCCACGGTCCTAGGGCCTTGAGGTTTAAGGCGAGTGTTTGGGGTGGGGTCGAGGGGCGGAATGTCAGGTGCCCTTAACCAGGCGGTGGGGAGTCACCAACGGATCCACCGCTACAGGAACCCTCACCCCAAAAACTTTTACAGCACTGTACCACGTTTTCAATTCTTCTTTAGAGTTAACCCCCATAGGACTAGATGAAGTAAATAGCACGGTGGATTCTCGGCTTGCTTTTTATTGCTAAGCTATTCCAACTAGGCGAGTTAAACTCAAGTTTGGGGGTACTGAAGTCAATATATGCACTAGAGATCACACCTTTTGCACAGAGATTATTTTAGAAGGATTATTGAGCACTACAAAAGAGGGGTTGACCCGCTTGGTTAACCGAGACTAACCCAATGCAGGTTCTTGATAGTCGAACAAACCAAGGTAATTCCTAGTTCTGATGAACTGGTGCATATGGACTCCTTCTTATGGCTGTTGTGCATGCTTAACCCATATCGTCAATAGGAGTGTAGCATTACTCTTATGTGTCCTGGGTAGAGTCTATTCTTACTTGGGGACAAGCAAGAAGTTAAGTTTGGGGGTGTTGATCGGGGTGAATCATGCATGCATTTCAGTTAAATTCTCGGTGTTCTTTATGGCTTAGATGCATGATTCAGTAATATCACACTAATCCCTTGTATTATATTGTTCTATAGAATATGGCGATGTTGGAATCAAAAGGGCAACTAAAAGACAGAAAAACAGAAGCAGAAATGACAAAAGCCGAGACAACCACGAGATATAGGCTCATTTGAAGCCACTGCCGCTTGGCTAGCGACACTTTGCCGCGATGAAGAATCCCTTGTGTAGCGAACGAAGCGAAATCAAGGCCTCAGATTCAACCAACGCCAGCCATTCTCGCTACGGCGAAGCGAGGTTCCCTTTCCATTACGGGAACTCTAAAAAACCCTAGCTTTCTAAGCAATTAATGGGCCTGCGTCTCAAGGTATAAAAGGGAGTAATTTCGAAGCAAAGGGGGATTTGGATCGAGAAGAAGAAGAATCTGAGTTAGAGATCAATAGAGTCGGATTCGGGAAAGATCACGAAGACAGAGTTTTCTATAGTTCTTCCTTCAATCTACTTCATGATTTCGAATTCTCCAATCTGTAACAAATAATATGATGAACTAACTCTTTACTCTAGGGTTTTGCCAACCCTAACCACAGTTTGATGGATTGATTTTTCGGTTTGGCTTAGTTGATTATTAATATGAGTTCATATGTTTGCTTTGGTCAGGGGTTTAATTACATGTTATTAATACATTATAGTGGCATCTTTAAAGCTAGGAGTTTGAGATCGAGAAGATAACTTATAGGGACATGGTTAAAGCAACACTTGGGTGGTCGAAGAATAGAGATATTCAGGCTGCAAAGTGTGTACCTAGGATTGCACATTTAAAGCGTTTAGTCGAGGGGTTGAGCGGAGATACAATACATCGGCGAGATATTGAGAAATATATCTCGAGAGAATATCTTGCGGAAAGATCAACCCGCCAATATAACTCCTTATAAATACTTGATAAGTCCTTAATTGAATTGACATCCATCAAGAGTGGTAGGAGATGGTAAAACCCTAGGTTTCTCATCATCGATATAATTCAACACACGCAATTCTAAGTTTTTGTTAATTCTAATAATCTAGTCATAATTCACTTTAGGATTAGATCCAAATATTGTCGAAGTCATTAAATCAGTAGTCAACACACTTCTCTTCAGGGACGACCTTGACTAACCCTTTACTACGTCGACTCGGCGGCGTGCGCCTAGCACACGGGTTTGCGTTTCCCAATTAATTTCTACACACTCACCATTGGCTCGTCGGCAGAACATAGGGAGGGGAGAGGGGTCTCGGGTTCAAGTCCTAATGGGGTCAGTTAACTACATTGTAACTTAAGTACTTTAGTTATGACATGTTTTTATGAACAATTTTGGATTTAAGGAAGAGCTAATCACAAAGTGCATGTTGTTATCAATTTCATCGGGATAGTACATTTCAAGGTAATATGAGCAACAAAGGTTCTACTTTCCTTCTTATTGGTGCAATAGTGCACCTTAACATAATTACGCCCTAAAATTTCTATACAATTGGGAGCTTATTATATTGCATAAAATATCAAAAAAGTACCTAACCACGGTATAGTATATATCATGTCTAATTCATGTAGTGAGGCGGCTTAACGTTTCAAAATGTAGACTATAGGAAGGGAGGGGTCAGGGTTCGGAGTCCAAATAGAGCAATTTACTATATTGTACTCTGATGTTTAGTATGTAAAAATACATAAAGTACATGCTACAATGTTTTTACATGGTTGGTCGATCTACGTTCTCATTTTCTTCCGCTACTCATATTACCATATGCTGATAGAGGACCCCCATCTACCATTATTTCCAAAATTTGAATCTTGCCCTAATTTCCATTGACTTTTGCCCTCTCTCTCGATACATACTTCAACTCAAAACCATAGGGTGTGCTTCTTGGATTTCAGTGGAGTATATTTAAGTTGCATAAGTTTGACAACGATTAGTAAGTGAGAGTTATCACCTAATGGTTAAGGGCTTATGGATTTTGGTGGAGCCTAAACTTGCTCTCTCAAGTTGAATCTCTTGACGTAAGGGAAGTTTGTTTTACTATATAGCTATCCTGCATGCTTAACTCCACCATTTGACAGACCATTTAACCAAGCTTTGAACAAATTGGTTTAGTTGGGCTTAATGGAAATTGGGGTAAATGATCCTCATACTGATAATAAGCATTCAACATTATTGACCTAATGCAAGTAGGCTATTCCAACATTTCTGTTTTAAGTTTTAATGCTTTACTAGGTAGATCGACATTAAACTTACAAGATACACCTTAATTGAAATGATCTAGTTAGAAAAGCAACATTGCTTCAATGTGAATTTGATGATGCTACATTCCCAGGGACATTTGATTAATGCACTCTGTCAATAGCCTTCCTTTGCCACAAAGAAAAGATAAATTAGAGCATGTTAAATTCAACAAGAGAATTCTCATTACATATACACAAACTAACATAAGTGAAAAAGAACTATATATACTTCTTTCTCCCAATTGGTGCAAAAAATTATGATTGCAAGAGCTAATGCCTGGTTGAAAGGTGAAATTATGATTCCCTGTCAGAGTCCCTGTCAGCAAGTATACATACAAATGGGTTATTTTTCTTCTTCTGAAGAATAAAAACTAGAATGAAATATCGAAACCAATGAGAGGCCCGGCTCCAGTGTTATTAAAGGGTCAGGTAGGACATAGTGAGGCAGGTTTGGGGCTCTGCTGGAGCAGATTACTACAACTTTGTAATGCAGGTTAAAAAAAAATGAAATATGAGAAAACACTGGGAGAAAGACTGAGAGTAGAATGAGTCACCTTTCCTCCAACATGATAGACGAAAGCTAATAATGCACCAGATGGAATTCCAGCAAGATAATAAGCTCCTAGGTTAATCAAAGCTCCAATCTTTTGCTTACCACTTCCTCTTACCATGCCTGAAAAATATTATTAGAGGCATCCATTAATTATTAAAGTATTGATTAACCTTTCTGTAGATAACAGGGTAAGTGCTGTCATTCACCATATACCACGTAAATGCAAAGAAAGTTCTTGATATCATATAATCTGAATTTCCTCTAGCAAAATAGGCGTGTTTTGGAAATTTATAAGCCTGTTGGGTTTAAGCAGGATAATATATTTGCATGGTTGGCTGTTGGTTATGACAAGTACTTGGTTAAACCATGAGATGTCCTAAGCCCGGACCTTTGTCAATGCCTCCTTTGGCCAATCATACAAGCCGAGAGGGATGTGGGACTGATAAAGCTTTGCTACATGCTTGTCTCGCTCGTATTCCGATGGTATCGTGACCATTACTTAGCATACAAGATAAATGAATTTTCATCTTTTCATAAATATAGGTTAAGCATAAACAAAAATTGGCATAGAAATTTCAGCTATCACATGAATGATCAAATTGATAGATTACAAGTACATCTTACAAATTGGCACAAACCTGAAAGTACTGATTGAATACCATCCAAAGGTGGGACCCTGCAAGCAACAGCATCATTTTCTGCAACATAGTTCACTACTTCTTCTTCATTACTGTATGAATGGCCTTCCCAGAAATCTACGCCCTAAGACCAAGATTGTGCCTACCAAAATGCATTCCATGGAAACCATGAATAATACGACGTATATAGCTAAATGTGCTGCTTGTGCTCGTCCAGCCCCTAATTCGTTTGAAACTCTTACTGAAGGGAAAAAAAATGAGAAGAAAATATATAATTTCAAGCAACATATGTTTGCATTTTCGAAACTGCAACAATAATACTAGCTAGCAAAATCTCTTACCTTATTGCGCCACTAAATCCAAGAGTATCATATAAATTACTGCACATATGTTAAAGGCTGTAACGTAAAGCACATAATTTTCCATTAGTAATCTCAACTTTTTGTTGTTTATCTACTTATTTGAGGTGTACAAATATGAGATAGGATATAACCTGATTGATAGAGGCTGATGTCTCAAGCTTTGGATTAGGAAGAAGACCAGCTAATAATACCATCATTTCAAATGACCAGATTTCCAAGCTGTTCAAGGTACATAAGATAATTACCAAACTACAAGAAATATGTATATACTATAGGGATAAAATTTACATAAATATGATATCCGGTCGTATGTAACAGTTCTTAACCTTTTTGGGTCCCAATCTGCGCTAACGTTTGTTCTCTGACTCGGAAATATCTTGTGTGAGAGAAAAAATAACTCTTTGATTACCGTTGATTAAATAAAGTGAGGAGCATGCGTGTTATACTCAAGTGTTAGAGAAAAAAGGAAATAAAGTTACAGTCTAATTAGGAGACTAAAGAGAGAATGAAAGAAAGAAAAGATTTTTAAATGGATTAAGAAATTAATCCTTAACATGTTTCTACCATTAACAGAGTGAACGGATGGACAAACGGACGTCTAATGTAGCTGACATGTCACTCACACATAGCGTTTCTTCGACATGGATTACCGTATGAGTGTGCGTGGCGACATTAAGCGACTTTGTTTCTTTCGTCACGTTGCTTTGTTGATGGTAGGAAGCATCATTTAAGTTATAAAACGAGAAGCACGTTAGAGACATCGGTATTAATAAAAAAAAGTTTAAGGGTCAAATTGGATATTTAACGGCTTGTCGAGGACATTTACATATGCGCTATCCACCAATACATGTATATAAGATAGGGCATTTAGAGATTACCATAACATTACAGCTGAAGGAATAGCTAGTCTCACAAACCCTAGCACATCATGCAGTGCCTCCTTCGAAAAACCAGTCCAAGTTTCCTTGCAAGAAGGGGAGATCCTGATATAAATCGCTAACAAAAGAACATTAATCCAATAAGATATCGCATTTGCAAGAGCAGCCCCTTTGTTTCCAAGCCCTGATTTGAAGACCAACACCCAACAAGTGAAGATGTGGAGCAGAGTTGTGAAACCAGTAGTTATCATCATGGGAATTACATTGTTTTGAGCTTGTAAGAATCTGATATGACATTGAAGAAGTGCGAAAGCGAAAATGCTGGGAATCATAAAGTGAGCATAAAGTCAGCTTCAGCTGATATTTTCAAGGATCTTGTCCTAGTGATGCAAGAATATGGCCTGCATTGTAAATAAAAGCAAGAGGAATGCTAACTAATAGAGAAGAACAAGCATGGCTCTCTGCTTGTGTACACCGAGCATATGATATTGTTTGCTCCAAAGTTGACCGCACAAGGTGTCCTAATGCACTCCCCATTCCTATCCTATTCAACAAAAGAAAAATTAATTTAAATTAAGGCCAAGAACTTTAGAAAGAAAATATAAAGAAAATAATTTTCTTAACAAGTGAACTATTGGGTTTAATTTAAACAACAAACAAGAAAATTGAGGGGGGACAACCATAGAATATAAAGGCTAGAAAAAATGTTTTTTATGCTTGATAATAGGGAAAAGTATGTAACAGGCTATCGATTTGAAAATAAAGACAAAAAAAGTATGAAAAATGAAAAATACATAATTCAGAACATGTCAAAAAAAATAATTGGATTTTAGGTAGAGGTATCATCTTAATCAATTATTTAAGATAGTACCTATATTTAATCAGGTAGTATCTCAAGTAATTGAGATAGTGCTTGTACTTAAAAACTATTTTTTTTTAATTATATTTTTAAATCATATCTTCTATTTTCATACCTATTTATTGCCTATATGCACACTTTCTGAAATAACATACTCCAACACAGAGGTGGTAAAGTTTGATATGATTTGCCATCACAATAAAAACCACTGATTTCCTAGGTCTTTAGTAAACTCTAAGTGGCTTAGGTCTGATTTTGAGGTCTACCAGGTAACCTATTTAATAAATGAATAATTTTTTAAATCAACCTGTATATAGCATGAATTTCCTTGACACATTCAATATTTTTATTTATTAACTAATAATATTTTAAAATATTTAACTTATATTTAATTTTATTTTAATTTTTAGGCCAAAAAGAGTGTGTAATTAAGTAAAAAGCATTTTAATTGAGACATTATATAAACATATGTAATATAGAACAAAATATGATTATTAACTAGGAAAACCTAATTATGATATAGGTTGAATGGGTTATGTGCTACCACTAATAATTGTACTATATTTGAGTTCATATATTTTTAGACAACTAGGGTTGAGCAATGTAAGAAATACTTACATTAGTAGAGCTTTTAATCTATAATAAGAGGTTCGTTAGATGTAATTCTAATCAACCCTTTTAGGCCTTGATTGGGTAAGCAGTTTAACTAAGCACTTATTTTATAAGAACTTATTAGATGAGGATTTCTCGTAAATCTTTGATCGATAAGCTATTTATATTTAGATGCGTATTTTAAAGCGACATGCATTTAAGGTGTTTGGATGCATTACTACTCAAACACTTATAATAGCTAAAATTACTGAAAATACCATTATAAACACTTACAAAATTGAAGTGTTTGGATAAATAAACATTTGTCATAATGTTTACAAAATTAAAAAAACTAAAGAACTATATATATCATGAAACCATGATAAAAAATTAAAATAATTAAAGTAAAGATTCACTATATAATAACAACATTTATCATCCACTTGTAATCTCTAATATAAAAAATAACTAATGAATCATACTCTCCTCTTCAATTTTGTTTCATATGCATCAAAGAGATTATAAACACTAAAATATTCTATGTTTTTCTTTTTCATTAAAATATTTAATTTGGATACTTTCTATAAATTGGGCAGATTATGCGTATCTTCGTAGTTAAACGCAAAGGCGTCACGATCATCAAAAAACCTCTTGAGGCATTGAGGTGAAGAAGCACTTGAGCGTGAAACTTTTTCACATGATGTCTTTTGCCTTACCTAATATAAATAAAAATTATATATACCATTTAAATATTATACATAGTTTTTATCTAATAATAAAATACAATAAATAAAAAGACATCAAATATAAAAATCAAACATCACTAGTGTTTCCCGTCATCACAAACATTTTCAAGCAAAAATAACAAACACCATTAGTGTTTTTCATCATCATAAAAATTCTAAGTTCAAAAACAAAATAAACATTCATGGATCTACATCAAATTTTAAATAAAGAAAATCATCATCAATATCATTATTCTCATCATCAATATATATATTTTTTCTATTTTTTAATTATATGTCAGAATTTTTTTCATACTTTTTAATATTTTTTTTTTCAAAAATTTTACCTATTTTTACATAAATTTTCAGAAGTTTGTTTTATATTTTCATAATTTTTTATATAATTTTTTTCAAAAAATTTACCCATTTTATAATTTTGAATTTATTTCTTTAATTTTCAAATTTTTCCTTTTGTATTTAATTTTCAAAAATTTACCTATTTTTATTGGATTAATTTATTTTTTTCATTATTTTCATACTTGAACATTTTTGTCGTTAAGATGACTAAATTTAATTATTACAGTATCTTGTTTTAGTTTTTGATGAACTACATAGGCGTATTGAAATAAAATTAAAATTTTCTTATAGGAGGATGTGTATTTTTATGAAGTTCTTTGACATCATAATTTTTATCAAAAGTATTTATATGAGAAGATAAGATCAAATAAGTTGTAGGTAGGCTCTCCCAAATGCACCCTTAATCTATAACACTCACTTCTATTATTAAAGCTTAATAAGAACTGTGTTTACAAAAACATAATTAATATTTGAAAGAGAATTTTAATAGTACTTTTAGTAATGTGTTATATCATTAAAAAAAAGTGATATTTGAAATAATCGTCCATCGAATGATCATTCAAGAGCAATTATTTCAAACGTTTACAAATATTTTTAACCTCCAAAAACTTGCTTTTAACTCTTAAGATTCATGGAATCATGAGTAAGAAAAATTATGAGATACTCAAATAAAGTCAACAACAATAACAACCATGACTAACATCATCATCATCATATTCTATTAAGATGATTAGCGAAAATAAGAAATATTAACCCCTAATTTCTAAGTATATAATATAAAATAATAATGAAAAATTAATTATATAAGGTAATATTCGATGCCCATATATGTGTGTACTATTTATTTATTATCTAAGAGTTCCATATATGTTATGAAACTTACACGTACTAGCATTATTTCCTTAATCACTTGTTTTTTATCCTTCAATTTTTTTCTTTTCTTGTCTTTTTGCAATAATGACTAGTAATTATTATATTTCTAGTATTGTATTAATGAGTCAACACTAACGACCACTTTTGCTTACCCATATATGGAAAGTGGGACAAAGCGGTTTAACACATCACGTGACGTCCAGCACTTCCCTCCTCCGTGCATTACACCAGAAAGATCCAGTAATAATTCAAACTACACGTAAGGGAGAGGCCCACTCTTTCGCTGGCGGCCTCAAGAGAAGAGGAGAGAGAGATAGAATGGACGGAGAGAGAGAATATGACAGGAAAGCATGTATTTTTAAATAAAGGCAAAAAATATGAAGAATGAAAAATTATAGGCACGTTTGGTTAATATTTTTTTAAATTTGTACGAAGAATAATTTTTAAAGCATATAGAATATTATTTTAATGTTTTTTTTTAAAAATTATTCTTATTAACCACAATTTAAGGTTTTTTGTGTTTTCATATTTTTTTTAAAACAAAATAAAAACGGGAATTGACTTTTCCTTATTTTTGAGAACAAAAACAATTTTAAAAAACTGTAAATAAATAAATCATGTTATATGTTTTGAATTATGTATTTCCCATTTTTTACATATTTTTTTATCTTTATTTTCAAATCCGGCATGTACATACTTTTCATATGTATCGTAGCTACGTAAAGTTGGGCTGAAAGAAAGGTAGGCTGGATCTATGTCATCAATAATTCAATGAAGAACTCAGTGTAATAAAATATGAGATGATTACAAATACCACATGTATTTGTGGATGGTAAAAAAGCTTAAGGGATGTAAGGGCCAAAATGAATATATAAAGCCACTTAAGAACACTTCAAATAAAAGGTAAATAGGTGGGATGGACGTATAAATATCTCTGGATTGAATTTAAGGCTGAGAGTATTATAATAATATAATATAAAGTAAATAAGGTAAAAAAGGAGGCAGAAAATGAACTAAGTGATGAAGGATGAGATGGACTGAGAAGAGTTGCCTGTTGACATTATGAATATCTGATGTTCGAATCTAGAGCGAAATATTCTGACAGCGTTGCAATACTAAGTAAATAAAAGTAGAAAAAAAGAAAAAAAAGGTAATGAAAAACTTGCAAGTGGTACAAAAAGAGGTGAGATGGGTTCACGATGTATCACTGGAGATTTGAGAATCAATAAAGGATCTGAAAATAAATAAAAGTGAAAAAAGAAAGAAAGAAAGAAAAAAATGGAAGAATCCATGAATGTCACTTATACTTACCATCAAGTAGGCAACGATGACAGATGCAAGGAAGTGGCCATGGAAGCACCAGAGAGGTAGCTCTCCCAGATGACAGCCACAAACACTAAGAGATCATCTGTAAGCTGCATATTAGGAGATTGACTGACGCCAAAGGTCCTGCTAGCTTCAACTGTTTCTTCACTTCCCCTAAGATCTCCCTTCTTTTTTCTCCTTTTCTTGATTCAGACACACCTTCCTGAGACGGCGAATCAATAGCGATTCCAGACATGGTTTGTGGTCTTCACAAGATCTCTATCCATGGGATAGGAAGACTGCTTTTCTCGCTCTTCGGAATGCAAAATCGCAAATGTCATGCGCAGCGCCCACATTGACATATGTTATTTTTTAACTTTTCTTACTTCACTCTTAAAACTTTTTTTAAAATAAGAAATATAATCATTTCCATCTATTTTCTCCCAGATTTTGGTGATCTGGATTGTCTTTATTTTTGTTGTTTTTCATTTTTGTATTGCCTTGTTTTATTCTGAAACAGCATAGTGAGTAATTGTATCATCGGCAGATTAAAAACTTTTTATGGGTTTCGGTGACGGATGATAAGTTAAATCTCAGCATAGTCGTCGGTAAAATCTCGTTAGTTTGTAGATATAGAATCTTTAGATGATACAGGCGTTTTTTAAATTATCGAATGTGTAGATTTTGTGATATTTTTAAGCATTAACTTGGAAAGCTTGATTAATAAATCTTAAAAATTTTTAAGCGAAACTTTTAATTATGTTTTATTAAATTTGTAGTATTAAAATGAATTAACCAGTTATCTTTCTTAAAAACTTTTCTTTGAATGGGACATCTTCGTATGGTCTAATCTGGTATGGACGATGTTCGTCTAGAGGTTTTCTAATATTTTCATTAATTATAAAATTAAATACTTAAAAATTTAAAAAGTGTTTAAGAAATAATTGTAAGCAAGTCAAATAAAATAAAACCAAATTTATCCTATGTAAAACCCAAAGTTGAAATTTCGGATATATCGAAGCCGATATATCGGCGATATATCCCGGATGTCGAGGTAACGCTTTCCGAAAGCGATTTTGTCACGAAATCGTTTGAGGAAAAAATCGTGAAAAATCGGGAAATATCGATATTTCGCCCGATATATCGATATCCGGGCCAAAGGAAATTTATTGAAAATTTCGGTAAAACTCTGCTGCCCGCCGCGCCGCGCGTGGCCGGAACCTGGCGAATATCGAATGCTCTGGGGTAAAATATCGAATGTCTCGAATCTCCGAATATATCGGAAATATCGGTAAAATATCGGAATATATCCAGGATATACTCGGAAATATATCGAAAATAACGGCCAAATATTCTTGTGAAAAGTCATCCAGTAATTTATAATTAAATTACAAAATATATTTTGACCATCCACTTGATTATTTTGACCCCAAAAAATCTATAAATACCTCTAAAATCATTCAATTTGATCACAAATTCTCTCTACCAATATCCAATCTTCATTTCCACTCCCAAAAAAATTTCTTTGTGATATCTCTTAAATAACTATATATTAGTTTAATATTTTTAAATTAGTTAATTTAGTAATAATATATTAATAAATTAACATTTCATGTTCATTAATTTTTAAAATCAAGTTATGTATTAGTTAATATCGTGTATGCATATTATAAATTTATAGTATTATGAAGTTTTCATATTTTAAATTAGTTTAATTTGAAGTAATAATATGTAATAAATTTAATTTTCATGTTAGTTAATATTTAGAAACTAGTAGTGGATGAGCGAGTTCATAGTAGTAGAGAAGTTGGCGAATCTGAGTCAGTGATTTATTAAAGCGGCGTATTCGATCTTATAATCGATATTATCGAGCAAATGTCTTGATGAATATTAATGCTTTCTTGAAATTGATATATCCAGTAGAATGTTGCGATTAGTCAGCATCAATCATGTTTGATTTATTCATTCTGATGTATATATTTGATTATTAATGTCGTTTTACTGCGTTTAAAAATTATTTTTATGAATTTAAGTATTTTGTTAATTTTTCGAATATATCGATGTTCGCCCAAAAAATATCCCAGCAAAAATATATCTAGATATATCAGATATGTAAGTAAAATCTGAATGCAGATATATCAGTCGAAGCGAATATTTCGGCGGCGGTAAAACCCCAAAGTTGATTTTGTTGCACTTTGTTCAGGATGTCGAAAGTCAAGTTGCAAGCTTGTGAAAGTTTGGGTTATCAATTAACGCTTGTATTGGAAGAACAACTTTTATTTTTATTTTTTCTTTTGGAAAGAGCGCCACGAAATTGAGGGGAAAGTTTCACGATTGTATCTTATTATTTATTCATAGATCTAGCATGATATAGTGTGTCTACATTAGAGGTGGTAACTCGAACCGACATGTTAGATTGGGTCGGATCGACATGGTCAGGGTTGGTAGGATGGCGGGTGGCGTTTTAGGCCCGATAAAATCTTAACTGCCAGCGTGGCAATTTCGAGCGGGTCAATGAGTGCGCATAAAGCAAAGCGATTGGCGAGGTCGGTGGGAGCGGGTGGCTTGGCTTTCGGGCTAATAAATTAATAGTACGGCGGAGCCCTAGTGCAGTGGGCCGGATAAGCCTGCCAGGATCAGCTTTAAATTGCTACCTCTCTATTCTAAATTTATGAGAATGAACAATGAAACTTTCATTATATTGAACTATGGTTACATAGGAGGTCATTTATTATAACCTTGTATACGACCAATTTAAAAAAATACTCTTATACTAGATGTGATACTGTACCATACCATGGGGCTTTGCTCTTACACCCAGCCTCTTATTTTGTTCAGTAGGGGTGTGATTTGTGTTAACTTGGAGTCGTGTCGATAATTGGTTTTGTATAGTGGTGCTTGGCCACGAGCATGACAACTGACCAATTAACGGGTTAGAAATATGAGAATTGAATGTCTGACGTAGTGTGATCGGGTAACATGATCACGACGTGTAACCATTTGATAATTGATGAGAATTTTGAAAATCAATATAAATTATAATTAATTCATGATATTTAACACAAATAATTTGTATAACGGGTTGTCCCAGGTTAAATATTAATTAATATAATAATTAAGCGAAGTCGTCACGATATCAAATTGTATTATGAAGATTGACGTGAATATACTTTGTTAATTAAGCGGGAGTAGCATGAATTTGATCGAAAGCGTAATTATATTATTTAATCTAGCCGTAAGCAGGTGTCGACCCCGTATTATATTCGCAGATAAGTATCAAAATTTTATCGGACCTAATCACGATAAAAGATGATAAAGGCGAAATATCCATTCACACTCGCTGCTATGCTCCACTCCACACCTTAATTTTTATCTACTTTTTTTTTTTTGTGAATCGATGGCCATAACTTATTTTATAATAATGAGTGACCGAATGAGAGTAGATAACTAACAAGTAACAACCACCCAATTTTGTCTGATAATTCTTTGATTTTTAATAATAATAACTGCTAAGTCAATCTACATGCCGGCACGTGGCATCAGTCTTTCTCCCATTCCTCTTCTCTCTCTTCCCTCATCCCCTTTTCTCTCATCTCTCTCTCTCTCTCTCTCTCTCTCTCTCTCTCTCAATCAGTTGGACCCCGTCCCCCACCCTTTCCACCCTAGCACCCACCTAGCCACCAAGCCCTGCCCTCCCACCCACTCACCCAAACCTTTTATTTATTTATTTATTTTTACTTTCATTTTTTGATAAGCTCGATTTTAGTTTTTTAAAATATAAGTAATAAAAATTTAAAATTCATTTTTTAAAATCTAAATAAATTATTTGTTATTTTAAATATAGTAAAATAAATTCAAAATTTTAATTTAAAAATATAAATAAATTATTCAATTATTTCAATTTTAAATAAATTATTTTAAAATTCATTTCAAATTCTACATAAAATGGATGAGTTTGAAATAATATTTTAATACTATTTGATTTTGTGTAATTTCAAACTAATCAATTTGATTTTTCATTTAGTAGATTTAAGAGTGTAGATTTTAAAAATAAATTTATTTAAAATTAAAATAACCAAATATTTTATTTATATTTAAAAGATTTGAATATTTATTTATTTAGTAGATTTTTAAAATTAAAACCAAAAAATTTTGAATTTTATTTAGTAGATGCAAATAATGAATAATTTATTTATATTTGAAAAATAAAATTTAAATTTTTATTCAGTAAGATTTTTTAAAAGTAAAAATAAAATTCTAATAAAAAATTAAGAGTTAAAAAAAGAAAATAAAATAAATAGTTATTTGGGAGGGGGTGGCTTGGGTGAGTGGGGTGTCCAATCGGTGAGGGAGATAAAAGAGGGAAGAGATAAGAGAAAAGAGAGAGGAGAGAGGATAGTGGGTGGGTCTCACATGTCACGTGAAAGCCACATCAGCGCTTAACCGTCATTTTAACACCGGTTGAATGCTCTAATGGTTTAAGTCAGAGCGAAAGCTAATTTGAGCTATGTTTACATGTGTAAGTGAGATATCATGCACTATAGGGTTTTTTGCACATTTTTCCCTTTTTCTTCTAATGTGAGCTAAACCTATTTCAAAATTGAAACCATTAAAAACCTTTCTTATATAATTATTGTGAGCAAAGTAATTATTGGCTCATTTATCATCTCTAACTTTTTTTAATCATTAATTGGTTATTTCTTAAAAAGTTTCAAATATTCCATGTAGCCTCTTGGCTGATTTATCTAATCAAATTAGTCATTTTTTCACAAATTTTTTTTTTATATCAAATTGATTTGATTTAATCAAACACTAAAAAACTCATAATTAAATTTTAATTTCGTCCGTCATGAATCTCAAATTAATTTAAGAATTACAAAAATCAAACTCTAATTGTTTTAATTTTGGAATTCTTTGTTTTTAACCCACATTTTCATTTCTCTATTTGATAAAAAATGAATCAAATTTATCATTTCACATCATAAAGTTTATGTTATTTTTCACTTGATTTATAAGCTAGAAACTTGATGAAGGTTTTTTTTTTTTCTAATTATTCATTCTCATATTTTTAAGTTAGGGGTCAATATTTGTCATATGATGCAATAAAGCATTTTATACTTAATTTATCATTAAACATGTTTGTTAATTCAAAGAAACTTCGAATATATATATATATATATATATATATATATATATACACACACACAAGTCTGCTCAATCAAGTTCACTCTTTGCCCATAAGCTTCCAGCTTTTCCTTAGGCACTTAGTCAACGTGTCCCAGTAAAATTCTTACTTCCAGTATGTATTTCCTCACGATCTGATTGTTTTTAGTAGCCTTTGTCCCATTTGAATCCAGTGATATCTAACATTAATATGCTTTGATCTCGAATGGAACGTCGAATTCTTAGAGAGGTGGATGACACTTTGGCTATCACTATAAACAACATTCTTCTTTTGTTGTAACCCCAATTCTTCGAAGAATTTTCTCATCCATAAAGCTCCTTTAATAATAGCAATGTACTCAGCTTTTGTGATGGATAATGAAACACATTTCTACAACTTGGATTGCCAAGAGACAACTCCCCTTGTAAAAGTCATCAGGAACCTTGGAAATGGGCTGCATGTCGGCATCACCGTGCACGAATACGTATATCCATCTAGCATAGGTTCGCCACTGCCAAAACCTGGCGGCACCTTGTAGTGCCTGCAAGATATCTCGAGTATCCGCTATATTTGCTTCACAGTGCTCCTTCTTGGGATTAGTAAGAAATCGGCTAATAGCTTTGCTCTTTTATGAGCGATGTTTGGCTAGTACAAACCGTAGCATCACATTATTATCAAGCAACAAAATCATGGGAGGCTTTGTTCATCTCTTTGTATCAGTCTCACTTGTAGGACATTGCTTAGAGCTAAGCTTGAAGTGGCCTTGAAGTGGAGAACAAAGCTGCCTTAAATGCACCTTTCTTGTTGAATCTTCCAAAACCTTCCAATGCTTAAGCTTTCTTGAGATAACCAAAGCTTCCTATTTATCCTATCATGATAGATCTTCATACTATTAATACATTTCACGATCCCATGCTCTTTTCATGGCAAAGACTTCTTGGCTCTCTCTTGACTTGCGATCTTGCTAGAATCATGACCCGATTATCAACATGTCATCAACATACAAGGAGATAAAATCATCATCAGAGAACTTTCTAATAAAGCACACAATGATCGGATCATGATTTATTTTGTACCTACGATTCATCATGAAAGAGAGTCCAAACTTCTTGTACCATTGTCTTGGTTCTTTCTTGAATTCATCTAAACTCTTCTTTAACTTGCACACAAGATTTTATTTTCCTTTACTTCAAACCCTTCAGTTCTTTGCGTGTGAATTTATTCTTCAAATCCTGCAAGAAAAATACGAGTTTTCACATTAAGTTGCTCAACTTCTAAATTCAAGCGAGCGGCAAGACCAAGAGTAACACAAGTAGAGGACATGCAGTGACGAGAAGATTTCTTCAATGTGTACCTTTCCTTTGATTAGACACTTACGCAGTGTGGTCTGCCTTGTACTGAGTTGTGAGCCGATACCTCGATTTTCAATCTATACACCCATTTGTTTCTAAGAGCTTTCTTTCCTTGTGGTAACTTCACCAAGTCATAGGTGTGATTCTCAAGGATGGATCTCACTTCTTCTTGCATGGCTTTAACCCACTATCTCTTACTCTAATGTAAAATGGCTTCTTGGTACAATAAGCATCACATATTCATTAGAGGATATTATCTTTGTAGAAAGGCTGGCACTCTTTGATAGATCTTCTCAATGGTGGTTCATATGGCGGTAATTAAGTTTAAGTAACTACGAATCCATGGTTTTACCCTTTTCTAGCATTTGGGGGTTTTTCACGTAAAAATTGTTGTCTTGTGTAGTTGATTTATTGTTGCTTTGTAGGCTTTGTTGTTGGCTAATTTGATTGTTGAACCTATTTTGGCACATAAAGAGGAAAAGGTCATTTTTAGAATAATTGTATTTGGTGGTTTTTCCCAACAAAGCAGTATCAGAGCTGGGTTTAAGCTTAACTGTATGGATGGAATCCGAACAAAATGATGTGATGGGCCTCCTAGTAAATGGTGCTTCATGTAAGGCGTGTGCCCAAACGCGGTGAAGGAAATCTTGGTTTAAGGGGAGGTTCGATGGAACTTTGTTTTAAGGGAGGATTGTTGGGTGTGCAACCAAAAGACTCACAAAGTCTCACATCGGTTAGGAATAAGAAGGCTTATGAGTATATAAGCATGGATAACATCCTATTGGTATGAGGATTTTTTGAGCTTTTCCTGTGACGCTGGTATCAATTTCACCACAATAATCATGGCCTAAGCCCATGTCCCTTAAGCCCTAGGTAGTCGTATGCACATCTGCGTCTCTTAGTGTTGTGGAAAATTTGAGTGTCGAGATGTGATACCATTCAAATCATTCTTTTCTCTTTTCGTTTCTGCGGCATTTTCTCCCTCTTTGAATTGCTAGTGACCGAATTGGTCAAGGGAGGCAATTTCCTCCTCTCTTCCTCATTCCACGTGTGGTCCATGCAACTTTTAATCCGTTTATTATGCTCTGCTTTGTTTCTTTTATGACATCACGCTCACATGTGGCTCATTTGTGAGCCATCCTTTTAAGTGAACCACGTGGCTTTCTTAATTAATCCTTTCTATTAAGTCTTAATGTGAAAATCCCATATCAATCTTATTATTAATAATCCGACACTCTACGCCTCGAAAAACGTGCAATTCCGATTGTCTCGGAATCTAAAGAAATTCAACGTGGTAGCTAGATTTCTTGAGGCAATTCATGATGAAGTTTGTTTAGGTAAGTCGAGATGCAAGAAAATTCCCGAGTTTTTCTACTCGAGAACACTATTTTACCCATTTTTAGAAAATTTGAATTTTCTAGGGTTTCACATTCTTCTCCCCTTAAAAGAATTTTGTCTCGAAATTCCTCACACATACACATGCAATCGCCTGCACATGTGACCATGACGAGAACCCACAAGATCTTGACTCCACGGTCTCTACATATCTGGTCAACTCTCACCCCTAGATCTGAGGAGAATTTGCTCCGTGAGCCTTTTGAAGAGCATGAGCTCAGAGCCAAAATCATCATACAAGATGTAATGATATGAGATATAATGCATCTAATACATCTGGTCTGCGTATTTAGTCACTTAAATATATAAAAATATATGATAGACTAATGAGTGTGATATCGGAACACCCGATATTTACAGGTTTCCCCAGGTTGACGTGTTGTCAACGGGACCCCCGAATTTTGGGTGTCACATTTCCCCTTAAAGGCCATATCCCCGATTGGATGTCGTCAAGTCTTTATATCTTTATGGCTTCCCAAATTTCCTAAATGATATGGGACATTGTGAAAAGCTTTTAGTGTAGCGCTTGACAATCTGCCAACGGAGTTCGAAGTAGGAACCTCCTCAAAAATAGGATTTCCTTCACTGCCCTCAGGCACATGCCTTACGTGAAACACCATTTACTAGGGGGGCCTACCACATCCTTTTGTTCGGATTCCACCCACACGGTTAAGCTTAAACTTGGCTCTGATACAACTTATTGTGAATTGGTATGATATTGCCACTTTGAAGTGCAAGCCTCATGATTTTGTTTATGGGGTTTTCACAGGCCTCATCTCGGGTGAGATGTTATCGTCAACTATATACTCATAAGCCTTGCACTTCAAATTGACAAGTCTTCTAATCAAAAGTAGTTTTATTTCTTGATGTTTTCTTGGCAAAAATATTTTCAAGCCTTTTCCAAACAACATTTCTTTTCGTTTAAATGCGTAAATGTGTTCGTAGCAGGAGTTGGATCATCCACCTTCTCCTTATAAGCGATGACTTTTGATGTTGACATCCCGATCCTCATCAAAGCGTGTGGATGGTTTTTCTTTTTAATCTAATGGGCTTTGTATAAATGCTTTCTGATAAACGAATCTTGTGTCACAACAGAGTGGAATAATTCAATGAATTTAATTTTATCATGTCATTATCCATTTTAGCATACCAAAAAAAAAAAAAAAAAAACAACTAGCTCTGATACCACTTTGTTAGGAAAGACTACCAGATACAATTACTCTAAAAATGGCGTTTAAACTAACATTGTCTTAAAATAAGTTCAGCCAAATCTTAAGCCGTATGGCCGGCCGACGGCAAATAATCAGCCGCTGATAGGGCGTCGATTTTGCGGCTTCCCGATGAAAGGGTAAAAGCAGCGTGGCCGTGGCGAAACTTAAAGCTTATTATTTAATGATATCGATAATGGAGTTCTGTTCAAGTTGATATACATGACAATGAAGCTCATGACCTCGCAATAAAAATATCGATTCTTTGGAATCTGTCTGTGCTGTCGTCTCGGAGGGATGGCTGAGAGAGAGAATGAAGAATCTCTGAATGGTGGAATAGCCCGAATGGTATTATAGAGGAAATTTGTCAACTTGATTAATGTGGGTTGAAAATCGGCTTTGCAAGGAGTCAGCTTCCAAAATTTGGCCAAAACGAATAAGATTTGGTCTTCCAATCTTCTTTCCATAGATTCAAACCCTAGCCCCCTTTTCTTTTCTCTCCTAAACACCTCTCCCTCTTCTCAAGCTGCTACTCGACACTCCTCAAGCAGCTCTTTTGCTTTCATTGTTTTTAAACTAAAGGCCTAGCCCATAAAGTGGTCTAACCACAAAAAAAGGGTGGACCCAAAAAATCTCCTCCTCCGCCTCATGTCCTGGGCTCAAACAAGCCTGCTTTTTACCTACATGCTTTCAGCTTCTTCTTAGGCAAACACTTAATCAACATGTCTAATCCATTCTCACTAGTATGTATTTTGGGTGCACACCCAACATCTATATATATATATATATAAATCATGTCCGGTAATGCCGTTGACTAGATATGATTTTTGTTGTTACATTATTGTCTTACCTCTTGTGTCACGGTGAAAAGTTTGTTTTGGGGGTAAGTTCGGGTTTCAGACCATAGCCACCATACACATCAATTTTTTGCTTTATATGTGGTCCACACCTGAAACCATTTCTTGTTTGAGGTTTTTCAACTTTACATTTTAATTTGTGTCTACTATGGGAAAGTTTGAGGATTTCCATGACCATATTTGTAACGCAGTAAAAAATAAATAAATAAATAAATAAATAAATATATATATATATATATATATATATATATATACTATATATATATATATATATATATATATATATATATATATATATCATGTCTGGTACTGCCGTTGACTAGATATGATTTTTGTTGTTACATTATTGTCTTACTCTTGTCTACGATGAAAAAAAGAAGTTTGTTTAGGGGTAGTTTGGTTTCAGACCATAGTCACCATACACATCAATTTTTTGCTTTATATGTGGTCCACACATTCAGCATTTATATAATTGAGTTTTTCAGCTTTATACTTCAATTTATTGTCTACTATAGGAAAGTTTGAGGATTTCCATGACCATATTTGTAACACCCAGTAAATAAATAAATATTTATATTTTTCTAATAGAGGGTAAATTAGTATTTATTTTGTGAAAGACCTAATATAAATAGAAAATAAAATATATATATATATATATATATATATATATATATATATATATATATATATATATATATCATGTCTATTACTGCCGTTGACTAGATATGATTTTGTTGTTACATTGTGTCTTACCTCTTGTCCTCACACTATGAAAAGAAGTTTGTTTTTGGGGGTAGTTTGGTTCAGACCATAGTCACCATACACATCAATTTTTTTGCTTTATATATGTGGTCCACACCTACATTCATTTATATAATTTGAGTTTTTCAACTTTATACTTCAATTTATTGTCTACCATGGGAAAGTTTGAGGATTTCCATGACCATATTTGTAACACGGTAAAAAAATAAAATAATATTTATATTTTTCTAATAAAAGGTAAATTAGTAATTTATTTTTGTGAAGGCTGAACCATAAATAGAAAATAATAATAACAAAAGCGCTATTTTAGTTTTTACTCACGTCAGGATGTTGAATCATGAATATGCCTTATGGTTGAAGAAGGTTATTGAAATATGAGTCTTAACTAGAATCTGCTTTTGAATATAATGATATCGCGTTGTGTCGATTATAGATGGTTTCGTTTAACCGAAGACGGTTTTGAGTTCTTTGGTTCGTAGAATATTTTCGAGGGAAGGCGCAGACGTCGAATCGAAATTTGAAAGCGATTCGAAGGTAAGCGTCACTTCTGAAAATTCTGGTTCTTTTATCCCATAGATCTTGATCATTTTTGGTTTTACTGAATCAAGGATAGTTCTTTAAAGAAAGAAGAAAAGAAAGAAGGAATAACAACATAACTTGAAATTGGATAAAGGCAGAAAAAATGAAGTGAGGACCACTGGCATTAATAAGAATAAAGGGACAGGAGAGCGGGAGACCACTATAGTTAGAGAGAGAATGGAAAAGGAAACAAAAAACACTAAACCGTGTTTTGTGTGAATATAAATGAATTTGAAAAATGTCAAAAAGTAGTTTGTATTTTGTGATAGGGGTATGTAGTAGAAAAAAAAGGGAATATTTACAGGTCTAAAAACTTACATAAAATAGGTCTTTAAAACCTGTATGGTATGTATAGAAACTCTAGGTATTAGTGAAAATTTGGATAAATAAAGAAATAATTCTAGATATTTAAAAATAAATAAAAATTAGAATGTAAAATAATTTTTTGAGAGATAAGTTTTTAGAAAATAATTAATAAATAAAATAATCTTAAAAAAATGGCTTGTTTGTTAATAAATTATTTTATTATTTGTTTTAGGTAAATAGGTTGTTAATTGATTTTCGGGGTTAGCATTCAGGATCTCGAATTTGCTTTGAGGTAAGGGAAAATTAATGCAGTTTTTTTTTAAATGTATTTTTATACGTACGATTCAAAAATGTTGGCTTCGTTTTTGCTTTAAATATGAATCAAATATATTTTGCATGAAAAGTATGTTGGACTTTATGTTTTGTTGTGATATAAATTATGGAGATATTATGTTTTGTGAATGGAATTATTGAAATTATGTTTTTTACTCTGGTAGTTCGACCTTGTTAACGAGAATGATAGTTGATATTTACATTCCTTGGCGGGGAATGTAATTGATTTGAGCACGTCGGCTAGGGTTCGATTAAGGGTTCTTTAGTCATAATAGTATTTGGTTAGTCAGCAGTAAAAGGAAACGATTGAGGCTCTTGGCTTCAATTTGAGAGTCGCGTGGTAGGCAGTTTGATATTTGTGATCAGAGTAAAAGTTTTGATTTGACTATTTGAATGAATTTGATATGAAAGCGTTTGGATCCGAAATGAAAGGATTTTGTTTAAATATTTGAATGTATTGACAAAAAAAAAAAATGAAAATGACTGATGATAATATCTCTTATTTTTGCCAATGATTTGAAATTGTTTGATCCATAACTGCATTAACTTATCTTATTGAGCTTCAAGTTCACCCACTTCTCGGAAGCCATCTTTCGGTACTCCCTAGTTATGGCGGTGGTGACCAGTTGAGACCGTATTTAGGATTGACTTTGAGTTAGCTTTTGAACTTGTTTAATGGATGAATTTAAATTTTTTAAACTATTTAGTTTATGTGTTTATTTTGGAAAGAATGGATTTTTATTTTGGACTCTTATGTTAGTTTGTACTTGGATGTTGGTTGGAAAATTTTTGTTAGTATGAATTTGAGATTTGGAGATAGTAGAATGTTTCGCTTTTACTCTGAACATGTTTTCGTAAGTGGAATCAGTTCAGTCACAATAAAAGAATGAATTTTTGTGTCATTTCATGCTTCGAGTGTTTAGACTTAAGGTGCGAAATGACGGTTATGTCCCGAGACCGGGTTTTGGGGACAGAGTGGTATCAAAGCACTAGGTTATGATCTTGATGGGAATTGGTTTAGTTTATATTTGGGAATAGATGAGTGATGCATTAGTTAAGTTTCAAGTTTGTCTATCTGGATTATGTTATTGTTTTCAATTCTGATTTGCTGATTTGGCTTCCTAGTGACTTAGTTATACCTTTTGTCATATAGGACACAATGCCACCAAGGAGGGATTTATCTTCCCAAACTAGTTAGGCTAATGACGAAGTACCTCCTCAATTTGAAAACGTGGGCCCTATGAGTGCAAAAGGGCTTTATGGATATTTAGGGACTATTGTTGGGTTGGTTGAGCATCAGGTTCAAGTTGTTGAGACTAATGAGCAAGGGCAATTTGCTACTACTAGGGGTAGCTCCTTTGATGATTTTAAGAGGTTGGTACCTCCTTATTTGTTTGGTACATCGGAGCCAATTGAGGTAGAGGCTTGGATAATAAAAATAGAGAAATTTTTTGATGTCATTGATTGGTCTGATGAGCAAAAGGCCTCTTATGCAGCATTCATGTTAGATAGGGAGGCTAACCATTGGTGGCGTTTGACCCGAGAGACTGTGGAAATTTCGAGCCCATTACTTGGAGAAAGATTGTGATGCTTTCTACATGAAGTAATTCCTTGATAGTGTGGCTGACAAAGAATGGGAGAGTTCATTCATTTGGAATAGGGAATGATTGTGGCTCGGTATGAGGCCAAATTTCTGAATTATCTCGTTTGCCCCACATTTGATTTCTCTGAGTGGATAAGGCAATGAAGTTTTGAATGTGTTGAAGCCCTATTTAAAGAATAAGATATCCATTCTGAAGTTGGATGTGTATTCAGAGGTGGTGGATAGAATTCTTATTGCAGAGAGGGATTATGAAGAGCGTTATTAGTATAGAGAGCAACAAAAGAAGAGGAATAAGAGTGATAGTGCCCATGGTAATCATGTACAAAAAAAGTCTGCTCCAAATATAAATTAGAGCAAAGGGAAGGCAACGTAGAACTTTGATATTGTTCATTCCTCCTTGGTAAGAGGTACGGGAACAAGCTATGTTATAGAGAGACAAGAGCTTACTTTGACTGTGGGAAGTAAGGGCATATGATTCGGGATTGTCAAGAAAATAAGAAGCATATAGTTAGGGGATCTAAAGATGAAATGTGGGGAATAGACAGGCCTGTGAGCACAATGAAGAGGTTTCACAGACTCATAGAGATACTCGTGCTACTTCTAATGTGGTGACAGGTACCCTTAGAATTCACACTTTATTTACTAGAGTTTTGATTGATCCTAGTTCGATGCACTCTTTTGTTTCAGTATCTTTTGCTAGTTTGTTGGATATGCATGTCACTACTATGGATTTTGATTTGATTGTTGCTATTCCTATGGGATATTATGTCATGGCTAGTAAAATGCTGAAAAACTGTCTTGTAATGATTGGTTATTAGGAGATGTTAGTTGACTTAGTTCTTCTGGACCTTCAAGACCTTGATGTTATTTTGGGGATGTATTCGTTAGCTTCTTATCATGTTTCTGTTGATTGTTTTCTGGGGAAACTAGCAACCTTTAGTATTCCAAGTCGTACCGAAGTTTAGCTTTGAGGGGAACCATGTGGATAAGCCATTGTATGTTATTTCGGCTCTATGAGCTAATTCCTTACTTAAGAAGGGTTGTCAAGGCTTTTTAGCCTATATGGTATGTAACAAGAATAAGGTGAGACTAGAAGATACACTCATTGTCAGGGACTTTCCGGATGTCTTTCCAAATGATTTACCAGGATTACCACTAGATAGGGAGGTGGAGTTCATCAATGACTTGGTGCCAAGAATAGCTTCTATCTCTAAAGTGCCATATAGGATGGCACCCATAGAACTGAAGGAGTTGAAGGTTCAGCTTCAAGAATTGTTAGATAAGATTTTTATCAGACCCAATGTTTCACCTTGGGGAGCACTAATGTTATTTGTGAAGAAGAAGGATGGGTCATGAGGTTATGTATTGACTATGGAGAGTTGAATAAGGTGACAGTAAGGAACAAGTGTCCTCTCCCTCGAATCGATGATTTGTTTGATCAGTTTCGGGGTGCATGTGTGTTCTCTAAGATTGACCTTCGCTTTAGGTATCACCAATTGAGGGTAAAGAGTGAGGACGTACCCAAGACTGCCTTTCGGACTAGATATGGGCATTATGAGTTCTTGATTATGCCGTTTGGTTTAACTAATGCACCTGCTGCTTTATGGACTTAATGAACAAGGTATTCAAACAGTATTTGGATATGTTTGTAGTAGTTTTTATAGATGATATTTTGGTGTACTCAAGGAGTATAGAGGAGAATGAATACCATTTGAGTATTGTGTTGCAAACCTTAAGGGGTAAACAGTTGTATGCTAAGTTGAGTAAGTGTGAATTTTGGCTGCCACGTAGTCTTTGACATGTGTGGTGACTAAGATGGTATCTTCACTCCCGGGAAAGTAGATGTTAGAAAATTGGAGAAGACCTAATACAATGACCTAGGATTAGAGCTTTAGGACTTAGTTATTACGACGCTTGATTATGGTTTCTTTAAGATTGCCCTACTTTTGACTAGGTTGACGCATAAAGGAGTTAAATTTGAGTAGTCTGATGAGTGTGAACACAACTTCAAAGAGTTGAAGGACAGATTGGTGATATCTCATATTTTGACCATTCGTCCAGGTTCAGGCAGATTTGTGGTGTCTAGTGATGCATCCCATCGTGTTAGCTGTGTCCTGGCAAGACGGTAAGGTTGTGGCTTATGCTTCTAGACGCTTGAGAGTTTTATGAGCAAAATGGTCCCACCCATGATTTGGAGTAGGCTATGGTAATTTTGCCCTTAAGATTTGGAGACACTTTCTATTTGGTGAAACTTATGTAGATATACACAACTCAGTAAAAGTTTAAAATATTTTTTTCGAAGGAATTGAAATTAATAGGTAGAGACGGTATTAGAGTTATCAAGGATTAAGATTTTATTATTCAATGTCATCTTGAGAAGGAAATGTGGAAAATACGCTTGAGTAGGAAGTCAATGGATTTTTAGTAGCAATTAAAGGTCACGAGACAATTACTAGATGAATTGAGATGTCTATGAGTCCACATTAGTGTACATGACTCAGGAGCACTTGTGGCTAATTTTAGAGTACAACCTAAATTGGCTAGGAGAATTATGAGTCTACAAAAAGATGACTTGTAATTGGTGCAACCTCGTATACTAAGAAAGGTGGCAAGTCCACTTTGTTTTGTATTTTGATGATGGATTTTGAGGGTCAGGGACTGATTTTGTGTCCCAAGTGGATGAGGACTTAAGGAAGGAGCTTTTGGAGGAGGCTCATTGTTCTAGGCTTTTCATCCATCCAAGAGGGACCAAGATGTATAAGGACTTGAAACATAACTATTAGTGGTCAAGTATGAAGAGAGATAATGCTCAATTTGTGGCTTGTTTGGTGTGTCAACAGGTTAAAGTTGAGCACCAACGACCAATAGGGTCCTTACAACCGCTTGTTATTCCGGAATGGAAGTGGGAGCACATTGCTATGGATTTTGTTATTGGGTTACAAAGGTCCTTAGGTGGTAATAATGCTATTTGGGTGATTATAGATCGACTAACCAAGTCCTGCCTATTTCTCGCTCTATGAAGGTTAACTTTTCCTTGACACAGCTATTTGTATGTCAAGGAAATTGTGAGGATGCTCTGGGGCAAATCTGCTTTCCATTGTGTCTAATAGAGACCCTCGTTTTCAATTTCTGCATTTCGCAGTAGTCTATAGAAATCTTTGGGTACTAAGTTGACTTTTAGCACTGCCTTTCATCCTCAAACTGACAACCAATTAGAAAGGGTGATTCAGATTTTGGAAGATTTGTTGAGAGCTTGTGTTTTGGACCGAAAAGGTAATTGGGATGATTATTTGCCTCTTGTGGAGTATGCCTATAATAACAATTTTCATGCTAGTATTGGGATGACACCTTTTAAGGGTCAGATGGCAAGAGATGTCGGTTTCGTTTGCTCCGGGATGATATAGGAGAAAGGAAGATTTTGGGTCTAACTCGTGAAATCGAGTAGTTTCAGAAGACAACTTGATTAAGGAAAGATTAAAGGAAACTCAAAGTGACGAAAAAGTTATATTGTGATCGTAGAGCAGACTTGGAGTTCGAGGTAGGTGACCATGTTTTTCCTAAAGGTTTCCCCTATGAAATTTGTGCTGAGATTTGGAAGAAAAGGAAAGCTCAATCCTCGTTTTGTGGGTCCATTTGAGATCTGCCCCAGGGAGAGTGACTTAGTGGCTTGAGTAGCCTTACCTCGAAAATTTTGAAAGTTAATAATGTTTTCCATATATCGACCTTGAAGAATATGTTTTTTACCGCCTCATGTGGTGAATTGGAGCCTATTTAGTTCGACAACTTAACCTATGAAAAGGTACTCATTAAATTGTAGACTTGATGGATAAGGTGTTATGACATACAATAGTCAAGTTGGTAAGGGTCCAGTGGAGCAATCATGATATCCGAGAGGCTAGATGAGAATTAGAAGAAGAGATGAGGGAAAAGCATCCCCATCTATTTTGAGACTCAGGTATGTTAAGTTTAGAGGACTAAACTTCTATTAAAGGAGTAGGATCTCTTACTCATTAAATATATATATATATATATATATATATATATATATATATATATATATATATATATATATATATATATATATACTATATATATATATATATATACATATATTATTTATTTATTTTATAGAAGAGGCAAATTAATAATTTCTAATTTGTAAAACCCTAGCTATAAATAGAAAATAATAATAATAAAGCCACTTATTTTAGTTTACTCATGTAAGATTGTCGAGGCCAGCAGAATATCCACGCCTTATGGCTAAGAAGGTCGTCAAATGTGAAATCTTTTATATAGAATAACTTTGAATAAAATGATATCGCATTGAAATGTCCCGATTATAGATGGTTTCGATTCTTCAAGATGGTTTGAGTTCTTTTGAGTTTGTAGAATATTTAAGGAAGACACAGAATGTCAAATCCCAGAAATTTAGAAGCGATTCAAAGGTAAACGTCATGCAGAAAATTAGATTTCTTTTAATTATAGATCTTGAATGTTTTTTTTAGGGTTTTGTTAGATCCTAGATGATTTTAACAAAAAAAAAAGAAAGAAAGAAAGAAAGAATAGTAGCTGTAACTTGAAATTTAAAATCAAAAGAAGACAAAAGAAATTAAAAAAGAAAGGGAGGAGTAAGAGGACCACTGTACCTTATGGGAACAAAATGTATATAAAAAAGGGAAAGAGTGGGGACCTTACTTTGAGAAAGAATGGAAAAGGAAAGAAAAACACCAAACCGTATGGTGTTTTGTGGTAATATAAATGGATTTGAAAAAGGTCAAAAAGTAGTTTGTCTTTTGTGATAAGGGTATGTAGTAGAAAAAAAGAAGAAGAATATTTACAAGTCTAAAAACACTTGCCATACAAAAAATAGAGTCTTGAAAACCCTAAAGTATAGTATGTATATAACTCTAGGTATTAGTGAAAGAATTTAGATAAATAAAGAAATAACTCTAGATATCTAAAAATAAAATAAAATATTTAGAAGTAAAATAATTATTTGAGAGATAGGATTCTTAGAAAATAATTAATAAATAAAGTAATCTTTAAAAAATGAAGCATTTGTTAATAAATCCTTTTCTTATTTGTTTTAGGTGAATAGGCTGTTAATTGATTTTCGGAGTTAGCGTTCAGGATCTCGAATTTGCTTTGAGGTAAGGGAAAATTAAAGCAGTTTTTTTTAAAATGTATTTTTATACGTACCATTCGAAAATGTTGGTTCCGATTTTGCTTTAAATATGGATCAAATATATTTTAAGTGAAAAGTATTGGACTTTTATGTTTTATTTGTAATGATATAAATTATGGAATCATTATGTTTTGTGAATTAAATTATTGAAATTGTTTTTTACTTTGGTAGTTCGGCCTGCTCAGCATGAATAATAGTTGACATAATCGAGGTCAATAGGAATAATAGTTATTTATATTCATGAGTGGGAATGTAAATGGTTGAACTGGCCCTCTGAGTTTTAGTTAAAAGAGATTTAATCTTAGTAGTGTTTGGTTAAAATGCAATAAAGACGATTTGAAATTTAGTCATGTTGAAAGTCTCACATGGCTGAACACCATTCGATATTTGTGACGGAGTAAACATTTTGATTTGACTATTTGAATGAATTTGATATAGAAGCGTTTGGATGCAAAATGAAAGGATTTTTATAAATATTTGAATGTGTTAATGAAAAAAGAAAAGAGGATGAAAATGATGATGATAATATCTCTTATTTTTGCCCGATGATTTGAAAATGTTTGATTCATTCTTGTATTAACACTTGTGAGCAGCTCACCCGGATTGTCAACCATCTTTTTTTAGGTACTCCTAGTTCCAGCGAGGAATGATGGACAAGTTGAGGACTGTATTTTAGGATTTGACTTTGAGTTAGCATTGGACTTGTTTAATGAATGAATTTAATTTTACTTAAACTATTTAGTTTATGTGTTTATTTTGGAAGAACATGGATTTTATTTTGGACTCTTATGTTAGTTCGTACTTGGATATTGATTGGAAAATTTTTGTTAGTATGAATTTAAGATTTGGAGATAGTAGAATTTGCGCTTTTGCTATGAACAGGTTTTCGATAAGTGGAATCCGGTTCGAGTCACAATAAAGGAATGAAGTTTTGTGTTGTTTCCGTGCTGAGTCTTTGAACCTTGGTAGGAAATAGCGGTCATGTCCTAGGACAGGGTTTTGGGGTGTGACAATATTTTTCACGGCCATGCGATCCCGTATCCTTGCTCCATATATAACTTAGGCTGCGACGGTTTCGGATTTATATTATGGGTTTAAATTGATTTTGAGGAGACATATTTAAAATATCATTCTGAAGTACATTAATTTAAGATTAGAACTAATGTTTTGACATGGTTATTAATTTATTTATTTTGTTTTTTTTTAATACACTTTAGTTTCAAGGTAATATCTTGTCCCGATAAAAAGACTCGAATGGAACCTCCTCATATGCTTTATGTATGTTTAAGAAGCGGTGATGTGTTGATTGACAAACGATCTCCTAACACTACTACTGAAACTATGTTGATGCAAGAATTTGATTAGTTGATTTTAGATTTGATTTGATACAAGTATTGTGATACTTTTTCCTGAGACTAATTATAATCCCCTACATTGCACCAAAAATTTGTTGTTATTTGTTATATCGAACCAAATTATTTATTTAAAACAAAATTTCTATTTCTTATATTTTAATCATTTTATAAATTCAATTTGGTATATCTTGCAGTGCACATGTCCAGCAAATGTAAGTGGATTATAAGTTCATATATCATTCCCATAGGGATTGGTGAGAAAATTTAAAGATCAAGTACCCCTACTACTCAAGATTATTACTATTTGAACCTTAAATTTAATGAGTGTAGCTTACCCAGCATAACTGAAATAAAGTGTTTTTTATCAATTTTCTTAAATTGAAAAGATGTGAATCAAAAAAGGAATAAAAGGTTTCATTGAAATTAATAAACAATAGGAGATAGGATGTTCTGATCGAGTAATTTGCATGTTAAAAAGCAGTGATATAATTTATGAGCTTGAATTAAGTTTGTCAAGAGCAAAGTATAATGAAATGCCTTCAGCCACTGCGCCACATTTCACCATTTAGATCACAATATTCCTACACTAGGTAAATGTGTCTAAACAACTACTTTTAGGATCTGATTCTCTTTAAGATTTGGTTGCCTTTCCTCCATAAACAGGGTAACACATGCCTCCTTCAATGTAATTGGTACCTTAATCTACCATTTGAAAAGAAAAATCACTCCCATCATTAGAAGCACAAACATTCTTTCAAACTGAGATAAAACCTCTAAGTATTAAACTAACGAATCACCAAATGGTCATTATTCCTCGGGAACACATTTTTGTTGTCACTCGGAGAGACAGAAGTCGAATTGGAGACATAGTGATACTTAGAGTACATTAGTTCTAAGGCTATCATTTAGCATACCCCGAGGCTTTCTCTTTGCTTTCTCTCTTTTTGTTAGGAACTCATTTCTTTGTATCAATCAAGGGTCACGAAATCAGGCACATATCTAATCCTTTGTGGTATACTCTACTGATACTTAGAATAGTTATTTTAAAGAACAATACCAATTAGATCAATCCAATATTCAAACCATAACTTTCATTTAAATACTACAAAATTGATAACCAAACACCAATCCCTTCCCAAAGGGAGCTTAGCCTTCCATAATTGGATCACAAGTAACAATGATTAGTTGATCAAACAAATTCATTGGCGTAATCAAAAGCTGAAAAGAAAAAATGGTTTTAAAAAATATTTCCAGTCTCTTCTCAAGTTGGCTTGAAATGAAACATTATACAAGATCCCAACTCAAATCAACTACTCTAATCCCTCAAAATCAAAATGAAAAATAAAAGAAAATAAAATGAAAAATAAAAGAAGAAGATAAAAATATGTACAAAGCTTCAACCTCTCTTTTTTCTTCCCCTCAAGATGATCCTTATGATGTTTGATCTCGATCATTCTTTTATGCCTTATCTCTGTTTATTTATAGGCCCAATAAATGCTAGGCTGAAATTCTAGGCTGATTTTATGGACTCTAATGTAGGCCCAACTAGGTACATTGTAACGGCAATAGCAGTAATGTCGGGACATTGTAACATTCGTCTTTGTCTTCAGGCTTTGTTGTGGCATTGTCAAGACATTTGCTGCCGTTGCTTTCCAAAATGCCCTTAAAGTGTTTGTTGCGACAAAGTTGCAGTGTTGGATGTCTTCTATGTTGTTATGAGATTGTTGCGACACTGTGGCTTGCCATTTATATTAGATAATTGTTGCCACAAACTTATCAATGTCGTGACAAAATTTTAGTAGATTCTTTAGGATCATTGTCGCAACAAACTTATCAATGTTGAGACAAATTTTCAGTAGATTTCACAGGTCCTCTCCTCATATTTGTTGCAACAAAGTTTGAAATGTCGTTGATAGTCCGATTTGTGTGCTATAAAATGTGTACGCCTATGTGCGCAAGTGCACATGTCGCCTTAAGTAATATAATGAAAGTAAAAGTATTGTCCCACGAGGAATTGGGTTACTAAGTATCAATTATAATTTAACCTAGGCTTTATTTGGATGGTTGAAAATCTATAAAAGATTATAATTACACTAACTAACATGCAAATCCTAAACTACAACGACTCAATAAAGACTAAAAAGCCTTAGGGCATAGATTTCACCTAAACAGTCATATATGAACCTCCTAACCAAATTAATCGTTGTTTATTTCATCATGAAGACGAAAATTTCACTAATGTATATGTGAATCTTTCTCAAGCATCCACACACTACCCCTAGGATTTAGGTATTTTGCTTCTCTACTCAACCCCAAAACACTAGGAACACAATAAACCCAAGAAATCCTAATACCACACCTAATCTCATTTATATCTCTATCTCATGATAATTAAATGGTAAATTATCCATGGTCTAGCTTAATCATCACTTCGCAATCTTAAATCAAGCCACAAATCATGCAAACATTTGTCAAATACCCACAAGCATTAAGATTAACTGAAATACTCTAAACACATGTGAAGATAATTCACTAATCAATATAAATTAGAAGAATTCATACATTTATGTCTTTGGCGAACTTTCAATTTCCTTCTCAAGGATTCTTCTCAATATTTGTCACGAAAAATTTGGTGAATGTCACAACAAAGTTCATTTGACTCCATTTCATAATTGTCGCGACATAGGTTTCAAATGTCACGACATTCCTCTTACCTTGCACTATTAATCTCTGGAGGGTTTGTCGCAACATATCGTGACAAAAGGTTTAAATGTCGCGACATTCTTTTTCTCTTCTCCCCTTTGGTTTTTTCGCGACAATCATTGTTATGTCGCAACATATTTCTAGTGTTTCTTCAGGAGTTCTTCTCAGCTTTTGTCGCGACACTATTCTGATTGTTGTGACACTTCTTCTGCTATTTTCCTTGAGTTTTGTTGTGACAAACTTTTGATTGTTGTGACTGTTTGCCTTTTTCTATATAGACTAAAACCCCTCAAATTAACCCCTCAAATTAACATAGCTACGAGAGTCTCACACTTCTCTTGCATCCATGTTACTTTGGATAAATTTGTTTGATAGTATTTTCTCTTAATGTTTCTTGGTTCGATCTTATGGAGGGTTTGAGTCCCCATGACCTTTGCAAGTGAGTCATACAAGTAGTAAAATCTGAATGTAAGTCCAGGTATCATTCCTGATTGATAGCAAATTACGGATCAGCCACCTAACTACTAAAATTCAATACTATTTTGGACTGAAAACTCACGGTGAAGGTTTTATCTACCTGATACAAATTAAAAATCACTATACTATTGAATATAACAAACTAAACTAAAACTTAAAAATAAATGAATGAAAATAAATTGTATACAAATGAATGGATTGAATCGATTTCTGTGAGAAACGAAAACTATCAATGAAATACAATGGAACAATCAATTCCAGTACTAACCCATTGCTCTGTTCTATGTATGGATCTGGTTATTGTCCAAGATTTCCTAATTATTGGAATTGGATTTCTCCATATTCACTAATTGGATATCCTTGCTTCTCTGAGACTTAAGATCAAACTGCTTCCACCAGCCATTCCAAACTCTTGTAGATCTGGTGTTTTCTCAATACTTCACACCCATTCTTTGTTTGACATGGGAACTTTTGCTTTACCTTCTCAGAATTTTCGCAAGTTTCTACTACTTAGTGGTGGCTCAACCTCCGGATCTATGGTTTGTCCCTTTTCCATGAGTTAGATCTAAGCTAACACGGGGATTGGAACTTACCTATAGATTAAGGTGAACTCTCTGATTATTTATATTGTTAGATTAATACACCCATCTGACTTGATTATGAAGCGGACAAGTTTATCAAAATGAACTCTCGAGCTCGGTTAGATAGTACAGTGAACATACCCGGAAAGAATGCTTTCTCAACTCTCGGGGAATCTCAGTCTACGTATCCTGCGGAGGCATCACTAAGTTCATCACAAAGTAAGATACATTCCCTCAATTGAGTATTAGAAATTGCTGCAAGTGAGACTTATCCATTAACGACAGATTAAGTAAGCCCAGAACCCCGAATTAATTCTCCATTATTGTCTAAGGAAGCGCTAACTAAATGTAAATCAATCTGAGTGGCATTTCTTTGTTCAATTCTTGCATTACGAATTAAGAAGCGGGACACAGATCTATGACCCTTTATAATTTGTCAAGCGAGGAAAAATGAATTACAGAAATTAAGTACAGATTTATAGAATTTTGAAAGATGTGCCAAGAAAAAATAATGAACCAAAGATCCATCTCTGCTCGTCTCTGCACAGTTCGAAAATTCAAAACCAAAAAAGTAAAAAAAATAAAAAAATAAAAATAAAAATCTATACAAATATACCTTCGAGTTCCTCTTCTTACTCATTTTTAAAGGTAGTGAAGGCGGAAGCTTACTTTACTCTTCTCTGACTATCTATTTATACAAAAATAATTTGGGATCCCCAGTACTCGGTGGAAATCAAGGAAAAAGCCCGACTCTTTGTCATGTAAAACCTCAGTTAAACCGACATGGGTCTCGAAACTCGGTTATTAGTAGTGCATTGAACCTTGCCCGAAAGAATGCTCTCAACTCTAGAGTCTCAGTCACCTGCAGTGTCCTTGTGGAAGGGCACTCTGGTGTCGAGTAGAATCTGTTACTCGATTGGTATTGATCTATAGTGGAACTTATCAAATCAACAGCAGATTAAGTAAAGCCAGACCAGGTCATTCTCCATTGTTGTGGAAAGCATAACACAAATGCCAAATCTAAATCCAATGGCTGATTGATCTGTACAGTAAATGGAGCAGATCCACGCACAACCAGCAATTGCAATAAAATGAAAAATGAATTTGAGAAATTCGTCTAAGAGTTCATAAATTTTAAAATGAGTAATACTTAAGAAAATAATAGAACTAAAGATCCATCTCTAAAATATGCACGATTCATGATTGAAACCAAAAAATAAAAAAATTAAAAAAAATAAAAATAAAAGTCTACTCTAAAAATATACCTTTGGGTTTCTCCTTCTTCTCCCTTTTTGGGTAGTGAGGCGAAACTTACTTTACTCTTCTCACATTTATCTATTTATCTTTGCAAAAGAATTTGGTAAGATCCCCAAGGAAATGCTCCAGGTGGAATCAAAAGGAAAAGCTGACTCAACATCTATCTCATGACCTCAAGTTGATGTCAGCGACATGGTTTGTCTTGATTGTTCGTGATCGATCGACTTCTTTCTTTAAGTTGCTTGGTTTGTCTTTGGCTGCGCTGTATCAAATTAGTCGACCTTGTTTGTTCCTTGACCTCATTTTGTAATATGTGCTTTGAGGTATTTGACCTTGCGTTCTCTCAGTTACATGTCGACATCATTGTCTTCTATTATTCGAAGCAGGTTGCGACATGGTTTCAGATTTGCGACCACTTCTTGTTCCCCAATATGATGACTTCATGTGGTGACTTTGATTCCAGCAGGTATGGCCATTGTTGGTGGTTTTCTTGCTTTCATATCTTCCGATTTTATCATAAGACCTCATGGTGATGCCATGACTCTTCTGCCCATTTCTTTTCCTCGGGTTGCAACCTCGGTTCTACCGAATTTATTATTTTCCTTCCACCTATTTTCGGTGCAGTGGGTTACATGTCGCGACATCGTTTATTACACTCGGCTTTTCTTGGTCATGACCTTAATGGAGTGGTGCGACATCATTGATCAGCAAAACGGCGAAGGTCGCGAGTTCGGTTCTTGGCAAGGTAGCCTGTTGCTTTCGAGGTTGCGAGCCTCCTTCTAAACTCTATCTTTGGTTGCACGCCGTCTTCGGAGTGTGTATGTAAGGCATGGGAATGATGTCGCGACACCAAATGGAGCATTTTATTTTGAAAGCTAGTTTGCAACTCCTTTCTTTACCAAAACCTCTCTGGTATTCATAGGCGGATCCTTGTCAGCGACTTAAGTGTTGTGACATCATTTCTTCGAGTTGGTGTAACTGACATCAAGGTGATATCAGAGCATGAATTCTCTTCCACCAATTATTTCTTGAGTCTAGTCGCGTTTTCTTTATCGCAACTCCTTCTTGAGTAAGACTTACTTGTTCAGTTTTCTAGCTCTTGCGGAGCGAATCACATTGATGTCGTGACTTGGAATTTCTTTAGCAATTAAGGCATTCCTATCAGCGACTTAAATTTTAGTTCATGTTTTTCGAATTTAACAGGTGATTTCTTACGATTTTTGCTAAGATTTGGTTTACTGCCTTTTCTGCAGAGCTAATTGATTAATTATCCACTATGATTAAATAAGTTTATCTAAGTAGCATGCTCGGAAAAATGATTAAAAAATCTAATGGTTTTAAAGATTTAATGAATTCAAGAAAACTTAAAATTTTGTAGCGTACAAGCGAAAAGAAAATTGTTTGATATAGAATAGATGGGCTTAAGAAAATTTTAAGGTTTTAGTTCATTTCATAGTCTTTATAGACCACATATGATAAGATTAAGAGATGCAGTATCATTTAAGTTTTGATTTTGATTCAAGAATAAGATGATATACTTCTATGCAGTTCTTGATGATAATGTATTAACGAATTTATTCAACAGAGTCGCGCTACGCGGCAATGTGTGCGTACAGTCGCTACAATCCTTTTCCATATTGTGTTTGGACCCGATTAATCTTACGGAATATTTGGTGATTATTGAGGTCCATAGGCTTGTTTTCATGTCAGTCTCTACTATTATGGTAATTCAACGCCAAAATCGTGCGGTATTTCAAGCTTGTAATGTTGGAGAAGCAGGCGTGAGGTAGATAATGAGGAAAATTGATTTGTAAATCACCCAGTTCCACCTTTTCCTCTATGCCATTGCCTTAAACTCTGTTTCACTTCTCACATGTTTGGCGATTCTCCTCGCTCTTGGCTGATTCATCTTCATGTTGATTCACTTTTTAGAATTTCATTCCATATATATTTATTCAGGCCGAGTTCAGCTGTTTTCTTGAACTCCTTTTTTGTTTTCTAAGTTGGGAATAGTGCAATGTTTTGTCTTCTTAGGCTTTCTATTACTCTTAGAACTTTGAAATTTGCCCAGCTCCCATACCGGTTGATGACCAAGGTACTGGGTATTTAAAACACCCCTCTAGGCTTGAGTATTCGAGAAATAGGCCACAAGACAAAACTTATTCCTTTTCACTAAGCAACCTGTTTACTTCTTCACCTCACTTCATTGTAAAATTTGGAAATATTTTCCCCGAACTTGTTTTCTGCTTCCTTTACTAGTAAACTTTTAGTAGGCTGAGATAATTTGGGTTCTTTCTTCTTGAGGTTTCTTGCAAGGGAGAATTTAGTTTCTGATTATTTGTTTGTGAAAGAAACAAGAACTATTTAGCTTTCGAATCAAAGAGGCTAGAAGAGATATGCTTAAGCATATATTGGTAGGCTTAGAAAAAGCTCAATGCAAGGATAGCTTTCATCTGTTCTTGCCTCAATCAATAATCAAACAAGTTCTAGGACTATGGACTTCAATCCTGAATCTCCTAGGCATGTCTCACTCCTCACAAAAGTTTCATAAGTTTTATTAATTCCAAGTGTATTATTTCTTCAAGACTTATTATTTATCGGCTCACTTACATTATTTCATCCGCGATGGTTCCATCAGCAATAACCAATTTTCCAAATTTTGCAAACTAAACTGAATTTAAACAATGCTGGCAATACTCTTAATTTCCAGTTTAATCATTCACGCCCTGATTCTTCCTGAAATTGCTGTTCTTGGAAAAGAACAGAATTATTTATTTGATTCATGCACAAAAAAGAAAATGACATAAAAATAAAATTTCATATATCCTGTTCATCAATCCAGAGACATCTACTTATCCAAAATCAAATTCTCATTCAACAAGTGAAAAGTAATCCAACAATCAAACAAAAGTAACCATAAAATGAAAATTCAATCAAACAAGGGACAAGTAGGATAAACCCAATGGATTTTCATTAGAATTATTTTGGGAACATATATTGACAACATGCTGGAAAAAGAAACAAACTTTCGCTTCCCTTTCTTTTTATAAAGCCTTTTTAGGTATTATGTCAGAGGATCTACATTAAACCGGGCCTCACATTTCAAACTTAGTGGAATTTTATTTCAGCTTTTTGTCTTTCTAAGGCAGGGAAATTCCTTCACTAAGTAGATATTTCATTGCTTAGCTGCACCACTCGAATGAGCCAGTCTTGCCTCTCCTCAATTGGTTAACTGCTCCTTCCACCTCGTAGATACATTCTAAAGAGCCTGGGATAAATCTTCCGATTGATCAAGTCCATACTTTCCAAATCCATGTTTTCCTTTCTATATTCATCATTATCTTCCAACCTGCTGATCTCTTTCTTTCATTAACTCTCTAATTCTTTTGAATGTAGCCTCCCTTATAGATATGCTTGAACCCATCAATCTTCCTAAGCATGTTATTCTCCATCGCTATCTCCTTCTCCTTTATTATGTTCGCATTTCAAAGATCCCTTTGAATCGATTATCAGAAAAGCTCGTATGCTTGGTCTTCATTCTTTCCATCATCTTTCTTCTTGTTTCTTCACTCTCCTCCTTGTGTTCTTTCGATTCTAGTTTTCTTCCCAGATTTGCTCATTTCTTCTGGATGTAGCCTCCATGAATTCTTCTTTGATCCTTTGTTGCCTTTCCCATTTAAGTTCTCTTTCCTCCATTCCTTTTTCATTGTTTTCAACATTTCCATTATTTTAGCATTTCCTTCTCTGCCTCTGGATGCTTATGCTTGAACTGATACTTGTTCCTGTACTTCTGGAGATAAAGGATATGTTGGTCTTGTCCTGAGAGGTTCTTCTTCTGCTTCTGGAAGGACGCTGTCTGGCACCTCCTCCATTTCTCTCACGCCCATCTATTTCCCCGCCCCGTTTCTCGCGCATCTAATACCATCACTTCCTTTTGCTTTTTTCTTTTAGCCCCTCATTACCCTGCATGGGTTAGAGGGAGACCCGAGACATCTTTTCTTTCCTCCCATCTCCTTCACCCCTGCCCAGAAACAAAGTCTAGTAATAGTGGCAGGGTGAGGAATCAGTCCTCTTTTATTGCTATGATGGTACGCTCTGATTGATTCTTCAATTAGCATTCCCATGTTTATTTTGTATCCTTTCAAAAAGGCATACAACAGGATGGCTTCCTGTTCTCTGACTGTGCAAAGGTGTCTAGTTGGTACTATTACAGAACATATAAAATAAAACCAAACTTTCGCTCTTCTCGCAGGAGAGCCCTTTTATGGCATGGTGGATTCTTCTGGCTACTTCCCTAATTTTCCTTCTCCTCCAAATAATCGGCTCACTATTTTTCATAATTCGGGTTTGAACAATTTCAGATTTCAATTCATGCTTCAAATCTCTCAGTTTAAACACTTCATTTATGCTTCTATCATCGAAGGGCACCTAAACACCTCTCATGTAAACAGAATCATCTCTCATTCCTACCATGTTTGCATAGAATTCCTCGAAGAGTCGAAAACCCGGGTAAGCCAGGTTTCAAAAGAACTCCCAACCCTTTTTTTTATTACTTAAAATAAACACTTGCTAAAACCTCTTTCGCAGACAAATTCTTTGTTGAACATCACCTTGTTCCACAATTCTTTAACTTCTTCTAAAATGAAGTCTTTTTCTTCTTCTGTTGCTTCTCTCTCAGGTAGCTTATTCTCCTCCGGTTGGTTTCCTTTTTCAACATTTGGTTTCTTCCCAAAGTTGATTTTTCGACCGAATCCTTCATCGTCGACATTTTCGCATGATTTTGTCGATCGCTTGTTGAGATTAGCCATTTCATCTTGGTTTGTCGCCATGATCGGCGATTGCGAGGCTATGGTTGAGCTTTCGGTTCTGGGGTTTCACGACTCAAAGATGGATGCGAAATGGAAAGGTTGGTCAGAATTTTCGCGCTTAATGGAATTTGGAGGAACAGCATTTTCGGATTCAATGTTATGATTGCACTATGGGAGTCGCTACCTTAAATGTTGAGCCTCTAAATTAATGATTTTCAATGAATTTTATTTTTAACTGCTGGAACGGCCAAAATGAGAGGTTTTAACCTACTTTATTTGACTCTAGGACTATTCTCAACAGACTTAAAATTTTCACAGACCTGAAATGTGGTCACGACAGGACTTCTTGAAACAACATAAAACGCTCTTCCCTATTTTGTCGACCTCGCATTATTTTGATTTTCTTCCACTTTTTATTTTTCATCCATGATTTTTGTTATAACTTGATTAACGCTACACTCAAAATATAAACATCAATCACACAATTCTCTACTCATCTATTCCATCTAAAACAACTATAATCAATTTACCATCATGCAAAATTCAACAACTTTTACATGCATCACATCCGTGTAAATTTAAGCACCAAAACAAGATAAAAATTCCCCCAAACTTTCAATCATGCTATTTAAAAGACAAATTTCAAAAATCAAATAAAGAAGAATATACTGCCCCTTTTTGGTCTCTTATGCTGATTGAAGTTTTATTGCAGATGCTCTTCTTTTTGCACAATCTTCATTATCCTATAAAACTAAAAAAAATATTTACCTACTCTTCAATCAATAATGAATAAAAATCACTATAAGCTATTAGAAATCTAAACACATAAATTTTAAACTATAACAAGAAAGATTAAAACAACCGGTGTGGGATTGCCTTCCACAAAGCCGCTTCAATTTTTAGTCTTTAGGGCCGGACTTTCTCGCCGCCATTGTTCTCGCTTTCTTCAATTTCCCTTGTTCAGAACTAAGGGTTACTCTTCTAATTGCTTTCTCCCAATGTAGTGCTTTAATTCACCATTAACTTCAACTCCTCATGATTACTTCCGTCATGTCATCGCCTCTAAATCAGGTGTCGGATAATATCAGAATGATCCACTCCATTTGATTTCGCTTCGAAAGAGTTCGGAACTGAGTTGACACAAACGACGTCGACACACGCGTCAACGTGGTAATCTTCACCAACAACAACACACATCAACAACCCAACAAACACCAACAAAATGCAGAAATGACCATCTCCCGTCTTGAATTTCCCAAAATTCGCTTGATCATGCCATTTTTACTTTATCCAGATTCCGCACTAATACAGTTTCATTCCTCAACTCTTCCAATTCATTTTAACTGAGTAGCCTATCTTCCTAGCACTTTAAAATCAAAATTAAGCTTTTGATGGCCCACATAGCTTTATATTCTAATCAAGAGGTAGGTGACAAGGTTTTCCAAAGACAAGTCTCTGTAGATGGCATATCTTAACGGGAGTTTTAAGGCAGCTTCAGAGTGCCCAAAGTGCATCATCAAGCTTCAAAGACCAATCTTTTTCAATATCCCACGCCTTTCCAGAATTTTCTTACTCCTGCTGGTACCCCAGCTTGCCCATTTGTTTGAGGGTGATAGTTGCTTCCACAATATGTTTGATACCATATCCGCTTCTCATGAGTTTATCACCCACCTTATTTACAAAATGGATCCCTCTATCACAATTACGCCTGGTGTCCCAACCGGGCTGAGAATACTTTTGTAAAATCCCACAACTCGTATTTACCATTCTTGACAAGTCACGTCAACCCATTTGATACATAATCCATGCCTTCCGGGTATGTATATTTCCAAATGAAATCGAAAAGGCCTCTATAAAATCCATTCCCATACATCAACAATTGCACCACTGTATTGTTCTCGTGTGGGCATCTCATGCCTCATGATATTTCCCATTCTTTGGCATTGGATCACATAATCACCCATTCAAAATGTACCTCCTAAAATAAGAGCCGCAAACTCGACAGAGAATTCTTTGCGGGTTGTTTTAGTTCCCGCAAGAAATGTCCTCCGCTATACATGCATGACATTCTTGTAAAATCTTGCTTTGCTCACCTTCGATACACATCTCCCATAATAAGATCAACTCCCTCTTTAAACAATAATGGGTCATCCCGTATGTAAGCATCACGTCACCCTAAATTCTCTCTGGTAGCCGACTTTGTGGCATAATCTCCACAAGCTAAGAAGTTCACAATATCGCGATACCAGAGGATTGGAGTGGACAAATGAATAACTGCCATTTGAAAATTTTCGCTATTTCTCTTTCTTCCTCTTGTACAAAGGTTTCTACTCTTGACAAGTGATCGCATCACATCATTACCACCCTTCGTTTTTATTTCTAAATCACCACAATAATACCCAATTGATCAATTCAAGCCATTTCTTTCGCCACAGATACTTAATTGTCGCATGATCGCGGTGTATAACAACATGGGACCCCAAAAATATGGCCTAAATTTTTTCACATGCAAATACTATCGCGCAAGATCTCCTTTTCAAGAGCGGAGTAATTTTTCTTAAGCTTCATTAAAGGTTTTGCCAGCATAAGATGGCCTTGAACACTTTTTCATCTTTTCTCGTCTCAATACAAATCCCATTGCAAAAATCACCGGCATCACACATGGATACTTCAAATTTGCTCCAATCTGGTTTCTGCCATGATGGGAGCTTCAACTAGTCCGATTTGATTTCTTCAAAAGCTTCGGCAGATTCATCAAAAATAGAACCAGTGATCTTTTCCAAAGAATTTGCATAGTGGTCTAAAGCAAATTCTTTTTATGAAATCTCATAAATCTTTCTATAAATCCAAAGATGTTCTAAAGAAACTTCTAATTCCGAATCGTAGGGTGGCTAATAGATTTTTATAATTGAAACTACTCGGTCTACCTCAAGCCTCCCGTCGTTAAATCATGCGCCCCAAGACAATTCCTTTGCAACCACAAAATGACATTTCTCCCACCCGCAGCTAGATTTCGTTTCTCACCTTTGAAGCACGGCCCTGTGCTATGGGCACAGTTCAAAAACCGGATCCATACACTCGTAAAATCATCCATGAAGATCTCCATAACTTCTTTCCTCGCTAGATTAGAAAATATAGATCATGCATTCGGGAAGGTACTACAGAGCATTACACAAACCAAATGGCATTCTCCTAAAAGCAAAAAGTACCAAATGGGCATGTAAAAGTGGTTTTCCTGATCTTCAAAGTAATAGCAATTTGGTTATATCCGCAAAGTATCCATCAAGAAAAAACAAATGCTGGGTGTCCCGCCAACCTATCCAAAGATCTCGACAATGAAAGGCAGGAAAATGATCATTTCGGGTTGCAAAGATTCACTCTATAGTCAATACACACCTCCATCCCTGCCACACAGCTTCGTAGGGATCATTCATTCTTTCATTTCGATCACAATGAATCCAATTGCCTCGGGAACAACATGCACCGGGCTTACCTAAGAACTATTATCCGATATATACATAAACCCGCATTTAACTAATACTTCGTAACTTCTTTTTCGACAACTTTTTCATAACTCGGGTTCACCTTCTCCTGATGCTCAATAAGTTTTTGCATTATCATCCAAAGAATATTTTGCATGCAAATGGAGGGGTCGATACTCTTCCGATCCTCAATCGACCAAGCACCGGGCTTTGTATTTTCTAATTACCAGAACTGGCTCCTTACCTTCCGCCAATGCGACCGATATGATAACCGGGCTTTTCTTTCTCGGGTTCTAAAACTCATATTTCAAATGATCGGGTAATTTCTTTCAATAAAAGAAGGCCCTTCGTGACTAGTTTCTTGCTCATGAGTTTGCTGTTTTTGGCTGCTTACTTCATGATAACTGTTTTCATTTATACTCGAGAAATCAGAATTCAATTCAACATCGAGAAGGCTATTGTTTCCATACCATACAACTCGTCTCGCATTCCATCGTGACGTCCTAGACTCCTATCAATATTAAAATGCACTGCTTCATTTCCAACCCCGAGTGTCGCCACCTTTCGTACATCTATCAAGGCACCCAAGCATTAAGAAAGGTCTTCCAAGAACAAAGGAACTCGTATCTTCCTCCATTTGCATGATAAACAAAATCCACTCGGGAAGATGAATTTCCTAACCTTGACAAGCATATCTTCAAGAATGCCTTCGGTTGTGCCATCGATCTATCGCCCATCTCGCAATGTAATCGTCAGGTAAGTTCCCAAATTAAGTCTCGCACAACCGATAGAGGTATCAAATTTATACTAGCGCTTAATCACATAAGCTAATTCATATTTCCCTACACGCGGAATCGCAAACCGCCAGGTCTTTCATTCGGCTGAGCTTTGTCGGATAACGGCACTACGTGTAGTAGTCAAGTTCACTATTCCCTCCTCGCCATCTTCCTTTTCGTCAAGATCTCCTTCGTAAATTTTGGTAAAAGAGGCATTTGATCGATTACTGCAAATGGGGATATTTATTTCTATCTTCTGAAAATGTCCAAGAATTTAGAAAATTGTTCTTTCTTCTCGACTTCAAGTCTCGTGGAAATGGCACCGATGGTGTATAAGCCGGTAATTCCTTCCTTCTTTTTCCGTCATTACTTTCTTTCTAATGCTCAACTGGGTGCTCTTCTCCTTCCTTTCGCCTTTTCTTCGCCGCCTCTTCTTTCCTTTCTCGCTTCGTTGTCGCTTCAAATCCTTCCCACTTTTAATTGAATTGCCAATGCATTTCGTTCTTCGAAAGTATCTCAGGAATGTACCCTTACTCTGATTTGGCATATTCAAGGCCATTTCATCACTTGTGTCTCCAAATTTTTCAAAGGAGGCACTAGTATCTCTTTGAAACATTTGAGTATCGTGACTTGAGCTTCCCAAGTTAGATAGTTTATGTTCATGGAATCAGAATAAATTTCTCGTTGTCCCCTATGAACTCCAAAGATTTTGATCTTCAAATGGTCAGTTCTCCGACCTCGATATTCATTTCTTTCACTCACAAGCATCGCTAGAACTCGTGGTCGATATCCTTGCCGAGGATTCTGCCCATGCCTGGCCTTGTAATGCCCCCTCCACCATATGAGAAATTTCATGGTTCCTCGTTGTTTGTCAGAAGCGGTGTGGGCGTGTTAGAATTTGGCTTGAAATGATAACAACTTATCGCTCGCTCATGTACTTAACCTCCTCAAAGACCATAAGAATCTTCTCTTATAAGCTGGCAACATCGCATTTCTCTTCCCCTCATGTTCTCTTCCAATGCTCCTATTTCATGAGCAAAGTGCATCTTCTCTTGTTCGCTCCATCCTATGCATTATAGCATCCAACTCGGGCCTCCACGGCCGCCATATCTCGTCACCTACGCACTTTTCCTCTCTAAGTATTTCTCTTGAAAACTCAGATGGAGCTTTACATTGCATTTTGCCATGTCTTCTATCGACTTCGCTTCAAGACTTTTTGTTTGAATGTTCCACTAAAGATGAAGCACGATAATACCCTTTAGATGTATCATTTTAAAGCATGATACACTATGTCCATCTAGGTCTTCAAATCTATGCTATGCATCTGCATCTCTTCTCAAGAACTCCTCTGAATCTTTCCCAAGCTACATATAGGCTCTCATCTTCCCCTTGTTGGAATACTATTATCACTCTTCTTCTCTCTCGGCGAGAGATGGGGGAAAGAATCCGCTTCAAGTGTTTCTACCAACTCTTCCCAAGTATCAACTCGAACCATATGGTAATGATTCATACCATGGGCCGCTTATATTCTCAAAGAAAATGGAAAGAGATGAAACTTTATCACCTTCCGGGTCTCACAATCGCTCAAACTTCAATCAGATTTGGCCATCCCGAGAAATCTTCCTAGGTGCCGTCAATCTTCTGGGATGACCAAGAACCTATGTCAGCCGAACCATCAGAATCAAGGTCGGGTTTCTTAATTCGAAATTATTTGCATCTACGCAGTCGTCTGATTGCGTATCACTCTTCGAATAATAGGCCCCGTAAATCCTCCATTGTGTCAAGAATGGGAGGCCTCCTGTCACATCCTCCGTCCCTCCGTCTCGGTCATGTCTCCCATCCGCTGCTAGCCGCGTCTTCGCCTTTTGTCTTTTCTTAAGCTCCCGAGTGTTCTCTCACCCGCATCTCGCGAACTGTGTCGAATCCTATTTCCTATGCATTAAAGGTTCTCCTAAAATCAAAACACACTCAGATTAATAGGATTAGTCTAATTAAACATATATTTTCAACATGGCTTGTTAAAGGTTAGTGGCTGATGTAGCCACTGCTTGCAAAACTATTTTTGTTCTTTTCTTAAAAGGTCCAAATTAGTATTTCTTTCTTTTCGGTTTAATATCGATCTATTTAATTTTTTCAATCCACAAGAATCTAGCGCCATAAAAACTTCTGTTTGCCTTTTCTATATAGACTAAAACCCCTCAAATTAACATAGCTACGAGCCTTACACTTCTCTTGCATCCATGTTACTTTGGATAAATTTGTTTGATAAAATAATTTTCTCTTAATGTTCATGATTTAAATGTATAGAGGGTTCAGTCTATGACACTGCAAGTGCAAAAGTCATACAAGTAGTAAAATCTGAATGTAAGTCCAAGTATCATTCCCACAGAGATTGATAGCGAATTACAGATCAACTATCCCAACTACTAAAATTCCATACTATTTGGACTCAAAATTCACAGTGAAGGTTTTATCTACACGATACAAATTAAAAATCCTATACTATTGAATATGTTCAAACTAAACTAAAAACAAAAGTGTGAATGAAAATAAATTGTATACAAATGAATGGATTGAACTCAGCTTCCGTGAGAAACGAAAAACTATCAATGAAATATATAATGAACACTTTCAATTCCAAAGACTAACTCATTGCTCGCTCTATGTATGGATCTGGTTATTGTCCAAGATTTCCTAATTATTGAATCGATTCTCCATATTCACCGATTGATATCCATTTCTCTCGAAGACAAGATCAAACCAACTACCAGATTCCAAACTCTCAGAAGATCCGTATTTTTCTTCTCAATACTTCACACCCATTTCCTGCTGACAGCATAACTTTTGCTTTACCTTCTTAGGATTTTCGCAGTTTCTACTACTTAATCGTGGCTCAACCTCCAGATCTATGGGTTTATCCCCTTTCCCTTGATTAGATCTAAGCTAACACTGGATTGGAACTACCTATAGATTAAGGTGAACTCTTCCGATTATTATATCGTTAAATACACCCTCCAACTTCAATTATGAGCGAATAGGATTTATCAAATGAACTCTCGAGCCTCTCAGCCACACAATGGTAGTCGAACATACCCAGAAAAGAATGCTCTCAACTCTCAGGAATCTCCGTCTCTATGTCACGCAGAGGGCATCCTAGATATTATAGTAAGATACATTCCCTCAACTGGTATTAGGTACTACCATTGGGAACTTATCCATTAAAAACGACACCGATTAAGTAAAAACCGAACCCAAATTAATTCTCCATTATCAGGCAGAGCATTCCGTTAATAAATGTAAATCAAATCCAAAGAGCTGCTCGATTATCAAATGTGAGATTGCGAATTAAGAAATGGAGCACCGAACACGCACAACCACTCACTGTAATAAACCGAGAAAAATGAATTCGTAAATTGCCTAGATTTCATAAATTTTCGTGCAAGAATACTTAAGAAAATAATAGGAACTCAAAGATCCATCTCTACTGCCTCTCGCACGCTGTGATTCAAAACCAAAAATAAAAACAAAAAAATAAAAATAAAAATCTTACTCTAAAATATACATACATCGAAGTTCCTCTTTTCTCCCTTTTCAGAAATAAGACGGAAACTTACTTTACTCTTCTACAGCCTATCTATTTATATCAAGAAAATAATTTGGGCCTAATCCCCAAAATGCTCCGTGGAAACTAAAGGAAAGCTCAAATTATCAGTCCTATGTCGCGAATTTCAAGTTGATGTCGCGATTACGGACTTGTCTTGATCAAGCCGTGATCGCTGAATTTCTTTCTTTAAGCTGCGTCTCGGGCCATTTTGCAACTGCCTTGATTAGTGATCGCGACATCGTTTGTGGTCGCGACCTCATTTGCTCATCGCCTTTCGCTATTATTGTCGACCCCGCCACATGTCGCGACATCATTGTCTTCCTATTCTTCGCTTCGAAGCTGCGACACGCTTTAGGTCAGCGCACCACTTTGCCGCTTGTACGATGACTTCATGTGGTGACTTTGATTCCCTGGTCGCACCGTGCTCGTGGTCTTCTTGCTTTCATATCTTTCACTTTATGTCGCGACTTTGCGATGTCGCGACCTCTTTGCTTCCCATTCTTTTTCTGCTGCAACCTCGCTTCTACGTTGCAACCATTTTCCTTCCCACCTATTTTCCAGGTCGCGACCTTAGTTACATGTCGCAACATCACCCCTTCGCCAATTTTTTCAGTCGACCTTAATGAGTGGTCGCTACCATTTCGATCCTGACTTGTGAAAGGTCGCAAGTTCGCCTCCGCAAGTGCTTCTATTTGGTTATAAAGTTGCAAACTCTCCTTCTAAACTTCTATCTTCGGGTTGCACCTTAAATCTTCCTGTAGTGTCGCGACATCGTAATGATGTCGCGAATTCGAATGGAGCCTTATTTAAAAACCCGGCTGCAACCTCTTTCTGCAAAACCTTCTCGTGACTTCATAGACGATCCTTTTTCAGCTTACTTCGCAGTGGTGTCGTGACATCAATTTCAGTTGCGTGTCAGCACATCAAGGTGATGTCGATGAATTTCTTCCCTTGATTATTTCCGGGCCGACCACGTTTTCTTTGTCGCAACCTCCTTCTTCAAGTCACGACTTCACTTGTTCAAGTTTTCTATTTCTTCTTCAGAGCCGAATCTGTTGATGTCGTGACTTTGAATTTGCTGGCAATTGAGCATTCCCCGACTTCTAAATTTTCGCCAGACCTCAATTCATCAGAGGTTGATTTCTTCCGATTTTCGCTAAGATTCGAGTTTCGCGTGATTTCCCCCGCAAATGAAATTTGAGTTAATTATCCACTTTTCTGCAATTAAATCACATTTATCTTGTAACATACTCATAAAAATGAATTAAAAATCTAATGAGTTGTTGGACTCATCGCGATACGCCGCACTTCCTTACCAAATCGGGCCGCTTTTTCAAGGTTTCTTCTTTTGCTCTAAATCCCTACAAGACACAAATATGGATGAAGTTTCCATAATTTTGCATTAAATTGAATATTCAAATATCAAATATGCATGAAAAATTGACTTAAAATTAGATGAGTTTCACACTCATCAAACTCCCCTAAACTTAAAGTTTTGCTTGTCCCCAAGCAAAGAAAAGACTCATTGTTTGTTCTCAAGCAATTTAAACTAATTTTTAAGGCCATTGTTCATCTCAATCATCCTTTCAGAAATATTAGCATTTGGATTCAGTGGAATGTCAGTTGTGATATCAATTTCATCTAAACTTCAATTCAGGAATTCCAAATATTTTCAATCAAGATCATTCAATAAAAAAATAATTCATAGATTGTAAACAACTCCAGTTCTTGACCTTTGATGTGAGAGTGTGTGTTGGTCTTCCCTTTATGACAAATTTGTAGTTAACGTAGCCTCATGAGACATATTGTAAAAAAAAATGGTAGTCTCTTTAGAGTGACTTAGGTCCCATAAGCTTGTTGGTCATATTACTCTCCACTAATTTAGGCATAACACCACCCTTAGGATCAAATAAGTCTTCTCATCCTTGTAATGTATGACTTGGGCATTAGGTAGTTGACTGGACATTAAAGGCTCAAGTTTACCCAAAGTTCACAAACTATTCAACATTTTGCCTTCAAACTTCTCATCCTTTCTTTTTCTACTAAAAACAACCTTCAAGCATCCCCAAACTTGGTTTGGTGTATCTTTTTACATATTCTCCACCGTGGATTTTTCTTTTTCCAGTATCTACTTTCAATTTAGTTCATTTTCCAAAATCTATTTTCTTTTCATTTTGTTCCAGGTTGTAGGAATGGTGCAATGTTTTTCCTTCTTAAGCTTTCTACTACACTTAGCAAGATTTGGGTTAGTAACTCCCATACTAGTTGGCATTAGGATACTAGGTGTAGAAAACCCTAAGAACTTAATGGCTTAAGGGAGGAAGGCTACAAGGCAAAACACATTCCCCCTTGAAACTGTATGCTTTCTTAGCTTCTCAATTTTCTATTGTGCACCTCTTTTAGTACATCTTTTCTCAGTTTATCTTCCTTTCACCTCCTTAATTCTCATCATTCTTCTCATTTCAAAATTATTCTCCCCTAAACATGTCCTCTTCATTACTTTTCATGCACTCATCTTGCAATTTGAGCAAACAAAGGGTTCTTTATTGAAGGATTAGATTTAAGGAAGGATTAAGGTTTTTCATGTGGCTTTGATGATGAAATTGGCATTAGGCTCAAACAAGGTACTAAGGTATATGCATATTTGCATATGCATATCAAAGGGTAGGCTTTGAAAGACACAAACGTTCCAAGGACGGCCTAAATCATTTCCTATTGGTTGTGATGCCTAGGATTTTGCCTTGAATAAGAATGTATAAAGTTTTAGGACCCTTTTGAGACTAAAATTATGATAAATCCAATAAGGTGTTCCTAACCCAAGCACAATCAGTTTTTAAGGTATTATTACCAATGTGCATGTTTTTAGTGATCATATGAACTGTACTGTTTAAGCAAACTAGAATTATTAGCTTTATCAACATTGTTATTCATTTAAGTCTTCAAGAGTCCAAAATTTTAGCCTATTTGTCATTGACATCACAACTTTTCAATTATGTTCAACTTATTTTGCCTAATTTCATCTACAGATTTTCTTATTTGGTTCCTAAATAGGTTATTATGCTACAGTACAATTTAGAAGCTCATTTTGATTCACCAATTCATTTCAGTTCAATAATCATAGCACAAGCAACTCAACAACAATTATCCCAATTCAACCAAATAATCAAACTCACCATCTTCAGTATTCAGAATATGTATTAAATTGCAAAAAATTTCAATTCACAGACACATTGCACATATTCATCAAAGAGACTTTATAATAATCAATGGAACAAGTACAATCATTTTAGATAAACAATTACCCACAATAGAGATTCATTGTTTTTGCTTTTCCTTGGGCTCTACTGGAGATTTTAAAGGTTCCCCTGGAGGTTTTCTAAGTATCATTCTGATTCTTTTAGTTTGAACTGGGATGTTTGAAATTTTTTTTGGAGGGTTAAAGGGTATTGGTTAAGTTTCAGCTAGTTGACTAAAAGGTATTACAAAGTCTTGCATATCTTAGGGTACAATCAGATAGTAAGGCTACACCGAGATGTTGATTGTTGGCAGTGGCACCTTCTTATTCCTTAAAACTGTCTTCATAGCCTAATCCAGTATTTGTGCATTTGATTTTGTCAATTCACATTGCCTCTTGCCTATTGATTCCAAAGTGGCCCTTAAATTTATATGTTCTTGAGTCATCAACCTCAGACTTTCACTACAGGAGTGCAAATTTTTTAACCATGCTTGATCCTTAGAAACCAAGGAATCATGGATTCCCTGATATCTTCTTTCCACCATTATTGCTAAACTATCATCCCTTTCTTTTTGCCCTTGCCAATAGGTTGCATCCCTTTCCTTCAACTCATCTCTCCACATTGCATCTCTTTCCTCCAGTTCTCTCTTCCATTCTAAGTCTCTCTATTTGATTGCCTCCTCCATGAATTGGTCCATTTTTCTTATTTAAGCTTCAAAGTATTCATCTCTTAGCTGCAGTTGGATTCTCAGCTGGTTTTCTATCTCTCTCATGTTTTTCTCTATTCTTGTTAACATATTCACGACTTTTGCATTGCTGCTATGTTGCCTAGAGCCTTCAGCTTGCTCATTGTGGTATTCTCTGACATCTGGAGATAGGTTCTAGATTGGGTTGGCACTTCTTTACATTTATTCTCTTCTATTCTCTTCTCTTCATTTTGCTCACCATAATGACCTGCTTAGTCTGTTCACTTTCTCTTCTCCCTTTTTCAGTTTCCTTCATTTTCTCCTTATCCTTATTGGATGGAGGTTTAATTATTGCAATGAGAGTGAGTAGAGGGGTTTTGGGGCGTCTTTCTTCTTCATCAATGTCGAATTTCACTCTTCTCATTATGCACAACGTGGTTATGCTTGAAGGGTGAGGGATAAGACCTCTGAAGTTGCTGTAGTAGTAATTCAAGATGGACTTCTCAATGATCTTGCTCACGTTTATCTTATAGCCCTTTAGAATGGCATATAAGAGCACTTCTTCTTCCTTCCTCATTGTGCTAAGTGCTTGGAAGGCATCAGGACTGAGGTGTGGAAGTAGAACCAGATCTTGGCTTCCTTAGTCAGTGACCCTTTGGCGATAGAGTCAGAGGGGTTCTTCTTCGTTCCATTCCATTCCCCTTTCCCAACAATGAGCAACTCTAGAATCTTCTGGTAGTCAAGGTCTTTCTTTAGCTTTTTGAATTTTGATCCATCTTTCAGGTTGCTCAACTTCGGCAATTTTTTTATCTCATTCTTGTCGAATGAGATCCATTTTCCCATGACATAGAAGGTCTTCTCCTTTCTCTCCACAATTTTCGAGTAGAACTCTCTCACCAATGCGACATATCCAAATGGTTTATGTTCTCACAGTAAACTCAATCTTCTCTTTTCAATCACCTCCTTGAACGGTGAGATGAACTACTTAAACCCTCTTTCTCCAATAAAATATTTCTTCAACATTTTCTCCTCCATGACCTCATAAGCTCTGTCTGACACAAACTCATCCATCTCATCTTCCTTGTTTTTCTCTTTCTCTCATTCTTCATTTCTTTTTTTTTTCTCCCTTCCTCAGCCAGTGCCTATATTTTAGTTCTTTCTTATGGCACTTCCTGTTCATTCATTGTTGTTTGAAGTTCCAGAGTTGTTTCTTCTCCCATTTCAGAAAATTCCTCCATGATTTCATTCAAGTTTGGAATCAATCTCTGCTGCTTAGACATTTGCGATGGTTGGATAGGGTTTAGGGTTTTGGAAAAGAAGGGGAAAGGTTCTAAGGCTCTAAAGGTGTGAGGGAAGAAAATGTTTCAAAATTTTGAATTTAGAACATTTGAAGTTCTCTTTTTATAGGCCTAGGGATATGTTGTGACAATTCAATTGTCGCAACAACAAATTTCTATGTGGCGACAAACAAATGGCCTTGAAGTTTCAAAATTATGTCCCGACAAACAAATTTTAATGTCGCGACACAAAATTGTGAGTCAAAAAACATAATTGTCGTGACAAAAATTTCAATGTCGTGACAAATAAATGACTTTGAAAGCTAAAATAATGTCACGACAAAATATTAGACCTCCCATAGTGAATTTTTGTCGTGACAAAGGTTTCAAATGTCGCGACATACAAATGTTGCACCAAAAATACAAATGTCACGACAAACTTGCCTTATACTGATAAAGGCCAAACTGGTATTTGTCATGATAAATGGAGATTATGTTGCGACCAAATATGCATTTTCATCCCATTCTCCATTTTATCAAAAACAAATTAGCCATTTTAGTCAGTATAACAAACAAGACAACATGCAATTCAATTCAATTACTCAAATCATGTTTGTGAATACAAATTTAGCATGATTCAATAATGCAATTCAAGCATAGACAATAAAGCTAAATTTCTCATTTCAGAAACACACGCAATTGTAAAAAAAAAAAAAATTAACTACTAAGAAAGCTAATTGGAAACTTCTCACATAATTGTAGAACATGCTTTTTCTCTTCAATTAGCTGAATTTCACAAATTGCTCAAAGCTGCTCATTTACAATAACTCCACCTCAATATTCAGCCTGTCCTGAAACATAGTAAAAATCAACTAAGATTAAAAACAAACTTGAAATCGAAACTTCAAACACACTAAATCAATTAAAAACAAACTATAAATGGAAAATAAAAATTACTTGGGTTGCCTCCCAAGAAGCTTCTCAGTTTTATGTCTTTAGCGAGACATTGCTACAATATGCACTTTTTTTAGCAAATTTCTTCAAAAATTTCAAATCTCAAGTAGTTCCTCATTTAGACTTCCTCCAGTATAGTGTTTCAGCCTTTGACCATTCACTTTAAACTCATTTCCAGACCCTGTTTTCAATGTCACTACTCCAAATGGTGTGACTATAGTGACTGTGAAAAGACCACTTCATCTTGATTTGAGCTTCTTTGGAAAAAGCCTAAGCCTTGAGTTGTACAATAGGACTAGTTCTCTTACCTTGAACTCCTTTCTTAGAATTTTTTTATCATGCCATCTCTTAGTCTGTCCTCAGAATTCTCAGAGCTATCATGTTTCATTCCTCGCTCATCCAGCTCATTCAAATTATAATAATCTTTTCTCCTTAGCAACTTGGCAATCAAAATTCGACTTCTTAATTGCCCACATAACCTTATATTCCAGTTCAAGAGGTAGATGACAAGGCTTTCCTAAACACACTCAGAATAGGAGATCACAGGAAGCGCCTGTAAGCCCACAATGCATCATCTAGCTTTACTAACCGCCTTTTTCTCTGGCCAGGTTCACTGCCTTCTCAAGTATATTCTTTATCTCCCTATCAGAGTATCTCTGGCCAAGACATTTGACTGAGGGTGGTAAACCAAACTCCATAATATGCCCCATTTATATTCTGCCAAGAGTTTCAAACAACTATTAAGTAAACGGCTTCCCCTCATCAATTACGATGGTCCTTGAGGCTCCATATTTATTTAGTATGTTCCTTTGAATAAACCCCACACCTTGTTGGCATCATTTTTGGGACAAGCAATGACTTTAATCCATTTGGATACATAATCCACAAGTAGGAGAATGTATAGTTTCCAAATGATGGTGGGAAAGGTCCCATGAAGTCTATGGCCAAGACATAAAAAATTTGCACCACTAGGATTCCTTGCAGAGGCATCTCATTTCTTCTATTTATAATTGCCCATTCTCTAACATCTATCACAGTGCTTAACCCATTCAGAACTTTCTCTGAATAATGTTGGCTAGTAGAATCCTGATTAAAGAATCTTCTAAGTTGTTTTGTCTCCTACAAAGTAACCTCCATATGGTGATGCATGACATTTTTCTAAGATTTCAGCCTACTCAGCCTCAGGTACACATCTTCTGATAATCTGATATGCCCCTCTTCTAAACAGCAATGGGTCATCCCATATATAGAATTTAGCATATGTTCTCGATTTCCTTTTATGCTGAAAGGTGAATTATGGTGGTAGATACCACATGCTAGGTAGTTAACTAGATCAACATATCAAGGTACTTGAACTCTCACCTGAAATAACTGCTCATCTGGAAAGTTCTCTTTTATTTAAGTCCCCTTTTTCTCTTTATCGGGCTTCTCTATCCTTGATAAGTGATCAACTATCACATTATCACTACTATTCTTGTCCTTGATTCTAAGTCAAATTCTTGTAGCAACAAGACCATATGATTAGTCTTGGTTTGACATCTTTCTTTTTCATCAGGTACTTGATTGTTGTATGATCTATGTGCACTATGACATGAGATCCAAGTATATATGGTCTGAACTTCTCATAGGCATAGACCATTGCTATCATTTCCTTCTCTATTGTTGAGTAATTTTCTTGAGCCTCATTGAGGTTTTGCTAGCATAATATATAGCTTTGAAGATCTTCTCTGTTCTTTGCCCTAATACTGCTCCCATTGCATAGTCATTGGCATCACACATAATCTCAAAATTCTTGCTCTACTATAGTGTTTCCATAATGGGATCAATTATCAATCTAACTTTAATCTCTTCAATTACAGATGTGCTTGCTTCATCAAATTCAAACTTTGCATCTTTCTCAAGCAATCTGCATAGTGGTCTTGTTGTTTTGGAGAAATATTTGATAAACCTTTTGTAGAACCCTGCATGTCCTAGGAAACTTCTGACTCCCTTTACTGTAGTAGGTGGCATCAGAGTTCTAATCATAGAAACCTTAGCTTAGCCTATTTCCAATCCCGTTGTAGAAATTTTATGCCCCAATACAATCCCTTCGGTTACCATAAAATGACATTTCTCCCAATTAAGAGCCAGGTTCTTGTCCTGGCACCTTTGAAGCACAATTGCTAAATTCTCCAGGCAGCTCTCAAAACTAGACCCATATTGTAACACCCCGAAATATACCCTAGTCGTTTTCAACGTGTTTAGGGTATTTTGTAGACATAATTTGAATTTTTCGTAATTTAAATGCGAAACATGGAAATTGAGAAACCCGGAATTTGTATAAGATACAAGGGTAAATTTGTAATTTGTCAAAATATGATATAAAAGTCGCAAGGTAAGAAGATTATGAGCTTAAGTGGAAATAACATAACTTATGGTACAAATAGAGGAGAGATGAGGACCTAAGTGCAAATAAAAGGAAAATTTAATATAAAAAGGGGATAAGACAAAAAATATCCCATTTTTGGTCTAAGAAGGAGAGCTCATACGGGTAGGAGAAGAAGAAGAAGAGAAGAGAAGAAGAGGAGGAAGAAGAAGAGGAAGCCAAGAAAGGTATGGAACTTGTATGGATGCTATGATTTTGTGTAGAACTTGTATGGATTTTGGACTTTGGTACGAATTTCTATGGTTTTCTATGGATGATAGTTTGTTCCATTTCTAGGGTTTAGTTAGGAATTCATCTTAACCCTAGATTGGTTGGAAGTTGGGTTGAAAAACCCTAACTTGTATAAGATGAATAAGGAATCCTTCCCTATTTCTATGGTTTCAGATAGATCAGCAGACTTCGTATGGATTCTCGAATTTTTATTCAGTAGTTTGCTTATGAGGTCTCAACCACCATTAAAAGTGTTTCGTGGGAGTTGTTTTTGATAGATTCCAGTGGTGGGTTTTGATGTAGAATGGAATTATGAGGTTAATGAAGAAAAGTTGGTATCAAATGGAAAATTCCGCCATTTCGGGCAATTCCAAAGTGGTACCCTGACTAAATAGGGGTGGTACTAGTACCGATATGCAGAGGCAAAATGGTACGGCACAATCAAAGTGGGTACCCCAAGTATTCACTCACCGTACGGTGGGTTGGTAACAAGATCGATCCAAGTGGTACCCCAGATCACTACTTCATGCAGCCCTAATTTTTGTATTCTTACATTGTTAAGCTCAAATTTGTACACTGAGGGTATAGGAACCCTAATAAATGATTAACGGGGACTAAGTGAAAAACACACCGTACCTGCCTCAACAAGTTCAATGTTGGCAAAAGTAATGCCCCTATGATAAGATATTAAATTCCTGAACACATATAATTGTAAGACTACCTAAGACCAAATATTAAATGACATGGCACTTCTGTTACGTATGTGCATTACGTCCGATCGCTGCTTCGACACTCTTCAAGGTCACGACATTTCTCGTTACATGGGCGCACATCGCCTCTGATCGCTTCGACACTCTCGCTAGTGCTACAACACTTTTGCCACATGCGGCGTGTATGTCTTTGATCAATGCTTTTCACTCTTTTTTACTAGTTATTATGGCACCTAAGATCAGACCACCTTCCTGGTACTTATCAGGCTGCGGTCCTACTCATTTCTTATTATTGGTCTAAGTAGTCAAACAATTTATAAGGATAAGAGTTTTAAATAACGACAAGAGTAAATTAGCACACTGCTCTACTTTAACAATGTACCCACGGTACCTCCAGATAAGTTCCTCAGAGTAATCACTTCGCACCTCCTCAGATAAGATAAGTTTCCTCAGAATCTACAGATCCGAATAACTATAAAGTCTTTGCCATAAGTACAAGTATGTATTAGTATGTTATATAAGAATCATGAAAAATTCTGATATTCCTAACAGATATTTGTTATCATATATGCTTATCAGACAAGAGTATCAATGCATGTGTACATATATAAGTCATATGTTTACCACTAAGCGTAAAGCTTAGCACGAATTTTTATCCATGTAGGTATAGAGGAGGACGGCCGCTGATCTTTCCTCGTGATACTCGTCGGGCCAAGACATCAGAGGGTCCATCACTTGTAGTTCGCACTCGATTATGTAAATGTACGCTTTGTATATGTATATGTAAAATGGACTCAAGACTCGTATGTACGACATTCATAAACACCACTACAAAGGGGTAGTTTTATTTTTGTATCTTCAGAGGCGATATTCTCGATGATGTTATAAAGACTCGGGGCCTACCAATGTCCAAAAGCAAAGAGTCCCAATATAGTCTCGCGCCTTCTTCCGTTTCAGCGGGACTTCGGGGTGTGACACATACAGAAATCATCTATAACATTTCCATAACTTCTTCCACCAACCGGTGAAGATCGGGACATCACATCTTTTGAAAAGTGGTAGGAGCATTGCACATCCTAAATGGCGTCCTTCTAAAAGCAAAGGTGCCATAGGGGCATGTGAATGTAGTCTTCTCTTGGTCATCAGGGGCTATGGCTATCTAATTGTATCCTGAATAGCCATCCAAGAAACAGTAGTGAGGATGTCTTGCTAATCTATCCAACATATGGTCAAAGAATGGTAAAGGATAATGTTCCTTTCTTGTGGCAGTATTCAAATTCATGGAGTCTATGTAGACTCTCCATCCTTTCACTGTTCTTGTGGGTATCAACTCATTCTTCTCATTTCTGATCACAGTGAATCCACCCTTCTTGGGAACCACATGAACTAGGCTCACCCAAGGGTTGTCTGATATTGCATATATGAATCCAACATTCAACCATTTGAAGACCTCCTTCTTCACCACTTCTTTCATTAGTGGATTTAATCTCCTCTGGTGTTTAATAGAAGTCCTTGCATTCTACTCCATGAGGATTTTATGCATACATATAGATAGGCTAATCCCCTTCAGATCTTCTACTGACCAAGCAATAGCCTCCTTGTGCTTTTTGAGAATTCCCACCACTTTATGCTCTTTTTCAATAGACAAATCTGCCGCTATTATCACTGGTTTTGATCTTTCTTCACCTGGGAATACATACTTCAAATTCTTAGGCAATTACTTAAGAATTAGCTCCTCAAAGCTTTTTTCTACATCCTGCTCTTTTGCTTTATTATTGCTTCAACTTTCAACATTACTTTCTTCATTTAGGCTTAAAACAGCTTCAATCAATTTAGCTTCAGCTTTTAGCTCTTCCTTCTCTAGAATCTCATTGTATAGTGAATTTAGAATGCTCTCCTTAAGTGGATCTTCATTCTACCCTTTACTAACATGAATCACATTATCAACCCTCATGCACTGAGCTCTTTCAACATCATATTGCTTCAAACTTTGATTCAGGTTGAAGTGGACTTCTTCTGTGCCAACTCTTAAAGTAAGCTCTCCCTTCTTTACATCTATCAAGGATACACCTGTAGCTAGGAATGGTCTGTCAAGCAAAAGCAGTATTTACTTGTCTACTTCTATGTCAATCACCACAAAGTCCACTAGAAAAATGAACTTTCCCACCTGACAAGCACATCTTCCAAAATACCTTATGGTTGAGCCATTGATATGTCGGCCATTTATAGAGACATTGTTGTGGGAGTTAACTCCTCCAAACTTAATATTCTTACCACTGACAAAGGCATCAATGAAAGTAGCAATTCGCAGTCACAATAAAGCCTTTCCAACCTATGGTTCTAATAGTGTAGGGTATAGTGAAACTGTCTGGGTCTTGCAATTTCTATGGTAGGTTCTTCTGAATAATGGCACTACAGTTTGCAGACAGGCTCACCACTCCACATGCATCCAACTTCCTCTTTTTGCTGATTATATCTTTCATGAATTTTGCATAATGTGGCATTTGAGCTAATGCCTCAGCAAAATGAATGTTGATCTCCAACTTCTTGAACATATCTGCACCCGCATACCGACCGGCCCAAGCATCGTCTGGGCCTGGGAATGTGGAATTAGAGGTTGATAAGCTCTCACTTCCTCCTTCTTCTATAATATCTTTCTGTTTCCACTTCACTTTTATCTCCTAGTTGTTGATTCTCATCTAATAGCCCATTTATGTTTTTCTCATTCTCACTACCTGTTTCATTTTGATATGCTTTCTCGCTTTGAAGATCGCATGATTTTTCTAAACTATTTTCGCCTTCACAATTTTCACACCTCAATGTGATGGCCATGTTACCTTTTGGATTCTTCTTGGCATCACTAGGGAAAGAATCCCTAGACTGATTATGCATGTTAAGGGCCAACTACCCTACTTGAGTCTCCAAGTTTTTCAAGGAGGCATTTGTATTAGCCTGAAACACAATTGTGTTTACTTTAAAAACTGAAAGTCCAACAAACTTCGCTTCATGCAGTTTAAAGCATTCTCTTATTCTCACCATATAATCTAACATCGATCTTCTCGCAGCACGAGATCTCCTCTGTCTTTGCGTGATTTTGTTCTCTCTAAATTCCCTGAGTTTGTCCTTGGAAACCAGTGGAGCATAGTTCTGATAATTCTGAGCTGGTCTTGGACCTTGCTGCATTCCACCTCCACAAGACAAGTTTTCATGGTTTCTCAAGGTTGGTGTGTAGTGGGTTGGGAGGTTGTTGTTAGGCTTGAAGTTATAACTCTTATTTCCAATAATATACTAAGCTTCCTCAATCTAGTATGGACCTTCATGAGCAAGTCCTTGATCAACAATATTTTTCAGCTCAGCTCTTTCCACAATTCCCACTTCATTCACTGAATGACTATTCTTTCTTGGTTGTTCATTTTGTTCATGATAGCACCTAGCTTAGCTTTAATGGCTGACATTTTGTTCAGCTTAATCACACCTCCTACTCTAAGTCTGCTACTGCTCCTTGAAGCTTCAGATGGAGCTCTATAGTTGCTCTTAGTTAGTTATTCAATCAACTGAGTTGCTTCTTCGGCACTTTTTCTTCTGAATGCACCTTCAAAGGTTGCATCCACTGTTCCCTGTGAAGTATAGTTCATGGCATGATAGAAAATGTCCATCTGAGTCATTTACTCAATTCCATGCATGGGACATCTCCTCAACAACTGTTTATACCTTTCCCAAGCATTGTATAGAGACTCATCCTCCTTTTGTTTGAAGGCAATGATCTCTCCTCTCCTCTCAGAAGTTAGAGTAGGAGGGAAAAATCTACTCATATAGGCCTCCACAAGCTCTTCCCAGTTACTGACTAAGCTATAAGGTAATGACTCAAACCAACTAGCTGCAATGTCTCTTAGAGAAAAGGGAAATAACTGCAATTTGATCACATTAGGATTCACACCATTAAGCTTTATAGTATTGGCCATCCCCAAAAATTTGCCCAGGTGCTCATTGGGATCCTCACTTGGATGCTCAGTAAACTAGTTTTGCTACACCATAGTGATTAAGGCAGGTTTCAGCTCCAAATTATTGGCCTCAATTGGTGGCTGCCTTACTGTTGAGTACTCTTCCCTTAAAACTGGTCTCCATAAATCCTCCATGGTTATTTGCCTTTGCTGAGGTCTATTAGTTGCTACAACGAGAATATTCTGATTACCTTCTCTGTGCTTTGCCATGATTGATTCTTCAACTGCTCTCACCTTCTTCAAATTTTTGAGTGTCCTCTCTAATTCAATGTCAAGTGGCAATAATTCAGCTTCTGGCCTCCTATGAATGTAATAGGTACTTGAAGGTATAACACACTGAAATCAAAGTGAGATCACTAGATAAATTTGATTTTAAATTTGGTTAGCTCAATAGAAAGACATGTAACTGAATCATTACCTTCCTTCTGGCCTCCTATAAATGTAATAGGTACCTGAGGGTATAACACACTAAAATCAAAGTGAGATCACTAGATAAATTTGATTTTAACTTTGGTTAGCACAATAGAAAGACAAGCAACTGAATCACTACCTTAAGTTAGACTTATATTTTTTTAATTTTTCTTAAATTAAAAAAAAAAACAGTAAACATGTTCAAATTAGAAATTTTTTCTTTGGCTAGAATATTGATCTATAAACTTCTAATTCAATCCTTGTAAACGGCGCCAAAAACTTATTGATTGACTAGCCAATCTCTTAACACTGCTACCAAAAACAATGTTCAGTGCCAAAAAATTGATTGACCGATTGACAATTTTGATAATAAGATCAGATACTTTGGCTCGACTAACTAAATCCCGTAATCGCACTAAAAACTTGTTGTTGTTGTGTTGAGCCAAATTGTTGTTCAAACCAAAATTTCTATTTCTTATATTTTAATCATTTTTATAAATTCAATTTGGTCTAGATCACTGCAAATGCATAGGTCAACAAGTAATAAAGTGGAGTATAAGTCCAGATATCATTCCCACATTGATTGGTGAGACAATTTAAAGATCAAGTACTCCTACTACTCAAGATTATCACTATTTAAACCTCAAATTTAATGAGTGTAACTTACTAACATAACTGAAATAAAAGTGTTTTTGTCAATTTTCTTAAATTGAAAAGATGCTTGAATCAAAAGGAATCAAAGGTTTCACTGAGAATTAATAAAAACTGGGAATGGGATCAGTGTTATGATCAACAATTTGCATATTGTTAAAAAATAGTATAATTATGAGCTTGAATTCTGGATTTGTCCAAGAGTAATGTAGTATAGTCTTGAAATGCCTCCAACTACTATACATTTCACCATTTAGATCACAATATTCCTACGCCAGGCCAATGTGTCTAAACAATTGCTTTTAGGATATGATTCTCTTTAAGATTTGGTTGCCTTTCCTAAACCAATACTAATCAACCATTTCCTAGGACTGGAGTCAACTTGCCCCCATAAACAGGGTAACACAAGCCTCCTTCAATGTAATTGGTACCTCAATCTACCATTTGAAAAGAATAATCACTCCCATCAATAGAAGCACAAACATTCTTTCAAACTGAGATGAAACCTCTAAGTATTAAACTAACGAATCACTAGATGGTCCTTATTCCTTGACAACACACTTCTATTGTCACTCAGAAGGGAACCTTGAAGTCAGAGGTTAGAACATCACTTGTGATTCATCACAATGATACATATAATACATTAGTTCTAAGGGTATCAATTTAACATACCCCTAAGGCTACTGCTCTTTGCACTCAGGAACTCACTTCTCTATGTTAGTCAAAGGGGTCCTGGAAATCAGAGCACAAATATAGCTCCTTTTGGGGTATACTCTACTGATACTTAGAACAGTTCTTTTAAAGAACAATACCAATTATATCAATCCAATATTCAAACCAAAACTTTCATTTAAATACTATAAAAATGATAATAAAACACCAATCCCTTCCCACAGGGAGCTTAGCCTTCCATAATTGGATCACAAGTAACAATGACTAGTTGATCAAACAAATTCATTGAAACTGTAATCAAAATGAAGAAAAATGGTGTCCATAAATATTTCCAGTCTCCACTAAAGTTCAGACATAAATGAAGCTTGATATACAAAGATCCCAACTCAATATTGCAACTTATATCAACTACATACTCTAATACTCAAACTGAAAATGAAAAATAAAATAAGAAAATAAAAATATGTACAAAGCTCCAGTCTCTCTCTTCTTCCCCTCAAGAGGATCCTTGTGATGTTTGATCTCGATGATTCTTTTGTGCCCTATCTCTTTCTATTTACAGGCTCAATAAATGTTGGGCCGAAATTCTAGGTTGATTTTGTGGACTCCAATGCAGGCCCAATTGGGTACATTGTCACAACAATAGTAGCAATGTCGTGACATTATAGCATTTGTCTTTGCCTTCAAGCTTTGTTGTGGCATTGTTGCGACATTTGCTGTTGTTGCTTTCTAGAATGCCCTTAAAGTGTTTGTCGCGACAAAGTTCATCATTGTCGTGACAAAGTTGTAGTGCTGGATTTTTTTTGTGTTGTTGTGAGATTGTGGCGACACTATGGCTTGACATTTACCTTAGATAATTGTCACGAAAAACTTATCAATGTCTCAACAAACTTTCAGTAGATTCTTCAAGATCATTGTCTTGGAAAACCTATCAATGTCGCAACAAACTTTCAGTAGATTTCATAGGTCCTCTCCTCATCTTTATCACGATAAACTTTATTTGCTTTCTACCTTATACTGTGTTGTGACAAACTTTGGAAATGTCGCAACAAACTTTCAATTGCCTTCTCAAGGATTCTTCTCAATATTTATCATGGAAAATTTGGTGAATGTCACGACAATGTTCAGTTGACTCCATTTCATAATTGTCGCGACATAGGTTTCAAATGCCATGACATTCCTCTTACCTTGCACTGTTAATCTCTGGAGGGTTTTTCACAACATAAGAAACCTTGTCGCGACAAACTTTCGATGTCTTGCATTGAACTCTTGCCAGCTTTTGTCGCGACAAAGGGTTCAGATGTCGCAACATTCTTTCTCTCTTCTCCCCTTTGGTTTTGTTGCGACAATCATTGTTATGTCGCGACATATTTCTAGTGTTTCTTCAAGAGTTCTTCTCAACTTTTGTTGTGACACTTCTTCTGCTATTTTCCTTGAGTTTTGTCGTGACAAACTTTTGATTGTCATGACATTCTGCACTTTTTGCCTTAGCCAAATCAACTGCTTTTCTTGATGTTTTTGCTTCTTTTGCTCTAAATCCCTGCAAAACATTAATCTGAGTGAAGATTCCATAATTTTGCATAAAATTGAATATTAAAATCTCAAATATGCATGAAAAATGGACTTAAAATTATATGAGTTTCACACTCATCAGAGCATCCTACCACTTGAGCTATGTATGTTGGACAACATGATTAATAAATTCTAAAGCAATATAATACATAACAAGCATGAGATGCCAATATCGACGACAATAAGAAGTTACTCAAAAATATATAAAAATTAAAAATTAGAAGAAAACCAATGCATAGAATAGAGTATTGGTAAATTAATTTCATTGTTTACTCTTATTCAAATCATTAATTAGAAAAAAAATATTTATTCTAAAAAGATAAATTGTGATTATTGAGTTGTGATAGAATCATATACTTTTACTAAACATAGATAAATGGTTAAATTATTAAAACATTAATAGTTTAAGTGGTTATATCAAACCTATCCTCCTTTTATCTTAACTTTTTCTTTGCTGGTCTCTTTTCCTTAAACAAGAAAGGGTGATTTTTCTTTTTTTTTTTGTCATTTTTGGCATGAAATCACTCATCTACACCTATTTTCATTATTTTCTTTTTCAATAAAGTGGTTATTCCACACACATCTAGTTTTTTTCATTTATTTTTTTTCGTGATTTAGTCGTTGTCTTGGTGTGACGTGTGGTTCTTGTCGTCTTGGTTCGGTGTTTATTTGTATGTTTGTGCGTGTGATTCAAACTAGAAAAGTATATCCGATCAGAGACAAGGAATCAAATCAATTGTCGTTCATATGCTACATAACTAGAGTCATAAGTATGCTAGTCACAATAGTAATATTAAATATGCAGGCTTAACTATCAAATATGTAGGGTTTGAGCTAATTAATTATGTTGTTTCATCTTTTATAGTTTTTATCGATTTTGATTCTATGTTTCTATTGATGTATTACTAGTTTAAATCAATAAAATTATTTTTCTCTTTAAAAAATATAGATTAAGTGGTTATTTGAAAATCTAACTTAATAATTTAAACTAATATAATAACGTAATTTAAGTCATTGACGAAATCAAATATGTTTAATGAAATAAATTTAATATTATAATTAAATTTTAAAAATTAAATAATAAGTAAAAATAATTAATTTATTTATAAGCTCGTATCTTCATTTACATTGTTACCCTCATTTATATTAGAGTATATTTATGGTTTCCTTTTATTGGCTTTATGCTATTACTATTTTGTTCTTACATTGGTATATATATATATATATATATATATATATATATATATATATATATATATATATATACCACAACTCTTTCAATAATAATACAAGTCTTTTTCACAATCTAGTATTAAAGAGCCAAGCTTAACAGTAAAAAAAACAAAAAACCCAAACCCTAGCCACCGTCACCGTTGCCCATCATGATCCGATGATCACATGCGTTTGAGCATTCTTCTTGTGTCATCCCTTACCACTGCCGTTGGGCAAGATACTCAATGGCCGAAGAATCTTCTTTCGACCACTGCCGTCGTGCCTCCTTGTCTTCCGATAGTCTTGAATGAGACTGATACGTCTCAGAATTTAATTATTCTCAATGTCAATGCTCAAGCACCACTAAAACTCACGACCTAGAATTATTCTACGTGGCGGCTCTAATTCACGTCTCTCCTATTCAGGTATGATTTACTTGGATTCATTGACAACTCAAAGTCGTGTCCTCCGACAATGATAACTCTGCCCAATGCCGCATCCCGCTTCCCGAATCCGGATCATATTCTCTAGCTTAGACAAGACCAATTGCTTCTCAATGCAATTGTTGGGTCCATATCTGCCACCCTAGTGTAGTTTATCTCTACCTCCACCATATTTCGTGCTGCATGGACTACTCTCGACAAGACGTATGACTCTCCTTCGTGCGAATGGATCATGACCCATCACTAGAATCTTGCCTGTCCTTAGTAAGGTAATCAGATAATTACCGACTATATTCAAGATGTCAAACACAATATTGACTCTCCTGCCCTTATGGAGGTCTTTGTGACTTTGATAAGATCTTCATCCGGGTTTTGAATGGCCTTGGCTCAGCCTACTTAAACATATCTCATGCCTTACAAGCTCGAGCAAATCCAGTTACTTTTGAGGAATTGTTTGAGCAACTACTTAGTTACAAGGCCCAAATTAAAATTCTGGTTCCTTCAACACCGCCCGCCTCCACTTCGACCACTGCCTTGGTTACTTCGAATGGCCCTTCATCACATCGTCGGTTAACCAATCGTGGCTGACGGAACCAAGACAGGTTTGGTGAATGATAAGAAAAATAGTCCCATTGACCATCTTAGATTAGGAAATTATTCACAGTTACTTTAGTGATAAAGTAGGCTGTTTTGGCCACTCACGGCTCAAACCTTTTGTATTCCTTAATGTCAGACTTGTTAGACCCTCAATTGTTTTATGAATAAATAAATTAGGTCCCATGACCACTTTAAACTTGAGGAAGTAGATACTGATATTTTATTGGAAGATTAAAGTAGGATTTACGATCCCTATTGATCCTAAATAAAGGCTTTTCCCTAAGAATGGGCTTGTTGTGTCATCAATTCTCCAAAGGTAGGTTCCATGTCCACTTAGAGAAATATGGGATGTCCTAGTGATAAAGTGGCTTCTTGGCCATTGTGGTTGTCAGCACATTGGTTTCTCCAAGGGTGTTCTTGTTCCCTCTCCAAGTAGGTCCCAGGATTATTAAGATCATTAGAGAGATAGGTGTGAGACCAGTTCTAAAATAGGATTGGAGGCACTAATGTTAGCCTTTTGCCACTTCACCTCTAAAACACAAACTTCTTCAAGTTTCCCTACTGATTCCCTAAGGAAGACTTATTGACTTTCTTAAGATTAGGGAAATAGGAGCGGAAATATCCGAGTGAATGAGGTAGGCCTCTAGGCCACTAGGTACACATATTTCCCCAAATAGAACACCTGAACAAGTTCATGAGAGATTATCATAATCACTCTAAGATTGAGTAAATAAGCCCTCATGCTGAATTGGAGTACAGGAAAGTGGGCTTTGTAGCCATTGCACATACAAAGGTTAGAAATGAAGAAAACAAGACAAAATCAAGCAAGTTGGTGGAAGAATTGAAAGAAACCAGAAGTCAATGAATGATATAGCCTCGGGTTCATCTCAACAAAGGAAGGTTACCCGAAGAAGAAGAATGAAGAGTAGGACATAACCTAAGGTTCGTTGCTACGAAGGAAGGCTACCCACAAAGAAGAGCATGAAAAATCAATGAGCAACATACAGAGTGATGAATACACATTTGAGTGATAATTATAAGAGAATCGAACACATTTAAACCACAATGTACTCACATTTGCATACAAGAATTGTACACCCTTCAGGTTTTCGCATCAGTGTGTCTTTTAGGTTTAAAAACGTAGTGCACAAGGATGTAAGCTCTCTGGAAGTTAATATGAAGCAAATGTAGATGTGGGTGAGCACTGACGAAGTCTCGAACCCCAACAAGCAAGGAAAGCACCGGAGGACAAACCCACCGGGTAGGACTTGAAACCCACCCAGAGAACTCTACTTAAAATCAGAATGATTGAAGTCCCCACCTAGGACTTAAAGTCCCACCAGCATCAGCCGGAAAAGTGGCGTTGAGCAATCCTCCTACCGGTAGGGACTTAAAGTCCTACTGGTAGGACTTAAAGTCCCACTGCAGGACTTTATGAAGCTTATGGAATTGTCCAAGAATTCACCCATACGCGAGGGCACTCTCGGGGAGCAAAAACCAAAATGGGAGGATCACTTGGGAAGGGACTATAAAAGGAGAGATAAGTATTTCTTGGGTGGATCTTCTTTTTCTCTAGGTTTTTTTGGCCTTCTTTTAGTTCTTCAATTCTAGGTTTTAAGGAATAATAGTTTTTCTCCATCTTCTCGAAAATAGAGATCCATTTCGCATTTCCTTCTTTTGTAGTTTTTGACAGAGAGTTTGCAATCTTCAACACAAATATTTGTTCTACTTAAATCTTCGTATTATATATTCCTCATTCTCGCTTTACAAGTTAACTTTGATTTTTCAAGATCTTGCTTTAAGGGATTAATTGTCTTTCAACTTTAATCATTCATATAAATTTTATGGAGTTCTAAACCCCTACCATTGGATCATACTTGGGAACCTCACCCCGATCAAGGTAAAGTCCCTCAATTCCTCTATTACTTTAAGTCTAGATTGTGTAATATTGATCACTTGTGTAGAAAGGTTTTAAAACTCATTATTGGGCAAATTCTTGACAACGTGTTAACTAGATATTTCCTAAGATAATTGCGGCTTGGATCATGTAATGCCACCTAAGGGTTCGCTTTTAATTGAGAACAAGTGTTGAGTATTTCGGATCATCTTTATTTTCCAAAGGCATTCAAAGATAAATCCTCCATCACTGAATCGTTTCTCAATGGTTCCTAGATGAGTTTATAAAATAAGAGGTGGGACTTACTCGATCAAAGTGAGTGGAACCCTAAAACTCAAGAATTGTCTTTCTATTTTAAAACATTCAAACCAATCAACCATTCAATCAAACAACACAACATTACGCTTTCTTTAAACCATACTTTAGTGTGAGAATAGCTCCTATTGATCAACCGAATCGCATTCACCCCCTCGTGAGATGAATCTGTGGATTCCCAATAAGATACAATGCTAGACGACTATAATTCCTACGCTTGGGAATAGAATTAGGCATACTAATCAGGACAAAGCACAGAGAATAGGGAAGTTTAGGGGAAATGGTTTATATCCTAATGTTTTGAGTCAAGGTAGGCTTTTCAGCCACTATTGTTCTCAGATATTCCATTTTCTCCCACATAATACATTTTATATCCTAGTTTTGAGTCGAAGCATACTTCTTAGCTAATGTTCTCAAGCATGCAAGATTTCCCCCTAACACACAATAGTTCAATATATATATTCAAAATAAATAATAGGCTTTTAGCCACTATTTAATCAATTTCTCCAGAGTAGTAGCTAATAGACACAATATATCATCATCCACACACAAGCACACTTCCAAAGGTAGGCCTAGTGCCACCTTTGTCCACTAATGCAATGTCATGGCTGTAATTGCATGTGTGCTAGTGTTCAGTGAATCCTCAAGTAGTATACACAAGTTCATCACATCCAAAAGTAAGCCTAGTGCCACCTTGGTCCACTAATGCAAGTATAATGCTTGTGAGTGCGTTTGTGCAAGTATCAGTAAGTTCCCAACATAACAATCAAGAAGGTTGGCCATTAGCCATCTAATCAAGAAAAGGTAAGATTGTTCGACTTTCCTAAAAGTATGATGTCAATATATAAAAGACATGAGCTAGTATGACAATGTCAAGGGTTATGTCAAAGTCAATGTCTAAAGTGGTGAGGGATCATATCTTAAAAAAATCAAAAGATCTCAAAGAGTCCCAAAACCCTAAGCATTCTTGGTGGGAAGCATTGACCTGCTATAATTGAGAAGTCAAATCAATAGCCTTTCCCCTCTTAGAGGATAGAAAATCACCTAAGGAAATGGTCTATTGCTGGTGCTTTAGGCCTTAAGCATGAAGAACCTCATTCTATCGCATCAGAGAAGACAACTTGGCTTTTTCTCGCTCCATTTCTTCGGCCAACAGTCTGATTCGCTCTTCCTGGGCATGATTCTCAGCTTTTACTTCCTCTAATCGCTGGATGCTCTAGTCAGTAGATAGCTTGGAATTGCTCATTTTCAAATTTCTTACCTTTTAATTTCTCCAACTCACACATCACTTGAGCATTCTCCTTTACCGCATGCTCAATGGAAGAAAATACCTCAGGAGCATGGTATATAACCTCAAAAATGAAAGCCCTAATTTTAGGTTCGAGAGAAGCGGATTGTAGCACTGCCATAGCCGTATGGAAAGCATTTTTCTGGACAATGGATAAGGAGAGAAGGTCTAAGCTCAGTAGATGGATAATGGTGGAGTGAACAACAACTACATCTGATTCGGTTGGAGGTTTGGATGGTGGCTCAACATGAGGAGTGGCTTGGCCCAGAAAGGAAAGATCCAGGGAAGGAATTGCTCTTGCTTCAAGATGCAAGGTAGACCAAAGAGAGATTGAGATCTGCAAACAAAGGAGAAAAGCTGTAGCGACCCCTGAGCTCGGTCCGACCCGAATGGCGAGTCCGAACCGAAACCCCTGGGACGCCCGTTTAATTATTTTTATTTACGTTTTATTTCGTTTTCTTTTTCAAAAGTGTCGCGACCCGAATCCCATCTCGACGGTTAGGCCGTCCAAGCGGAACCGGTTTCTCAAGCGTTTTCAATTATCTTATCAAAACATTTTCTTTATGTTATTTCTCTTGATTTCGATTTACTTGTGGAAGCATTTTCAAATGGTAGGCCCTGAAACATTCACATTTCGGAAAAAGCAATTACAATGAAGGCATTCATGCCCTTTCAAATGATATACAAAACCAAACATTTCTATAGGAGTTCAACTATTTGTTGAAAAATTTCCATGTTAAAATGATATGCATGGCGGAGTATGTACTTATCTGTAACTCATAATGACATACAACGCTTCGATCTTGTCTTCCTTCTTGTACCGAAACCTGCGCGCATAGGTAAAACTATCGCTAAGCATTTTCATGCTTAATGGTTCTATCTGAGTTCTATTTCAATATTCAATTTGCTTGGCATGCATTTTAACATTAAGCCATGTTTATTATATCAACATATACTCATCTTTATTCAATTTCACGTACTTTCATTTTACAATTCATTTATCATATGTAACATGGTGATTCATCAATTCAATTCTAATTCAATTTATAAGATTTAAGCATATACATAAAAATCCCATTTACCCTCGTCAATGTTGGTTATTTCACCTTGACTTCTTCAATTCACATTTAAACCAGTTACATTAGATGAATCTAGCCCTTATTATCATTCGGTAATGTGCTTACATTTAACAATTCAGTCTCATCATGAGCGGATGCGTTTGGTACATCCCGACATGTGAGTATCGCAAATGCCATACGCCATCATGGCGGATGCGATTGGTGCATCGCCAAGTGGGACATTTCTTAGTGATACCATCGCGCCATCATGACAGATGCAAATTGGTGCATCCCGCCAAGTGGGACATTGGAAAATTTCGGGGTGCCTTCGTGACGGATGCCAATTGGTGCATCCAGTCAGGCGGTTCATTCGATATATCATTCAATTCACATTTATGATGGATTCCGTTTAATGAATCCCATCCTTATCATCATTCACGTTCATTCGGTTTTCAAGTATCACATTTCAATTCCATATTCACTTTCGTATTATCTTTTCAAATATATACTCAATCTATGTACTTATTTCATATACTCATTCACGTACTCATTTCATATACTCATTCATGTACTTGTTTCATATTCTCATTCATGTACTCATTTCATATACTCATACATGTACTCATTTCATAGTTACTTGGTAAACTACCAAATACTTGAAATAAGAATGAAGTCGGAGAACAAGCCAGGAAATTTATCGGATCTAGCTTCCTTCTCTTCGATCTCGGTCCTAGGTTAGGCGATCATCACCCGTCCCTAGTCAATAACAATCACGCCACTCTCAGTGGATAATTAATTGTTAAACAATTTTAATGAATTACAAGTTTATTTTCGTTAACAGTCTTGGGTTAAGACACTAAGTCTGCCCGAAGACGAACTCTTCGCCTCGGCGGCGAGGTATGATATGTTTTTCACTTAGTTATATCCTTATTTGAACCCCCATTAATTATTTCTTAGGGTCCCTAACAATTGGTATACGAATACGGGACTTAACAGTGCAAAAATATGCACAACCGGGGTTGTTGGAAGCAATGGTACCGATACCACTTTATGATGGTACGTTCCGAGTTCCTCAGCTGTCGATCAGATGCGGGTACCACTTTAGTCAGTCAGGTACCACTTTGGAGTGAATACCGGTACCACTTTAAGTGTCACTACTCACCCACTTCCATACATACCAAAATGCACCATGTAGATGCAGGTACCCATTTGTGAATGTCGATCTTAGGCGCTCATGAGTACGCTAGAATGGCGGGTTTTCACCAATTATACCCATAATAATCAACATTTCTTCGCCAAAACTCCTTAGATCTCATCCCACCATGGAATCCAACTTAGACAACTCAAAAAGTGGGTTGGATCAAGGCGAGATCCCTTTACCCAAGTTAGGGCTTTTTCCACGACCCAGAAAATCACAAAAGATGAGGTTAGGGTTTGATTTTACGCAGCTCTTCAAATCTTCTCTTCCAAGTTGTTTGATCTCTTAGGAGCAAGAAGTTTGGGTAGCCCTTGAAACTTGATCTCTGCAGCCTGGCTTTCTTCTCCCTTTTCTCCTCTCTTCTTCTCTAAAAACGGGATGGCTCAAAAGTGAGCTCCCAAAGACCACTTTTGGTCTTTAAAAATCCCACTTAAGTGTAAGGCCATGATTGGCCTTCCACCCTATTCTCAATTCTCATTTTTCCCCTTTTTGGTCTTAAATCACTTGTTCCTCATAAGGCCTTGTTTGGCCACCCAATAAATCCAATTTTCCATTTTAGTCTCCTATTACACACTTTGGCCATTCATTTATCATAAATGTAGACATTTATTCTTTATAACAATTGACCCTTAGGTCTTCATTTTACAAATTTTCACATTTGCCTTTTAAACAGGTTTTATTTAAGTTCTCTCAATTTCTTATTTTTAGCATATAATTTTAAATCATATGCTCACACTTTCAATTTACATTTCACAATTTGTCAATTTATCAAATTTTCCCGGAAAAACCCAAGTTTGGCTCAATTCATACCCGGAATATATAATAAAATTATTATAAAAATTCTATGGTATTTTTGGGGTGTTACAAAAGCTTTGGTAAGAACCAAACTTAGTTCTTAATTTTTAAAGACTTTTTCGTTGAAGAACAAAGGATTTGGAGTTCTAAAAAACAAAAAATGGAGTTTCTTGATTTTCTAAAAGACTTTTTTGTTGAAGAACGAAGGATTCAAAGTTCTAAAAACGGAAAAATGATTTTTTTCTTGATGTTTAAAGACTTTTTTGTTGAAGAACGAAGGATTTGGAGTTCTAAAAACCGAAAATTGATTTTTTTTCTTGTTTTTATGTTTAAAGACTTTTTCGTAGAAAAACAAAGGATTTTGAGTTCTAAAAAATGAAAATGGTCTTTCTTGATTTTTATTTTTTTTAAAGATTTTTTCATTGAAGAATAAAGGATTTGGAGTTTTAAAAATCGAAAAATGATTTTTTTTTTCTTGATGTTTAAAGACTTTTTTTGTTGAAGAACAAAGGATTTGGAGTTATCAAAAACAAAAATGGTCTTTCTTGATTTCTTAAAATACGTTTTCGTTGAAGAACGAAGGATTCAAAGTTCTAAAAACAAAAAAATTTCCTAGTTCTTAGAGATCCTGGGGAAAACTCTTTGGATTATTGGATTTCTCTTTATTGAGTATGAATCGTTCAATATTCCCTTAGAAGTCCTATGGAAAATTCACTACAAATAACTTAATAAAAAAGGGATAGATTTACTCACCAGTGCAAGAGGTAAATTTGGGTAGTGGAGAATGGCCGAAAAAAATCAATGCTTGGGATAGATGGAGCGATAACCCCCATAACGTAGTCGGCAGCGATGTTTCGAGGAGAAACGTCATCAGCGATGTCGCTTCGAGGAATAACGGTGACATTGGCTTGTTCGACAACGGCGACGAGTCTTGAAACGCTAGCAGCGGTGAACCTTGATGAAGAAGCGACAAAGGTAGAACGTTGGAGCAAAGAACCAAGGGAGGATGTCGATGGTGTTAGGGCTGAGAAAGAGGAGAATGTGGAAGGATTGATATGTAAATCAAAGGGATTTCTTCCTTTGAACCTGTCAAATCCCAAAGGAGAGTCTTTTGATATAGAAGGAATCGGTTGTGGAGGAGAAGGGAGATCAACAGCCATATGTTTGAAAGAAAAATTAACGGGATGCTTTTCTTGAGGTATTGCTTTGTGTTTCTTCAATTCCTCCAATTAGGCTCGGGTTTTGGATCGTTCTTTTCGTTGATAGTCCACATCCAAAGGGATAAGTTGCACTTTGAGCCCCATGATAAAATGACGAGAGAAGAGGGAAGGAAGCCTTTTAGCATATAAAAGCTATTCCATACAAACATGGCCTATGGGCCATATTGTATGCGAGGGGCAATTGTTTACACTAAAAATGAATTTTTGGGCCCAAATGATATTTAAAATAAATTTTCGGCCCAAAGGGTAGTGGAATGGGTTTAATAAATAGGCCAAATCGAGTCCAACCCAGTCTGAAAATGCCTAAATGTTTCCAATAATTTTTCACTATTGTATCTTTATTGTTTTGTTAAGCAGAAGAGTAAATACATAAATCTAGCGATATAAATTGTAATACCACATTATGGTGTAAATTGGTGGAACGAAATTCAGTTCGAATGATTTGACATGATTGAAATTTAAATAAGTGAATCAGATTTATTTCATTTTAATTGATAAAATATGATGATTATAACCTCATTTACAGTGGACTATCATATAAATCTATATATCAGTAAAAAAAAATTAATGATTAAGATGGTTCTGTGGGTTCAGACCTGATTAGACCAATGTAAATTTGGCCGGGTTTTGAGCTTGATAAATTAATAGCCCATTTAGCCTAATTGGGTGGTTGAGGCTAGCTAACCAAAACTAGGCTAGTGCCACTCTGATCTACAATTCATAGAAACGATGGTGAAATATTATCATTGATTAGGGTTGTAGGAATTACGTTTATAATGGCGCATATCGGGCCAAATTTAAAAGGATCTTAGCACCATATACCTTTTCTATAATATATGGTAGGCATATCAACTTTTGACCTGCTATTTAGTTTTAACTGGATTGGTAATTGATGTTCTTGAATTAAGTATCAATAACCGGGTTTTCCTATATTATGACGAACCGACATACAGAATAATAGCAGATTGGAAATAACCAAATTCAAACACAATATGAGTGTAGTAGATTAAAGCCGATATTAAACATATGGCCCGATTGTAATTGATGATTGGAAATAATATAGTCAGATTAAATTCATCAACATTTAACACAAATCATTTATGTAATGGGTTGATACCAGGTTAAAATATTAATTATAAAATAATTAAACAAGATAAATATGGATTGAGTTATGTTGTAATGGATTGATATGACATATGCATTAAGGTAGCCTTTTCTGGTTAACTCTGGTGGCGAAAGACACGATTATATTTAACCAAAACTCGCAAAAACCATGTTCATGTCATATTCATGGATCTTGTCAAACTTTTCCAAACTAGGGTCTCTAACGGGCTAGGCAGGAGCACACAGCCACAGACAAATGAGGCTCGCGGCTCGATTCAGTACCAAAACTATAGGCAGTTAGCGGTCAACCAAATGGAGTAGAATAAGAAATCCCGAACTATATTTTTCAAGAACACACTGGCCCCTAGCAGTAAACATATTAGGCGGGCTTTGAGAAGCTAGGGTGGGTGAGGCCTAATGTTTGAGATGGGTATTGAGGTTTAACAAACTCATCTAATTAAAATCATATAAATTTTTTAAATTTTAACCCTTTTTCTCTTGCTTAAAATTTAATGCACAAACTAAATTGTACATATATAATAAACTTTTAACAAAATACATATTATAAATAGAGTTATATAAGAGGTTTAATCAAGTATGTTATATCCTATAGTCCCTACTAGGGTTGTGGCGCTCTACTAGGGTTTGAGCCTTTCCCTAGGGTTTGGGTGTTTTTTCGTCTCGTTCTTAGTGACGAGTTTTTTTGTTTTGCGTTCTTGTTCTTCCGTCTGTTGGTTCAGTTCTCTCATCTGTTGCTCCCCCAGCAAAGCTGCTAGTGCCACCTCAACCATCATATGGAAGAAATCACAGAACGGTACGGGAGATTTTTTATCGACGACAATGAGGAGGCAGGCCTTGTCATTGAGCAACCAGAGGAGTCAGATGTTCCCACCAGTATGCAATGGTTCCTTGTCGGCAGATTTCTCACGAATTGAATGATAAACCGCCATTCCATGAAAAATACTCTGGCAGCGATATGGAGACCTGTACGAGGAGTCCTCATTAAGGACTTGCAGCCAAACCTATTTCTTTTCCAATTCTTTCACGAACTGGACTTTTAGTTAGAGTCCTAAACGGGAGTACCTAGACATTCGACCGACATCTCCTAATTATTAGGAGACTAGAACTAGGTGTGGACCCTGAAAGGGTACAACTTACAGCGGCCGACTTCTGGGTTCATATTTATGACCTACCACGCAGACTCTTATTTGAGAAAGTGATCAGGGATATTGGCAATTCCATTGGCATACGTAGACAAACCCACGAAACTTTGAAGTAGTAGTGGAAGGTATCCATGACAGCCCAGATTACACTGGATGTCATGAAGCCCCTGAAGAGAAAAATGAAGATCAAGAGGGTGAGAGGGGAATGGAGTTGGGTCAACTTTAAATGTGAGAGGTTCCCTACCTTCTGCTATTTCTGTGGGCGGATGGAACATGTCGAACATTCGTGTGAAAGACTCTATGCTACGAAGGATCCGAATGTGGAGAAGCCATATGGTGCATGGATTCGGGCTTCGGGTAGACAAACTTCAATGAACATCGGGGAACGGTGGCTCCAGGTATCCCCACCAGACAGTTACACGGAAGGCTGGTCAAACACAAGCGACGAAAAGGGAAAGCAACCGGCATAGGAGGAAGGTTTAAGTGGGTAGATGGGAACCATGAACGGTAAGGCCTTCTAAAATTATGACAAGCAGGTTTTGGGGGGTCATGTCAGGGTTACAACTTAGACACCGTTATGGAATTATGCAACCTATTACTCATTGGCGCATGAGGGATGTGTTGGCAGTGATGTAGAGGGACTCATTGTGGCTGAGGTAAAGCAGCATCGTAAGGAGGGTACTAGTAATGGTGAAGATGAAGATGGGGAGCCTCAAGACCACACTCACCAAGCATGCAGGCCGACACCCACACATCCACGTTCTGCAGGCACGGCGGGCACTGGCTACTAGGCTCGCCTCAGGCAGCAGGTATCCTCAGTTGGAACTGAATAAAGTAGTTAGACCACATCAGTTCTCACTTTAAAGGACTTAGTGTCCAGGTTTAAGCCCACCTTTGTGTTCTTGATGGAAGTAAAAGTAAATAGAGTGAGAATAGATGCTATAAAAAACCAACTTCAGTTTGAAGGCCTGTTTTTCATGGGTGTTCGTAGGGGAGGTGGTGTGGCATTCATGTGGAAAGACAAGCTTTCCGCAAAGCTAATCAATTTTTCAAAGAATTCTATTGACATGCAGATTCGAATCCCTCATCGGCCGCTTTGGAGATTAATTGGGTTTTATGGCTTCCTGGAAAGGCAAAGACGCAAGGACTCTTGCGAACTCCTAAGGTAGTTAAAAGACAAATCCAACCTTCCCTAGTGTTGTGTGGGTGACTTCAACAACATGTTATCACACTTTGAAAAGAGAGGGGATCGAAAGCAACTAGATTATCTTATCAATGGGTCCCGATATGCGGTAGATGATTGTGGGCTATGAGAAGTTATCATGTCTGAGTATCCGTTTACTTGGGAGCGCTCAAGGGGCTGTGCGAATTGGGTTGAAGCAAAAGTCGATAGAGCTCTAGCTTCCGATGAGTGGCACAGAGTTTTTGACATGGCTAGTGTCCTCAATGAGGATGCCCCGCCGTCTGACCACATGGCCATTCTGCTCATCCTGAACAGTACAGTGAGGTACAAGAAGCGTCGTTTTCAGTTCGAGAATTCATGGCTTAGGGAGGAAGGGTGTCGGGCAGTGGTACAACATAGCTGGGTGCAATAGGAGATGTAGGCATCCAAGGGAGGATTAAAGCTTGCGGAAACAATATCGAAGCCTGGGGAAAGGAGCAAAGGACATTATTCCGGAAGAGGATCTCCTGCTGTAGAAACCAAATCCAAGCTCTCAAGTTTTGTGTAGATGCGGTCTCGATCAAACAAGTACAAGAAGCCCAAGATGAGTTGTGTAAGCTCCTGCTGCAACAGGAAGACTATTGGCGGCAAAGAGCCAAATAATTTTGGCAAGTTGCAGGAGACCAAAATATGAAATTTTTCCATCTAGCATCCTCTACTAGAAGGAAGGAAAATGAAATAATGCAGCTAAAGGACAAGCAAGGCGTGTGGCACACTTGGAATAATGGCATGCAGCAACTAATTTTTAATTACTTTGGTGACCTCTTCAAATCGGGTGGGAGTGATGCTGAACCTATTCTTTGCAATGTCCTGAGAAGAGTTACAGAATAACAGAATAACAGAATAGATACTTGCTCAATCCTTTTGAGGTGTAGGAAGTAAAGACAACTCTTTTTTCCATGCACCCGGACAAAGCTCCCGGGCTAGACGAAATGAATCCGGGTTTTTTCAAACGTACTGGGACATTGTTGGAGAGCAAGTGACTTCAGCTTGCTTAGATTGCCTCTAGGATTGTCGCCTTCCAGAAGGTATTAATGATTCTACCTTACTGCTCATTCTGAAGAAAGCAAAGTCCAATAAGCTACCTGATCTACGACCAATATCCCTCTTCAACATTATCTATAAGATCATTGCCAAAATGCTGGCAAATAGGCTTAAACATGTACTCCCATCTGTAATCTCGGTTAATCAAAGTGCATTCATTCTAGGGAAACTAATCACAGACAATATTATGATAGCCCATGAAGTCAACCACTACCTTAAAAGGAAACGGCAAGGGAAGCACAACTTCTTAGCACTGAAAATGGATATGTCCAAAGCCTACGATCGTATAGAATGGAAATTTTTAAAAGGTATGTTCCTGAAACTTGGGTTTCATCAAAGTTGGGTCGATAAACTAATTCTTTGCGTTAGCACTATAAGATACCATGTTCTTCAAAATGGGGAGGAGATTGGCCCTATTTACCCTGAGCGGGGCTTACGTCAAGGGGACCCCCTCTCTCCCTATCTGTTTATAATAGTGCGCAGAGGGACTCTCCTGCATGCTCAACACGCTGGAGAAAAGAGGTTATATTCACGGTGTCCAGGTGGCTCGAGGAGCACCCATAATCTCCCACGTTTTCTTCGTTGACGATAGTTACCTTTTTTATAAAGAGAATGAACAAGGGGGCTAGCACATTAGGCTCAACCTTCAGCTATATGAGAAGTATCTTGGCCTTCCAATTCTCACTGGTTTCGATTATTTAAGAGAGAGAATTTGTGGACGAATCCAAGGGTGGAGTAAGAGATTTCTATCAAGGGCTGGCAAGGAAATTATGTTGAAGACAGTAATCCAAATGATCCTGTCTTACATAATGAGTGTGTTATGTATACCCCATTCTCTTTGCCACGTTTTAGAAAAAATTATGAACTCATACTAGTGGGGATGTAAAACTTCGGGCAAAAAAGGGATCAATTGGGGAAAACTTTGCCTAGACAAGAAAATGGGTGGCATTAACTCGACATCTTTAGCAGCCAAGGTGTACAAAGCAAGGTACTACCAGGATTCAACTTTCTTTGATGTACTGATTCGTGCCACGGTAGGGTGATCCGGAATCAACGAAATTTGTTTCCTATATTCTCCTAACATTGTGAGTCGTTTACCGCAGATAGCCGCCCAGGCCGAACACGGGATGAGTTTTCTTCAGATAAATGATTTAAGTGAAGTCAAAAATGGTGGAATTTGGTTTGATTTTTAGGTGGGATAAAACAAAGGTCAGGGTGGTTTTCAAAATGAAAATAAGGCGAAATAAAATGTAAAATAGAACTCCTTGAAGCATTGTCACTGGGGTTGGATTCTCATGGTAACTCGAGGGTTCCAGGTCTATTTCTCGGATTGTGAGGATGACATATAGTCATTTCCGAACCGATCTTCATTTAACTTTTTAAAAACTAAACCCTAATAATTTCTTTGGTAGAAAGCATTTATTTAGCATTTAAGGTTCCATAATGAAAATCTATCTTGACTAATCCTACAATGATTCGTAAAGGTAAATCTAATGAGTCTCAATGTGGATCTAAAATAAGAATCCACCGAACCCTAAAAAGATTGGGCCAAGTATCGATCAACGGGATGCACTTGGCAAGTGAAAATCTAACCCTTAACCTACCCTGCTGGCTCGTGAATGGCAACTAATGGATATTAGTGTATCTAAAGCTAAGAATACAAACCCTAAAAGCTTGCCAAGTATTGGCTAAAGAAAGTACATCAAAAAGCTTTAAACCTAGAGTTGAAAATTTGGGAACCAAAATGACAAACTCGTCAGGTGGAAAATGTGGGAACCACCAAAGAAATTTGCATCCTTCCCCAAATTTACCTCCACTCAAGGAGAAAGGGTTTTAGCCGCTCATCCTCCAAGTTGTCATCCTTGGAGGGTGTTTGGCACCTAAGAAAATGAGAGAAAGAGGAGAGAGAAGAGAGAAAACTGGAACAAAGCTGTGTGTGTACTGAAAGATTAAAAGTTAGGGTTACAAAATGTCATGAGTTGGCTTATATAGCCATACAAGAGGTGTGAAATACCAAAAATGCCTAAAATATGTAATTACAATAGGGACAAAATGGTAATTAATCAAAACGAGGTCGTTTGGAATCAAAAAACATCAAAAACACAGGGGCAAAGAATTTCGCTTATAGTGAAATTTTCGCTAGCATATTTAAAATCACAAGAGATAGCTTAAATGGAAAATTTCCTTACTAGGAATGCACTCCGCTAGCTAGTGAAATTCGCTTAGTTTAGCGAAAAATTTCGCTTAGGATTTCATAAATTTTGCTACGCCAGAGAAATGCACTGTTCTCTCTCCTGCGGCTACTGTTCCATTGGCCACTGTTCCCTGCATCCTGCATCCTGCATCTTGCAGCTTGCTATTTTTCTATTTTCTTCTCTTCTTTCCTCTTGGTCTCTGATCTATGATGTTGAGTTTGACTTGAATTCTTCATGTTTGGATCGACTCAACAATGTTGGCATGATTAGCTCGCAAAAACTGCAAAATTTGCCACAAAATGCGATCAAGAGGAATAAAGAGGGACCTTAATGTGTAAATTGGGTTAATTATAATAATTAGTACACAAAAAGCGCTCAAAACCTATTAAAAATAGGGTTCAAAATAGCACTTTTTGGGCACTAATCATGTACAACTCAAGGCAAACCCTAGCTATGTTTGGAGGAGTATCATGGGAGTGTAAAATCTCATTCACACGGCACGAAGTGGAGAATTGGTATAGGGGAAAAGGTGAGAATTTGGTTGTACCCTTGGCTTCTATATTTACATAACCCGTATATAGAAACCTCACCACTCCCTGGGGCTGAAATTGCCATGGTAAGCTCCCTCCGATTATAGGACCAACCAATTTAGGATGTGGAGACACTAAACGAAAGATTCAGTGATCAAGATAGGTAGCTAATTATGCAGATTCCACTTAGCCTTAGCAGAAACGATTATCAATGGTGTTGGGTAAGGGAAGACAAGGGCATCTACACTGTCAAGAGTGGTTATAGGGCACTCTCTTCTCCACCCTCGGCAAACTCACCCGTCGCAACCACTGTAAACTAGATGAAGATATGGTCCCTTAACATCCTATCGAAGGTAAAAAATTTCCTGTGGAGAGCATGTCTGAAGCCCTCCCCACGGTTGATAAAATTTGCGAAATTAATCATTGCGGAGAATATTTGCCCGACATGCATGTGTAACTAAGAAGATACCCTCCATGCTTTATTTACATGTGCTCTCTCCCCTTAGAGAGTGTCAAGGGTAGGCAAATTGTTTTAGTGATTGGTGGCAGGCATGGACCCAGGTACATCGTGGGACTCTAAGAATGGGCACGATGATCTGGCTAGCGCATGGGAGCGGTCACGTCTTAGTTATGGAAAACCCGCACGCCTTCCGATGGACTAGACCAGTGTTTTAGCCTTATATCTTCTTCGTCAATGGGAGCAAGCAAACATGTCAATTCAAGAACGTGAGTCACACTCCTACAAACATGAAGAAATGGGAGCCTCCTAAACATGGCTTTCTTAAGTGTAATTTTGATGCAGCTATAGTAAAACAAAACCAATGGATAAGGCTCGACTACATTATTCGTAATGAGAAGGGCAAGTTGATAGGGGCAAACAATGGGCACAAGACAGGATCCGATAATGTACTAGAAGCGGAAGCCTTAAGCTGCAGAGAAGCTCTATTATGGATAAAAGATAAAGGCCTTGCCAACATAATCTTCGAGTCAGATTCTTAGTTGCTAGTAAGAGCCTTCAATATGTCAATCTTCTATTCCTCCAATGTGGGTCTGATATTGCAAGACTGCATGTACCTCCTGAACAACTTAAATGGTTGTGCTATTACTTTCTCGAATAGATCAGCGAACCAAGCCGCTCACGAGCTAGCAAAGGTGGTTGTTTCTTTGTCTGATCTTGGAGAGTGGAGTTGCACTCCTCATTTTTTGAGTGATGTTATCTGCATGGATCTATTTTAAATACATATAATTTCCATTGTCAAAAAAAAAAAAAAGTAATAATAATAATAATAGAATTACATAATGTATTTACAAATAATAACATAGGAATGTGGGGTGAGTCAATCAACACGGGTGGCCTAAAAGGCTTTTTAATATAAAATGTACAAATGTCTTAAACACGATCAAGAGAGCAAGTATGTAAGATAACATGTTTTGGACTTTATTGATTGAATTGACCTGTTGATAATAGAATGAGGGTACTGCTTTACTTTTTCTCTCCTTAGCAATAATTTAGATATAGCCCATTGATGCTTAATCACTCTTTAAGCCCAAAAACCTCAACAAATACTTATATATGCAGGGAAGATGTGGTGGATTTTTTCATTTCATTTTATTTTATTTTATTTATTTATTTTTGAATATTCACCCCTAATGAGACTGATTTATATTTTATCTAAATGGGTTTGGACAGTTTTGGTTATTGATTTATTCCATGCCACTCTTTTTTTTTTTTTACAACATGCCACTCATTAAATAGTTATATATAATAATAAGTTCTGAAAATTATAATATTTTATAATAAAATTATGTTCTTACCTATCCATTTGTTTAATTTGAAATGGGAACAATGAAATTTATTTTAAATAAACGAGTGGGATCAGCATGGGAGTGACCAATCCCAAACCCCTATTATTGTCATCTCTATTTATAAAGTATTCAATGCTTGATAATTAAGGAATTAGTTAAATTTTGCTATATCACTCAAGGTATTTTTATTATCAAGCTAAAAATTATAAATTAAAGAGTTCTAAAACATTTATTGATAGGAGGAAAACGGCATCTAATAGGAAAAATACTTTTTTTTTCACAAATTCCAAGCTATGAATTGACTTCCCACTTTTTTTGACTGCGATTTCCCACTTGTTATTTCCATTAGTGCACCTTTCAGTTAATTAATTCATTTTAACTTTTTCTTCTAATGTGAGCTAAACTTATTTCAAAATTGAAACCATTAAAAACCTTTCTTATTTAATTATTGTGAGCAACGTAATTATTGTCTCGTTTATCATCTCTTACTTTTTTATTTTTTTATTTTTTTAATTTATCATTAATCGGTTATTTCTGAAAAAGTTTCAAATACTCCATTTACCCCTCTTGGCTGATTTACGTAATCAAAATAGTCATTTTTCACAAAAAAAAATTATATCAAATTGATTTGATTTAATCAAACCCTAAAAACCTCATAATTAAATTCTAATTTCATCCCTCTTGAATCTCAAATTAATTTAAGAATTACAAAAATCAATCTAATTGTTTTAATTTTGGGTTTCTTTGTTTTAATTTTTATTTTTTCATTTCTCTATTTGATATAAATGAATCAAATTTATCATTTTCACATCGTAAATTTTATGTTATTTTCTTGATTTATAAGTACTAGAAACTTGATGAAAGGGGTTTTTTTTCTTCTAATTATTCATTCTCATATTTAAAGTTATGGGATCAATATCTGTAATATAATGCAATAAAAATATTTCTATGCTTAATTTTATCATTAAACATGTTTGTTAATTCAAAGAAACTCGAATCCCCTAATCAAGTCCGCTCTTTGCCTACAAGCTTCTAGTTTCTCTTTAGGCAAATACTTAGTCAACATGTTTAATCCATTCTTACTAGTATGTATTTTCTCCAAATACAATTGTTTTGACTCAAGCACATCACGAATCCAATGATATCTAAGATCAATATGCTTCGATCTCGAATGGAACGTCAAATTCTTGGAGAGGTGGATAATACTCTGGCTATCACTATAAACAACATTCTTTTTTTTATTGTAACCCCAATTCTTCTAAGAATTTTCTCATCCACGAAGCTTCTTTACAACCCTCAATAATAGCAATGTACTCAGCTTCTGTGGTATATAATGCAACATATTTCTACAACTTGGATTGCCAAGAGACAGCTCCCCCTAGAAAAGTCATCAAGAACCCTGAGATGGACCGCCTGGAATCAACATAACCTGTCATGCCTGAATCTGTATATCCATCTATCATAGGTTCGCCATTGCCAAAACACAAGCACACTCTGGAAGTGCCTCTAAGATATCTCAATATCCACTTTATTGCTTCATAATACTCCTTCCCAGAATTAGTAAGAAATCGGCTAACAACTCCAACTGCATGAGCGTTGTCTGGCCTACTACAGACCATAGCATACATCAAACTACCAACAAAAGATGCATGAGGAACTTTGCTCATTTCTTTTGTATCTTTCTCACTTGTAGGACATTGCTTAAAGTTAAGCTTGAAGTCCTGCAAGTGGAGAACAAACTACCTTAGCCTTGCTCATGTTGAATCTTTCAAAAACCTTCTTATTGTAGCTTTCTTGAGATAACCAAAGCTTCCTATTTATCCTATCACGAGATATCTTCATACCTAGTATATGTTTCGCCGATCCCAAGTCTTTCATGGCAAAAGACTTGCTAAGCTCTTTCTTCAACCTGCGAATCTTGCTAGAATCATGACCAATTATCAACATGTCGTCAACATACAAGAGGAGGATAATAAAATCGTCATCATAGAACTTTCTAGAAAACACACAATGATCAGATGTGGTTATTTTATACCCATGACTCATCATGAAAGAGTCAAACTTCTTATACCACTGTCTTGGTTCTTGCTTAAGTGCATACAAACTCTTCTTTAACTTGCACACAATATTTTCTTTTCCTTTTACTTCAAACCCTTCAATTTGTTGCATGTAGATTTCTTCTTCCAAATCACCATGAAGAAATGTAGTTTTCACATCAAATTGTTCAACTTCTAAATTCAAGCGAGCGACAAGACCAAGAGCAACAAGAATAGAGGACACCTTTACCACTGGATAGAAGATTTCTTCAATGTCAATACCTTTCTTATGATTGAACCCCTTCACAACCAATCTTACCTTGTACTTGAGTTGTGAGCCATTGTTTCAGTTTTCAATCTGTACACCCATTTGTTTTTGAGATCTTTTTTTTCCTTGTGGTAACTACACCAAGTCATAGGTGTGATTCTCAAGGAAGGATCTCATTTCTTCTTGCATGGATTTAACCTACTCTTTCTTACTCTCATGTAAAATGACTTCTTGGTATAGTAAGCATCACATATTCATTAGAAGAATGTCTTGTAGAAGGTTGATGCTCTTGGATAGATCTTCTCAATGGTGGTTCATAATGTGGTTGTGAAAGTTTAAGTGGCCTAAGGGTCCTGCGGTTTTTACCCTTTTCATTTAGGGGTTATCCATGTGAAAATTGTTATCTCATTGTGGTTGATTTATTATTGTTGGCTAGTTTTATTTTTGAACCTATTTTGGAACACAAAGAAGGAAAGGTCATTTTTAGAATAATTGTATTTGGTAGTCTTTCCTAACAAAGTTATATTAGAGTCGGGTTCAAGCTTAACTGTGTGGATGGAAGCCGAACAAAATGATGTGATGGGCCCCCAAGCAAATGGTGCTTCACGTAATGCATGTGCCTAAATGTAGTAAAGGAAATATTGTTTTGAGGGGAGGTTTGGTAGAACTTTGTTCAAGGGGAGGATTGTTGGGTGTGCAACCAAAAGTCTCACAAAGTCCCACATCGATTAGGAAAGGGAAGGCTTATGAGTATATAAGCATAGATAACATCCAATTGGTACAAGGATTTTTTGGGCTTTTCCCCCAAAAGGCCTCATACTAATTGGATGTTATCCATGCTTATATACTCATAAGTCTTCCCATTCCTAACGGATGTGGGACATTGTGAGATTAATAGGTGTATACCTAACAATCCTCCCCTCGAACAAAGTTCAATCGAACCTCCTCTCAAACCAAGATTTCCTTCACTACGCTTCGGCACACGCCTTACGTGAAACACCATATGTGTAAAACCCGAGAAAAATTCTAATTTTCTAAAAAAGGTTAAAATGGTCATTTCGGTCAAAATCCGAAATTTTTCTAGATCTCGGATGATGAAACGGACTTCACCGTTGGAATCGTCTCGCGAAATCTAGCTACCACATCGAATTCGTTAAATTCCGAGATAGTCAGAATTTCACGTTTTTCGGGGCACCTATAGTAGTATGGGACACTTGACGCATTTTGAGTAGCTCAAGATGAGACACGTTCCAAGTGGAGAGCTAGTCAAACATGAGCTCAAGTGTGGGGCCATGAGAGACACATGGCATCATGTAATTGGAAAGAAATCTATGTTAGATGGATAAGGGATGAGGTGAAATTCAAAGTCGACCCGATGGAGGAGGTTGACATGTATTGGCTTGTGAGAGGAAAAGTCTGCTTGACCCCAGCTTGACCCGACACGTTTGGATGGAGAAAGAGGAAAATAGATAGAGAAAGAAAGAGGAAAGAAAGGGAAGAGTTTTAGGTGAAGCTCTCAGCTTCTCTCTCTGGATTTCAGACTGATCGATTCGGCGTAGAGCTTCCGTGAGAAACTGAAAAGCAAAGGACAGTTCTCCACAGCGCGAGAAACTGAAGCGGTACCAGTTTTGTGGGTTTGATAACTTCGGAAGGTAGGGGGTTTTCTCTACTTGTTTATTCTTTGGATAAGAGCCATTTTAATGGATATGGATATCTTGAGGCCTGGATGGCCGTGTTTTCAGTTCCAAAAGATTTGGACTGAGTGAAGAAATCCCTAGAGTGGTTTCTCATAGTCCCGAACTGACCGTTGACTATTTGTGTGTGGCCTTGAGTGTGAATATGTTATTTCTTGATTGAATAACATGTTATGTTATTTGTGTGATGCTATGGGCAATCCCACGAGCGGTTGCCAGTTTTATACTAGCCACGTGAGCTAATTTTTATGTTATTTCTATGTATGAATGAATAATATGATGATTGTGCGTAAGTGTTGTGCCTCTTGATGCTTAATATATTAACGCCGAATTGTTGTGAGAAATGGAATGGCTGAACAGCATATGCCTTTGAAACCTAGAGTAATAGGTGCGAGTGCATGACATGAAAAACATAGTTGACAAATGAATTTGATGGGAAGACTTTTCGAAGAATTGCCTTGGAGAGTTGTCCAACAGTTCATCGCGGAGGAGGACCCATGACTGTCACGGAAAGTTATCCAGCAATTCACCTCGGAGGATTGTCCAATAGAATTTTATCGGAAATTTGTATTATGTTTTCAAGAACAAAAAACAACTGTTTTTAGCTTTATTATTCTAAAAACATGGCAGGCATCACGTGAGGAGTCGATGAGAGCCTTCGAAGTGGGAAAGAAGAGTCACATTCTCATCCATTGCATGTAGACATTTGGTAGGAGCATATACTGGCAATGTTCGTTTGCTGCACTTGTTTCTTGATTTGGGAGATATTTGTCATGGCGGTTGTATCATCTTGCAGGGTATTGCTCGCCTTGTCGAGAAAAAAATTATTTCAAATCTTGAAGGTTCTGGGGATGGGACCGCATCAAGTTAAAGGCAAATGGCCATTTATGGTCTTGTTATGTTTGTAAATTTGGTGCAAACTGAATTTTGGATATGAATTGCAATCTGGCTTGAGGCCATGAAGCCAGCTCTGCACACTCGTCTGGCTTTGACAGTGCTCTGGTTGCAATGGTAGGCGGTGGCTGTTTTATATTGTGCTGGTCTTATAGTCTTGGTTGGGGTTTGCTGGGATGACAGGTGGTGATGGACCCGGGGAAATGGGAAATCACGTTGATGTGCTAGGGGCTGCACCACATGAGAAATTTTGTTGGATTCACCACAGATCAAAGCGCGGGCTGGCTCAATTATAACTGTTGAACCTTATGGACCATTTATCCATTGCATTTGACATAATGTCCCTTTGGATCAAGAAGTGAAGACATTATGAAGGGTTGGGGTGGAGTGAAATTGGAGAGGAAAAAGCTATTGACACTTGGCACAAGTCTCATTGACTCAGACTTTTCTTAGATCTGACTAAAACATTGTTGCACAGCTTGACTGATCAATGAAGAAACGGATCAGTGGGTTGGATAAATGGGATGGGAGCATCAGTGAGCCTAGATAAAAATGTCCATTTTTTTAAAATTGATATATTGAGTTGTATTTGGCCCAAATGTTAATTTTGATCATTTTCAACAAAAAATCATGCCTAATTATTAATTTTAAACTCCCTAAAAAATCAAATTACTTTTAAAAAATAATACAAATTAAATCCAAAATAGCACAAATTAAATCCAAACTTTTTAAATCAAATTAAAAATAAGAAATTCATTGAATATTCATGTAAGGTAGATAAGGGTGACTGGAAGTGGAAGAGATGAAATAGGGGAATAGATAAGGGTGACTGGAAGTGGAAGAGACTTAATAGTGGTTGAGATTTGAGGGAGAAGCAAAGTCAATTTAAGACAAATAAAAGTGGTTGAAATTTTCAACTTGAAACATGTGATTGTTTTTAAAAAACATTTTTTTAAGCCAAGACAAATATTCATTTAAGCTTTTACTTTTTAAAACTTTTTTTTTATTCAGCCCATAACAACTTTTTTAAAAGACTTTTTTATTTCAACCCATTCAAATTTATCTACATGCTTTGGGCCCTGGGGTTATGCATGGGTTGGGTTGGGTTTTAATGGGTTTTAAATTTATAACCCAAAACTAGACCTAATAGATTCAGGTTGAAAAAAACCAACTCGCAACCCATCCACTTATATTGGTTTTTCCTATTTTTGGGTTGGATTTGTTGGATTTATGCTCTAGAAGCAATCTAGACAGTTGATCAAGAGCCTTAATTAATAATGGGCGCCAGGATCACATTAGCTCATTAGATGGTATTTCGCGATTATTAAGATGCGAAGGAGCCCATTTATTGGGCCCGATGTGTTTATAAAACCACAGGAGGATTAAGTTGCGGTCTATATATACCTTTGCTTGCTTTCCGGGGTTTTAAGTTTACGTATTATTTTAGAGATTGAGAATGCCGGTAGAAAAAAAAAACACCTTGAGAGAAAGCGAAGCGTAATGTTTGAGTGTTTAGTTAACCTTCTAGTTTCTTTTATGATCAAGTGTGCCCACACGTAGATCTATCACGTAGATAATAGCTTAGAAGGTCATGTGGATTCTAGAAGAGATTTTCTACACTACTACAGGTTAGTAATGGGTGATGAAAATATATCTATCATACAATGTATTTAACTGTGCGATTCCTTGCTTCCGCTGTATGATTCTTGCAATTGGTATCAGAGCCTGGTTGAATCGGTGTGTGATAGATTGAATCCATAATTTTATTTCTCATGTATATGTGATGTATATTAGATATATGTCACCTAGGATTCTATTATTTATGTTATTTATAATTTTGTATTATGAATGAATGATTTGGTTTTTGGCTTTAATCCATGGTAGTTTTGCTTGTATAACTGGGGATGTAACAAGGAGGATAATCATAAGATTAGGTTTCCTCCTTGATTTATTTGTTATTTATTTTTCTGCAATTTTATTTGTTTTTATATGTAAATTCGGATTTATTAAAAAAATGTAAAATGATTTGCATTGTAGAATGGGTGATTTTTGTAGGGTGGTTCTCGAGACGGTGCTCACACCTCCTGTAAAATTTCGGTGTCAATCAGGAGTTTTATTATTGGCGGTCGCGGCCATTTGGTGCTCGGGTTATTAGGGGACATGTTAGGGTTTTGTGTTTGGGGCCAAAAACCACAAGAAGTAATCCCAGCAGCCTTGCCGTGGACCTGAGACACGAAGAAAGAAGAGTACGGGCCGAGATATCAAGTTGGGCTTCTTGGCCTATTGGGCTTGTAATTTTCTTTTCTAGAAACCATGGATTAGGGCTATTAATTATTCTATATTTATAATTGTTTAATTATGGATTTAACATGTGATATGTGTAACATGCCATTTAGAATAGGTGGTGCCATATAATTGCATCATTTGATATATACATGTGCATAATAATATTTGTTTTATCTAGATAATATTATTATGGAAAACCCTAATTAATTGATAATAAAAATATTGAATGGGTGAAGGTTAAAAATTAATTTAATTAATTCGAAACTTGCGGGCTCCATTGGGGTCGATAATAAAATGGTTATGTGATACCCCAAACCAATTAAGCATGGCGGGTTTTATTAAGTTGGATGTAAAATAATTTCAAATTTTTTAATAAGGTTGTACGTGACATCGACAATGCTTAGATATTAAAGATAATTTTGAAAATAAATTAATGGTTATTACATTCAATTTTAATAATATTAATAACCACCTGCTTGAGGCTCGTCGATGTTATTAAAGGCCTAAAAGAGAATATTGAAACAATGGTTGTTTTTTTAAAATCAATTTTGAATGGGTGTGTTAGTGTTATCTAGGAAGGCTGTCCCCAGGAGGTAGGTTTTTAAGGAGTGCGAGACCCGCTCACGCTCACGGGAGCTAACTTAGTAGGACCTTTGAGACATCACAGTGTTAGTTTAGTTTATTCTGAATGTCTTGCCCAAGCGTAAGTATTTGTAATGGGGGTAAATTATTGTTGCGTAAACGACAATAATAAGTAGTTTAAGGGATCCTACATATTTGCATGTTGTTGTGTGTATTACATGTTAACCTGTGTGTTTTTTTTAAATTTCAGAAAATGACATCCTTTAATCCTCTAGCTACAATTTTGAATTCAAAGCCATTGAGGATGGAAATAACTACGACTATGAGCGATCTTTACATTGTCCTTGATTTTGAGAGAATAAAATTCATTACAACAACTCAGAACCCCAGGAGCCTTTGCTAATGCTTGAGCAAACTAAGAAGCAATTTGCAGTTGACAACGGTTCATCCTGACGGCTCTTTGTTATATTCTTGTCAGCGTTGCAGAACATCTGCGAAAGAAAATTAATGATCTGGAGAGTGTATTATGATGAATACACAATTGAGCAGTAATTATAGCAGAACTTAGCACCTTCAAGTCACACTTTGCCTACATAAGAATAGGTGCTGTTGCTTTTGTGTTTTTGGATACGAGGTCTTTCGGGTCTAATGCATAATTGGCTGGGTGTCAGGAAGCAAATGGATCATTAGGGATGTTGCTTAGCCAGATTGGTGAGGTTCGAGAGTGCGACAATCTTTGGAAAAGCACAGGCAATATGTGCCGATGCGCCCTCAACACATGTCTTAGGTACACCTATGCGAAAAGTGGCGATGGCTAACATGTCTGATACACCATTAACATCTGGTACGTGTGAGAACTACGGAATTGGTAGGAATTGATCTAAGGCGAGGGCACACTTGTCGATAAACTTATCTTGAGTTTGTTGGAGAGGAATTATAAAAGCTATAGGATAGAAGGAGAAGGCAGCTTTTGATTACGAGGGTTAGGTTTTCATAGGAGAAGAGTCCTTCTCCATAGTTAGAGGTGAAGATTTGTTGATTAGGGTTGAAGACTTTATTTTTCTGGAGCTTTCTAATTTCAAGCACATGTAATCTTTCAGTAGGAACTCATACTTCGTTTTCATTCTCAGTACTTGAGATTTTCATCCTTAGGTTTTGCAATTGAATTCTGATTTTCTCAAAGTTCCTCTTATGAATAAATTCTCTTCGATTATGAATTACCTTATAATTTCCATGGAGTTAAGCTTATCTTTGGGGGGGTTTATGGTGAAACTCACTTTCTGATCAGGTAAATTCCCTCGATTCCTCTTTTATACTTGATGGATTGTGTGTTATTAAACATGAGCGTGTAAAAACCTTAGTTGGGCATCCTCTTGACAACGTGTGAACGAGAGATCCTCGGTACACGTTGTGTGATTAATCTGGTAAGAGTGCAGTTAATTGGGAACAAGTGTTTAACATCATTGATCATCTTTCTTTTCAAAGAGCATTTAAAGAAAAATCTTCCGCATAGAAGACCATTTATCAATGGTTCTAGATGAGGCTTGTAAAATTAAGAGGTGGGAATTCACGTGATCACTGAGAGGTGGGGAAACCTAAAGTCCCATCAATCATCTTTTTCTATTTTAAAATACTCCATCCCGATCAATCATTGTCGAACAAACCTGACCCGTAATTTCCTTTTTAAATTACACACTTTGTGGAGAATAGCTCCTAAGGATCAACAAATTTAGACCACTCCCTGTGGAGATGATCTGTGGATTCCCACAGTATTACAATGCTAGACAACCTTAATTCCTACGCTTGGGAATAGAATTCAACATACGAATAAGAGCGAAGCATATTAGAAATAATTCAGACTCTAGATGGGATGTTTGCTAAAAGTAGCAGTACTGCTAGACAAGTAGCCATAGGGGCACTAATGAACACTCGTATGACTGGAGGAAATGTGCGGGACCATTGTCTAAAAATGATGGAGCCTGTCAGTCTTTGCTTGGTGAGGAGTGATGGGGGCTAAGGCTGGATCGAGATGAAGATTGACATGATCTAGAATCTCACTGATATCTTTAATTAGGTTCAAAATGAATTATAATATGAACAAGCGAAGCTTACTCTGTTGAACTTATGCACGAGCTTGAGAGTGGTGCAGAAAGGTCTCGTGAAGTAGGAAGTGCTTATCATCTTTGAAAGTTCTTGAAACCACAAAGGGGCTTAGGCGGAAAGAAGAGCAAGCGAGAGAAGAAGCAGGTCGACTATCAAACCCGACTACAATGAAGAAAGCTAGAAAGGCAAGTGCTTCAAGTGCGGGCGAAGGTCATTGGAAGGATTGCCCCCGAAACCGGTATGGGTAGTATAAATGTTGTTGAGCTTGTTTAGTGGAAATTCTGATGATAAATGGATCATTGATTCAGGAGCCACTAACCATGTTTGTTACTCTTTGCAGTGATTCAAACAAAGCAGCCCACTCAGTAAAGGATAAAGAAGCTTGAAGTTGGGAAACGGGGAATATGTCTCCGTAATGGCAGTAGGACTAGTGGAGTTATGTTTTAATAATAAGACTTTATGTTTATCAGATTGTTTATTTATTCCGGATTTTAAGAGGAATTTGGTTTCTGTTAGTTGTTTAGTTGAACATGGTTTAACAGTGCAATTTAATTCCTCGGTTTCAATAAAGAGTAATAACGCTTTTATTTGTTCAGGATTATTGATAAATGGTATATATTTTTTAACTCCTATGTCCTATAGTATTAATGCTATTGAAAATACTAATGATGAGAAATTTCCTTTATCTAAGAAAAGGAAGGTTTCAAATGAAACCTATATGTGGCATTTACGATTAGGTCATATTAATTCTAGTAGAATTCATGGTTTGGTTAAAAGTGGAATTTTAAATTCCTTGATCTTTGAACCTATACCAGTATGTGAATCATGTTTAGAAGGTAAAATGACAAAGGGCCTTTCGAGGCGAAAGGAAATCATGCCCTTAATACGGTTGGAATTGGTACACGCGATGTATGTGGATCGATGAGCGTTCGAAATAGAAGGCGGGTATAGTATTTTATCACATTTCTTGATGACTACTCAAGATATGGTTATGTTTACTGTCTTGCCATAAGTGAAGCTTTTGATAAATTTCGAGTATAAGGGTGAGGCGAGAAAAGCGGTGGGTGTCAGTATCAAGCGACCCCGGTCGGCTAGGCGGTGGGCTCTTAATGCGGAGGTTCAAGTCTTACTTGGCTCAAGAGGGGATAATATCTCAATTATCATCTCCTGTAACGCCTCAACAAAATGGAGTCTCTGAAAGGAGAAATAGAACCCTTTTAGATATGGTGAGGTCGATGCTCGGTTATTCATCATTACCTGAATCGTTCTGGGGATATGCCTTAGAAACAGCTACATACATACTAAATTTAGTTCCGTCTAAATATGTTTCAAAGACACCCACAGAATTATGGAAAGGGCGTAAGCCCAGCTTGAACCATATTAGGATTTGGGGTGCTCCAACCTGCGTGCAGTGCAGAAACAACAAAGAAGTTGGAATCTCGAACGAAATGTGTATGTTTATTGGCTAACTAAGGGAGGCGAGAGATTGGAATATTCACCTAATCGAAAGGAAAGAAGGTGATAGTGAGTACTCATGCCACTTTCTTAGAAGAGGATTATATGAACAATTTAAACCTAAGAGTAAAGTGGTTCTTGAAGAGCTTGACTGTTCGAGATCGCCCTGAACTCTATTTTCCACCCCTGTTCTGGTGATGTTCAAAGAGGAAAATGTACAAATGTACGAAGGTGAACAAACCACAGTAGCTCAGGAAAAATTCAAGAAACTTCGAGAACAAGAACATAATGAAGAGATTGGTAATTCACGACCTTAAAAACTTGGATCCTTACGTGCATGTACATGACAATGCAATGAGCTTCGTAGTGGGGCGATGCGTAAACACACAGGTATGCCTTGTTAAGAGAGACTTATCAAGTCGTTTTGGATAATCGGTAATGACCCTACCACATACGAGGCATTGGAGGATGTTGATGTGCAAGAGTGGAAAAGGCAATGAGCAGTGAGATGGAATACATGGGTTCTAACTCGGTTGGTCTCTTGTAGAAGCACTAAAGGGGAGTAGAAACCAATTGGAGTGTAAAATGGATCTACAAGAGAAAGAGAGGACCAGATGGGAAGGTTGAAACCTTCAAAGCTAGATTGGTGGCAAGGTTACACTGAGGAGGGCATAGATTATGATGAAACTTTTCGCCGATAGCCATGCTTAAATGCAATGGGATTCTCTTAGTATGCTTGACTGACTCTTGGAAATTCTGGTGGCAAATGGATCATCAAAACGACTTTTTCTAAATGAGAGCTAGAAGAGAGGATATCCTATGTCACGACAACCCGAAGGGTTCATAGCCTTAGGTCGAGAACACATGGTTTGCAAGTTTATAGGTCTATTTATGGGCTTAAGTAAGCATCCGAGTCTCATGGAACATCGAGGTTTGATCAAGTTATCAAATTTATATGGATTTTGAGAAAAGTCGATGAACCATGTGTATAAGAAATTCAAAAGGAATAAGTGATGATCGTTTTTGCTTTGCTACGTGAATGTATTACATTAATTGAGCTTGATGTGAAAGTGTTGTCGAGACCGTAAAGGTTACTGAAGAAAAAGCAGGTTTGATATGAAAGGACTTGGGTAGAAGCTAACTATATTCTAGGAATCAAACTTTTTCACGAGGCAGGAAGAATAAGGTGTTAGCATCCCAAGCCTCCTACATTGATAAAATAGTGACTAGGTTTGGCATGGAAAATTCCAAAGGGACTTCTACGCTTTCGGACATGGAATTCTGCCTTCTTTAAGGAAGCGATCACCAAGAAACTGCGAAGAGAAAGAACTCATGAGTAAGAAACCTTATGCTTCGGTTGTTGGTAGTCTCATGTATGCATGCTATGTACCATACGGAAATATCTACTATGCGATGGGAGTAGTAGTAGGTACCAATGCAGTCCGGAGTAGAACCTTTGGACGGCTGGTGAAACATATACTCAAGTATTTAAAGAGAGCGAGGATTATATGTTGGTGTATTCGATGTAGAGTCTTAAAAACACTTAGTTATATGGACTCAGATTTTCAAGGGGATATTGACTGGAGTAAATCAACATCAGGATATGTGTTTACCCTAAAAGGGGAAGCCATTTGTTGGAGGAGTGTTAAACAGACTTGTGTTCTTGACTCCTGTGAAGAATTTGAATATGTGGGTTTTCGCATACGAGGCTGCGAGGAAGGCTGTATGTAGAAATTCCTTTTGGATCTTCATGTGATACCAAGTGCGGTCGGCCCATTACCCTTTCTTTGTGATAACGGTGGGGTCGTGCTTACGATCCCGAAGGCAGGTCTCTGACGAAGCACGTATTAAGAAAGTACCACTTGGTCAAGTGATTTCATTGACTAGGAGATAATTTGGTTACTAAAATAAGCATCCGAGGAGAACCTAACGGACCCTTTTACTAAGTCTCTTCTTTGAACGTGTGTTTGAGAAACGCTATGAAGTGTATACGCAGGTCTTAAGGGTCAGTGACTTTAGAGTGAGTGGGAGTTGGTTACATTTGTGCTCTAGGAGCAAGACAAGTTGTAATTTCATTTTCTAATATAATAATATGAAGTTTTTTTGCACATTATATTTTACGCATAAGGTCCAAATTAATTATGTAGTATATGATCATATGGATAAATTATAGAAGAGCGTGATCACGTATTATATAATTAATGAATTGTATCTCATAGTTGTTAAATAAAAGAGTTGGGCACTTTATTTAGAGCGCAATATTTTATGAAATGATCGGAGTCTTGGTTATTATAAAATATTGGAATGAATTATGTGGTCATTACGAGAGAGGATCGAAAGAGATTTAATCAAGGATAAATTTACATGAAGAAAGAATTAAATCTCGGGCGATATTAGATATATTTATTTTTTCTTAATCCACGAGTATATTATAAATAGATAATTAAGTTACTATGGTTCTTTGAGTTGTAATAAGTGAGGCTATTTTTAAGCGACCCGATATCTTGATAATTTGGGATTATGGTATTTTGATTATCAAGTATTTATGAAAATATACAAAATGGAATTTGTATGAAATATCCTCTTGACATGTTTAGGTACTCGGATATTGAAATTAGCGGCCGATTGCATGGGATCAGATTAGAGAAACGCTGATAAGTCAAGAGAATAAATAATTTAGTTGATTTATAAAAATTATCAATTATTATTGATATTTTACAAGAAAGGAAATACATTTGATATAGAACATTATTAATTTTGGAATTCACATCTGGGCTTTTAATTAAAGATGGCAGGATAAGATTCTGATCCCGGACTTGTTCTCGCAAGTGGGAGATTGTTAGTTATGCTCTAGAAGCAATCTAGACCGTTGATCAAGAGCCTTAATTAATAATGGGCCATAGGATCCCAGCCTTTAGCTCGTTAGATGACGTAACGGGTTAGCCGATTATTAAGATACAAGAAGGGAGCCCGTTTATTGAGCCTAAGGTGTTATAAAATGTTAGGAGGATTAGGGTTGGTGAGTGCATATAATCACGCTCTTTGCAGCCTCTCAGGGGTTTTTAAAGTTTCACGTATTATTTTAGAGATTGAGAATCACCATTAGAAAAAAACACCTTGAGAGAGACCACGAAGCGTAAGGTTTGAGTGTTTCGGTCGCATACAGTTCTTTTGTGATCGGGTGTGTCTTGCACTTCCGCATGAATCTATCAGTAAAGAATAGCTTAAGGAAGAGTCCTGTAAGATTCTAGAAGGAATTTTACGCACTACTACGAGTTGATTAGTAATGGGTGATGAAAATATATCATCATCACGTTATGTATTTAAGCGTGCGGTCACGAACTACTGCTTTGTATGATTCCTGTAGGATTGGGTTGGGTCCGTTGGGTTTTTCGGGTTTACATGTTTGTTGAACATGCCTAGTCTAAGCCCCTCATGGTTTTGCTTTTTGGCTTTTCCCCCAAAAGGCATCATACCAATTAGATGTTATTCATGCTTATATACTTATAAGTCTTGTACTTCAAATTGACAAGTCTTTTAATCAAAGTAGTTTTATTTCGTGATGTTTTTTTAGCAAAAAATTTTTCAAGCTTTTTCCAAATAACATCTACTTTCGTTTCATCATAAATGTGTTCATGTAGAGTTGGATCCATCCACCTTCTCATATAAGCAATGACTTTTCTATGTTCAACATCACAAATCCTCTGGCGTGTGGATGGTTTCTTCGATCTAATGAAGGCTTTGTATAAATCTTTATAATAGAGCAAATCTTAATCATATATACTTGAGTATGGAATAGTTGAAATTTTATTATGTCATCGTCAGTTTTAGCACATAAAAACTCGAACAAAGCAAGCATGATCTGGCTTTGTTTAAGGGAAAGACTACAAAAATACAATTATTCTAAAATTGGCTGGCTCATGTTTGTGTGTAAAATAGGTTAATGATCAATGGCAAACAACAAATCCAGCCAAAGGCAAAAAAAATCAATGCTGATAGGACAATAATTTTGCATGGAAGCGCAAGTAAGTAGGCCCAAAAAACATGTGACCTTGTGTGGCAAAGCTTTTCATTATTTAATATTATAAATAATGAATTCTGGCATGGTGCCTCTCTGAACAAACTAAGCTCGTAGCCTTTGAATATCGAGAATATCATTAATGGAATCTGTCATTACTTGTCATCTCGAGGAGGGATAAGCTGAAGAAAAAGAAAGATCTGTAGGATGGAATAAGTAAAATGATTATTGGGAGATAGCTAACCAAACGATCCAAGTCACTAGGATTAAGAGCACTTCGCAAGGCATCCACTTTCCAAATTTGAGCCAAAATGAATAAGGTTTGGTCTTCCGATCTTCTTGCCAAAGATTCAAATCCTAGCCCCCTTTTCTTTCTCTCTCTAAACACCTCTCCCCCTCTTCTCCAAGCTGCTACCCGACACTCCTTAGGCAGCCCTCTTTTGCTTTCAATTTTTAAAAAACTATGGGCTTAGCCAATAAAGTGGTCCAGCCATAAAAAGGGGTGGACCCAACAAATCTCCTCCTCTGCCTCATGTTGTGGGCTCAACCAAGTCCGCTCTTTGCCTAAATACTTCCAGTTTCTCCTTAGGCAAACACTTAATCAACATGTTGATTCATTATCATTGATATGTATTTTAGATACACATCAACATTTATATATATATATATATATATATATATATATATATATATATATATATATATATATATATATATATATATATATATATATATATCATGTCTGGTGATGTCATAGACTGAGATATGCTTTTTGTTGTTACATTATTGTCTTACCTCTTGTCCTCACATGATGAAAAGAAATTTGTTGGGGTAGTTTTCAGACCATAGTCACCATACACATCAATTTTTGGCTTTATATACGTGGTCCACACCTACATTCATTTATATAATTTGAGTTTTTCAACTTTATATTTTAATTTATTGTCTACTGTGGGAAAGTTTGCGGATTTCCATGACCATATTTGTCACATGCATGCGGTTCGCCATCACTTGCTCCATATATAACTCGGGCACCAATCTTGGTTTTGGATTTATATTATGGTTGGGAAATTGATTTTGAGGGACATATTTAAATGTCATTCCTCATTATTAATTTGATTGAATTATGTTTGACATGGTTAATAATTTATTTTTATTTTTTTAATAGCCAGAGTTTAAAGAGGTAGTAGATTGTTAATAGGGGCTGAATCACAGAAGCCCAGCATGCTATATCACATCCTGTTTCCAAAATGATGAGTAATCGTAAATTTAAAGCCCAGAACATGTTGGGCAATATGGTTTAAACATGAGATTCTAGAGCAATATATTACATAACAGGCTGAGTGCTAAGCATAGTATGCGATGACAATAAAGTGCTCAAAATATATAAAATTAAAGAAATTACCAAAGAAAACCAATGCATAGAATAGAGTGTGGGTAAATTAGTTGCATCGTTTACTCTTATTCAAATCATTAACTAGAAAAAAATATTTATTCTAAAAGGATTAATTGTGATTATTGGGTTGTGATAGTATCATATACTTTTACGAAACATAGATAAATGGTTAAATTATTAAATCATTAATAGCTTAATTGGTTATATCAAACTTATCATCATTTTTTCTTAACTTTTTCTTTACTAGTCTTTTTTCCTTAAACAAGCAAGGGTGATTTTTTTTTTGTCATTCTTGACATGAAATCACTCATCTGTATTTTAAAATTCGGTTTAACTACCACGATAAAGTAGTTGTCTGCGCATCTAGGTTTATTTATTTATTTTTAAGTGATTTGTCGTTTGTCTTTGTGTGATGTGTAGTTGTCGATGCTTGGTATTAGCGTTGTTGTGTGTTTATGTGTGTGTGATTCGGATGAAGCGAGTATATCCAGGTCGAGAGCCAATCGAATCGATGGTCATTCAGTATCTTACGTAACTAGAATTATAGGTATTCTAGTCACAATAATAATATTAAATATGTAGGCTCAACTATCAAATATATATGCTTTAAGTCGATTAATTATATTGTTTCATCCTCTATAGTTTTTATCGATTTTGATTCTATGTTTCTATCGATGTATTACTAATTTGAATCAATAAAATTAATTTTCTCTTTAAAAAAAATATAGATTAAGTGGTTATTTGATAATTTGACTTAATAATTTAAACTAATATAATAACTTAATTTAAGTCATTGAATAAATTAAATATGTTTAATGAAATAAATTTAATATTATAATTACAATTTAAAAATTAAATAATGGGTAAAAATAATTAATTAATTTATAAGCTTGTATCTTCACTTACATTTTTACCCTCATTTATACTAGTAAACTTGACAACCTCCAATACTACTATATTTTGTTACTCAACTTTCCTTAATTACACCCTAATTGTAATATATGAAGATAAATATATTTTAAATATGTTTTAAGTTTTGTTTTCTTTTGAAAATTTAAATATGTTTTAAGTTAATCTCGCTTTCTCACGAAAATAATAAAAATAAATAAAACTCTCAAAAACATTAATATTATAAAGTGAGAATTAAATGACAAATATTTAAGTTAATAACTTAAATGTAATTCAATTTAAAGTAACTAAAATAATAAAGTAATACGTATTAAATTTGACTAAATATACCTAATTATATTTAATAAATTCTTAATAATTTAAATATAATTTGACTTAAAAATCAACCTAAGTCATTAAATATTACTTACTAAATTTTACCAAACATCTTATAATCATGTTAAGTAAAATAACTCAGTGATTTATTTTTAAATTCAAATCTCTTCGACTTCATTTTTCTATGTTTAGTAAAAGTATATATTTGAATTAATATATGGATTCAATATTTTAAAAAATATGTGAAGTCAAAAAATAAATCTAATTACTATAGACATTAAATAATAGACCAAAAAATTTGTATATTATGAGTCATAGTTTTACTGCTTTTTTATACACACGATTATATGTTTTGAATTTTTTTAATAGGTTATTAGATTCTAAGTGAGACAAAATAGACGATTTAAATTCCTTAATGAATCTTTATTTTTTTAAAACCAATATAACCAAATCAAAGCATTTTAATTCATAATATTATGTTTATAATTGAGTATCAAATTTGTGCGAGTAATAAAAAAAAACTTAGTTCATTTGCTTATAAAAATATATATATCCCTTAATATATTAGTTTTATAAGTTAATATGTTTTAAGAACAAAAACACACACACACGCACATACACACACACACACACACATATATATATATATATACACACACTCTAGCATGGAGTTCCATCACTAGGTTTTGTTGCGATTATGACACTTTGAATCCGGGGTGTCCGTTGACAGTACGTCGACTTGCGGAATAAGTATGCGTATCCACGAGGCCGTACGTAGGAAGTAAAATGGTCGCATTGGCCCAGCCACATCATATAATTAAAAATATATCAACCCATTTATATTTGTCATAAGTTGAGAGTTGATACATCGCTCTTAGCTAAACATATATTAAGATTTAAAAATTTTAATACATATTATAAAATGAATACCAAAGCCACATGTCGGTTTTTTTCTCAAGCGACCTACAACCAGGTGTTGTCGCCACTGCTTGGCTCACTTGTCACCAAAATAATGATCGCCGACGGGGTCAAGCGTCACGTGTTGATAATCTCTTCACGTAGGTTACTCCTCACTAAGTGCACATGTAATGGCAACCATACACCTTTCGATCAAATACATGATCCTGCTTGTATGTCTACATGTCAATCCATGTCTCGGGGTTTCTCAGGCGCTCACCAGTGTTTGTCTGGCCGAATGTGAGAAAAATAAAATTTTCAAAACAGGGGTTTTGTTCTCGAAAACATACTCTCACAAAGTATCGGTAAATCTATTAGATAACCCTTCGGCGGGTGGGTAATTCATAGAAGCAGTCATAAATTAAAGCCTCAGAGATGAGTTGTTGGACAACTCTCAAAGCAATTCTTGAAAATCTTCCTTGAAATTCCTTTCCTGACCATTTTCATTTTTCTTTCATTTTCTTTCATGTCATGCCTCACACACCATTAAGTGCGTGCATATGGAATACGTTATCTTAATTTCGAGCCATTGCATGCCAATATGTCGAAATTACACGCATGTAATGTAATTTAACTCATGTGCATGTTATTCAATTCATGGAAATAACACATCAAAATTAGCTCACATGGGCTAATATGATTCAGTGTTTTGAATCACCCCGAACAACACAAAAATTCACACACAACTCAGGTGAATAGTAGAACCCTAGGCTCGGCCTTTAGCTCACGGCCATAATAAAAGGATTTCTTCAACTAGGTTCGAATATTTTGAAGGCTAACCTGGTATCAGAGTATCAAGCAAAATCCGTCCATTAAAATAGCTCTTAGCGAAGAATAAACCAAGTAGGAGAAGACCCCTACTTCTTGGAGTTGTCGAAACTCCACGAAAACCGGTGTCACCGTAGCCTTACAGCGTAGATCAACTTTGCTTCTTGGCTGACAGAGCAGACGATTAAAGAGCCAGGAAGGAAATCCCCAGAGAGAAGTTCTCTTTCTTCTGCAAAACTAGTTCATCTCCTCTTGCCGTTTTTGCCAAAATGTGGAGAAGAAGATGACTTATTCTTTTTCTTTTCAATTAATTCCCATTTTGTCCTTTAGTTTTGACTTTAGGGACCACTTGCCACATGGCTCATTCTAAGCGACTAAATCCTGTCTCTACCATTGTCATCTGACGTGTCATTATGGGTAATGTAATCAGGTGATTTTGTCCCGCGTAGCATGTCTCTGTGATGTCGTGGCGCTGTGTGCGATCTTTCCCAACGTGAAATTCGACTATCTCGAGGTCGACGAGAGTGACGTGTGCATTAGATTTCACGAAGACGGTCAACGGTGAAAATCCGTTTCGTCATCCCCGAGATCTGAAAATTTTGGATTTTTGGCCAGAGTACCATTTTACCATTTTCGAAGAATTAGAATTTTCTCATATTTTACATTCTATCGCCAAGAATTTCGTCGCAGTGCGTACAATCTATGAATCGGATGCGCCATCTGGCGGTGCACTGCCCGTACATGTAAACTAGTCATTTAAATATTAGCGACTAAGCTACGCGTGCCATGCGTCCTGTAAAGGGATAGGTGGCCATCGTCCTCAAACTCCATGTTGACTCCTCCTCCGCGGTGCCACCGTAGCACCTCGCTAGCCTCTTGCGGATGCTAGCGTCGCAAAATCTGATCCCGACTATCCATAATGCACACTAGTCCCTCCTCGAAGGTCACATCTGTGTCAACCTCAATCTCTCCCTAATCCACTACATGAGTTGGATCTAGAGTGAACCTCCAGAAGCACAGACGTAGAATGCCTCGTGACTTTGACATGCTGGCCGATACAAGAAGCGACCATTACTTATTTACGATTACTGCCCTGCAGAGTATCTCAAGGGCAAATGAACCTCGAGCGAATTAGCTTCCGCAAACTATAGGAGCACGACCACTCATCTCTTAGGCATCACCTTCAAGAGAGGCGTGATCTCGACCTCGAACTCTAAGGGTCGACATCGATGCATCAGCGCAGCTCTTCCTGCGGCTGGCGGCGAGAAAACGGCCCAATAAATGTCAAGTTCACTTGGCCCCTCTCGGAGGTGTCTTTAATCAGATCAAGACCAGTGATGGAGCTATCTCCCACCTCGGTCCAACATATCGGTGGTCTGCATGGCCTCCTATACAATGCCTCATATGGCACCATCTGTATACTCGCCTGATAAATGTTGTTATAGGCGAATTCAGCCTGTAGGGCGAAATGCTCTTACGACTCTGCCATAGTCGGGCGTGCTGTGGCATGTCCTCTAACACCTGTATGGTCCTCTCGGTGACCATGCGTACGTAGGTGGAAACTTGTGCTCATGGTCAGTAGTGTACCCATAGCTGCTTTTGGAGCTCCTCCAAGAAGTGTGTAAACCTCGGGTCTCTATCAGGCCATGGATCTTTGGTACTCCATGTGGCCAGGAACTATCTCTCGAATGTATGGTATTCGAATCTCTCCAATGTGAAGGGTCATCGCCGGCTAGAAAATGTGCCGACCGTGAGCGGTCCACTATCACCCTTACCGCATCTTGTCCTTGGTGTCCGTGTAAGTCAGGTCATAAAATCCATCGTGACGTGTACCACTTCCACTCGACCATCAAATGGTGAAGTAGCCTGCCTTCTAGTGCTCGACGCAACCTCTTGACACATGGGGACATCGTCGAACAAAAAGTCTCCTCGCGTCTCTTTATTCCGCTCGATGTCTGGCGACAAGGTCACAAATGCACGCTTTGTGTCCACTTGGATACCTGACAAATCGAAGCGCGTGAAACTCCACTGAATCTCTCTCAGGTGGTCAAGCGGGAACCCACTTGCGAGTCCTCTATCACGAAGGAACTACCATCGCGTGAGGATGGTCATTCGTCACTGTACTGGCTTGTGCCGATTTCACCCGATGGACACTATCTTCGCGTCTTGTCCTTGGGCCATGGGACTCGATCACTCTTCTCAGCAGAGCGGTGTAGCTACTAAGCTCTGATGGCACCCACACTGGCTTTGCTCGTGATGCGCCAGCGGCCCATCCTGAGTCTCGAGCATCCACCATTCCTGGGAAGCTATGCTAGCCAATGCTCCCCGTGACTTCCAACTAAGTGCATCAGCCACCACATTTGCCTTACCAGGGTGGTAATACAAAGTGAAGTCATAATCCTCTAGGAACTTCATCCATCTGCGTTGCCTCATATTGAGGTCCCGCTACTTGAAAATATACTTCAGACTTTTGTGGTCATAGTACATCTCAAACTGGTCGCCATATAAGTAGTGGTGTCAAATCTTCAAGGCGAAGACTACGGCCGCCTGACTCCATGTAAACTGTGGCCAGGAGTTACGCTCAGGATTCTTCAAGCGCCCAGAGAACCATTAGCTACTACCCTCTGGTACATCAAAACACATCCCGATCCAGCCCTCGACATCCACGATACATTGTGTACCTGTCCCCAATAAGACTATCAAGATAGGAAATTAGTAAGCCTCCTCCTTAACTCCTAGAATGCCTTCTCGCCGGTCATCCACGATCAAACTTGACCTCCTTGCAGGTGGACATCATCATAGGTCTTGCGATTGGGAGAAATCGCTTGATGAATCTCTGTAGTACCCGACCCGATCCCAAGCTAGCGTATCCAGAAGGCCGACTTGGCTACTCTCCCGACTCATCACGGCGGGCACCGACCTTCTCTAGGTCCATTGACACACTGGCGAAGCATCACGTGTCCACGAAATCTCACCTCGGTAAGCCCAACTTGCACTTCTGCCCGAACTTAGCGTCTGGCCGAAGTGGTCTCGGCAAACTGTAAAACAATCCTCAAGTGATGCTCATGCTTCCTCTCCGAATGGGAATAGATCAAGATGTCATCTCTGAAGACTAATGGCCAGTCTAGATAGGGTTAAGGTACCGCAATGCATAGAGGTCCATGAATATTGTTGATGCATTCGTCGATCAAGGGCATCACCAGTAAACTCAGTGCCCGTAGCAGCGTCTGACTGTTGTCTTAGGATATCTGTCTCCCCTAACCACTGGTGTGGTAACCATTGCTAAGAGTCCTATCTTAGGTAGACTGGCGCTCCTCTCAAGCTTGATCAAACAAGTCATCAATCCTCGGCAATGAGTGCCCAGATTTTTATCGTAACCCTATTCAAGCTATGCAATAACTAATGCACGGTCGAAGGGTCTTACATCCTTCTTCTTCGCCAAATAGGCGGGCGCCCGTGGTGAAGTGCTCGGTCTAATGAACCCTTATTGTCAGTTAGCTCTGTGGCTGGACTGCGAGTTCACAGTTCAAATGGTGCCATCTGTCTTTGGTCATGGGAGATGGGCGAAAGTCACTAGGGTGTAACTGTCACGAAGTGTCTATAACTCTGCGGAGGCGGTCAGGTAGCTCATTCGGAAAAACATCCTCATACTCGTAGATTACTCAAGGTGATCTAAGTCCGGTCTCACCTCGTCCTCTAGGGTAAGGCTGCGCTAACCCGCCCAGTATCCATGACACTGGACTCGTGCAGAAATCGGGGAAAAATATCATGCTTGTCCCCTGAGCTTCGCAACCACGATCTGCAGATCACGTGTGTAGCCCGTTAACCCTCTACACTCGCGATCAATGATGACCACACAGCAAGGCGTCGGCCCGATCCATCCCCGAGATGACGTCGAACTCGACATGTCCATGACCCTCAGGTCCGCTGCTGAGTAGAATCCGGGAGATCTCTAACTGTAACCACAGACATATAAAATTACATCCTCGCCCCCAATCCCTACGGGAGAACTCACGTCTGAGGCTGGAAGGCCTTAACCTCTAGCCCGACTCGCTCCACGAGGCGGTCGGCAATGAATGAATCACGGCCTTTTGAGAATCAAATAACACTCTTACCCATAGGCGAGGTCATGGCGTACCTTGTATCTTGGCGTCTGGCGGCTCGGCCAGGTGGCCATGCGTCTCGGCACGCCCACCTTGCCCGACGTCCGCCTGGGCCTCGTACTGCCTCGGCTTTATGTCGGCCCCCTCGGCTTGCTTGTGCCATATGAGGTGCCCGTGCGGCCCTGCTGGGAGGCCCAGCGGCTCCTTTGACCCATACTAAGGTGTGGAGAGAATGTATTGTATCCTCTCACGTCCATGTTGGCCCGGGATTATTTGTCCGAAACCACAGGATCCATTTGTCTTTAGAGGCGATCCCTCCTCATATGTCCAGGCTGTTGGCAATGGTAGCACACCATTTGCACCGGCTTGGCTGCCAACCACGTCTGTCCTTGCATGGATGGCGCGGCTGCGGAACCCACGTGAACTATAAACTCTCTACTTCTTTCGGCCCGGAAAGAAAGGCTGGCTCTCCTTCCTCTTGCTACTAACACACCGCGTCAGAGTGCTTTCACAGCTGCATCCTCGATCTCTCTCTATGGTCATAGCAGCCCAACCATAGAGTCCATGTCTTGTAGGCGAAGTCCTACAATCACACTTGAATTGACAACTTGACCCATTCTCGAATCTCGACCTTGTATTATCGGGTGGCCTGTGATCATCAACAAAAAGCGGGCTAGCTGTGAGATCTAGCCACATGCTCCAAATACGCCTCCGCATAGTCCACACAGCCGAGGAACTCTAGGAACTCAGGCGGAGCCTTCACGTGTGGCTTGATGTCAGGAAAATACTTGCCCATGAAAAGATGTGGAGACTTTTAAGTCGTGCCTCCAGATCTCTAGGAGTCTTCGTGATTCCACCACGCCCGGGCTCACCCTGGCCCGGAGATCTGTTGGTTTGATCTGGTTGGCATCGAGGCAATCTCTGCTGTAGCTCGGTACGCTACTCAACTGTACATGAACCAGTAGTGCGCCGCCATGGATCTCCTCCCCACAGTGAATATCGGAGGATGATGTGCCACGAACCTCTGGAGGTGCTCGGACACCTCCTGCCTGCATGCTAAGCTTGCCTGTGTAATGGCAGCAGTCGCAATCCCTACAGCCTCAGAAAAAGCCTGTTGGTCAAATACTGGTGGTGCTTGGCTAGCACCACCGTGGGCGAAGCCCCTCCGTCTCTCCGCGACTAGCCATCATATGTCAAATGGCGGAGTTAAGTTTTAATGAGAATTATCTCCCCAGGGTGTAAACACGACCCAGGAGTCACTTATTCGCATCTGAAAATTTTCCATACTTTAAATCATATACAACAAAAATTTTATTTTATTTTATTTTTGAAAACCTCATGAACAGTGTTCATGAACAGTGATCCAAACAATGACTCAAAAGCGATTGCACTAAAGTGAACTAGGTTGAGTGCACGGGGTATGCACCTTAAACTACGATGCACACGCGGTGTGCCGCGCCCAGCGCTGCGCCGAGCCGCTCACGGCGGTGTGTCGTATTGGCGCCTGCCGGGCGTTAATGTGGTGGCGCTAGCGGGGCGCCGTGTCGTGGCCCCATCCGTCGTGTATCGCGGGTGCGTGTCCTGCCAGAAGTATGTACTGCGCAGCGCATGTTGGCGCCAGCGGAGTATTAATCCTGGCGTGCGGGCTTGCCATATCATTTGCCCCCTGTCGCGACTAAAATTTGTGTCGATACAACTCATGCATGCGGCAGTTGCCATGCGTGTCGCGAAGCGGCTCTGCCTTGTAGGTGTCTCGAGGGGACACCTTTCTGGCCCGGGCCATCGCCGACCCACGGCGCGCTATCATCGCGACATCGGGCACGCCCCCTCACGTCACGATACAAGTATTTGTATCGCGACTCCTACAGCGGTCGAGGCCATGTCTTGAGAGTGCATCCTTTCGCCCACCTTGCTTGGCGGCTGTGTCGCCGCGCCTCCCCAATTGTATGTTTAATGGGGGCATTCACGGGGTTGTTGGCCTACTCATTTGGCCCCCTGTTGAGTGCCCTTGCCCAAACAGGAAAATGGGCAGTAGCCCATTCAGTCTCCCCTACGCAATTTTTTTTTTTCATTCATTTTCAAGTAGAACCTCATAAACTTATATATATATATATATATATATATATATATATATATATATATATATATATATATATATTCATGTTTTTTTACATTGTAAAACTACTTGAGAGAAAAACTGTTTTACCCTCAACATTTTTTTCACATGTGTTATTCACCAAGCACACAATTCACCGCAATTCATACAACATGATCACACACATCGATCATCAAAATACAATGGATGCATGATCTAACACATTTCCCATCAAGTCCCTAGGTATATCGGATGCTAACTTGCGATACTAAGCTATAACTCTGGTATCCAGCATGCGGCGAAGACTATACTAAAATTTGTGATGTTCTTACACCTTATAACCATGGCCTGTGCGATCCCTCAGCTTGAAGTAGGAATTTCATATACCTAGCTATCATACTATGCTGCAAAAAGTTGGTATAAAACCAAACCTCGCTTACACACCCATCAGGCTCTCCCGAGGTATCGTTTACCTTAGCTATGATGCCAAAAGCTACATGACGCAGTCCGGGGGTGTCCCGTTGACCACCGTCAACCTATGGATACCTGTGTCTCATGTCCTGAGACCCATACATGAGTAAAATGGCCACATTGGCCCATACATCCATACTCACTAAAAATATATCCAACCAATTATAATGCCATAGTTCAAGAGTTGATACATCACTCTTAATACAAACATATATTAAGATTTAAAATTTTAATACATGTTATACAAAATGAATATCAAAGCCACATGTCGGCTTTCTTCTCAAAGCGGCCTCTAATGAGTGTCGTCCTCCCTAACACTCCTTGTACCTAAAATAATGATCCCTCAACAGGGTGAGCAATGCCCAGTAATGATAATCTCTTACATAGGTTACTCCTCACCTAAGTGCACATGTAATGGCAACCATACACACTCAAGCAAATACACTGATCACTGCCAGGTCTACGTGCGATAAAGTAATACCGAGTCCTCGTAGCTCCCTCACACATGCCTAAGTCAAATGTGAGAAAAATACGTTTTCAAAACAAAAGGTTTTGTTCTAGAAACATACTCACAGGGTTTAGGTAAAATCTATTGGACAACCCACTCCCAGGGGCGAATTCTTTGGGTCAATTCTCAAGCAGTCGTAGTGCGCCTGCGAGATGAATTGTTGGACAACTCTCCACGAAAGAAATTCTTGAAAAATCTTCATGATATTCCTTTCACAACCATTTCATTTTCTTTCATTTTCTTTCATGTCATGCACTCACACCTACCATTCTAGAAATTGCCAAATTATATGGATAAATATATTGTTCTCTGACCATTGTGTTTATATCAGTGTATATATTAACCAAAATTTAAATATATGATAAATGTTATTCAATTCATGGAAATAACATCAAAATTAGCTCACATGGGCTAATAACAATTCAAGCAATTCATTTTGAATCACCCAAACAACACAAAATTCACACACAAATCATGTGAATAGTAGAACCCTAGGCTCGGCACTGTTCACGGCCACATAATAGGGATTTTCTTCACTCGGTTCAAATATTTTGAGACTGAAAACATGGCCATCCAGGCCTCAACAAATCCGTCCATTAAATGGCTCTTGGCAAAGAATAAACCAAGTAGGAGAAGACCCTACCTCTTGGGTTATCAAACTCAGCAAGCCGTGTCCCTGGTAGCCACTTGCAAGCATTAGATCAACTGCTTCTTGGCCCGGCGAGAATCGGCCCGATTACGAAAGCCGGGGAAATCTAGAGAAGTTGCCATTTCTCTCTACAAGCGGTTCCTCTCCCCTACATACGTTTTTTCCCGAAATGTGGAGAAGAAGATGACTTATTACTTTTTCTTTTCTTAATTCCCATTTTGTTCTTTAGTTTTGTTTTACAAAGGGACGCTTGCCACATGGCTCGATCTAAACCACTCTGTCTCCTATCCTCATAATCATGCAACATGTGTCACATGGGTACATGTAGTAGGTGACTTTGTCATCACATGTCTCTCACAACCATCATACCGGCACCCAGGCACACAGTTTCGGGCATCAAATTCAGTGTCTGGGTGGCGACGTCGGCGTGGTAGCTAGATTTCGCGAGACGATTCCAACGGTGAAGTTCGTTTCATCATCCGAGATCTAGAAAAATTTCGGATTTTGACCAAAATTACCATTTTACCCTTTTTCAGAAAATTAGAATTTTCTTAGGTTTTATAGCGATATTGGATTAATAGTCAAAGATTCTCTATTGTAATTCTTTCCTATTACTATTATATTCTTTCCTAGTTTAGAGATATTTCTCTGTTATACAAATAGCTTAATTATAGGAATAGCTTGATTGTAGGATCTAATTATAGGAATAGCTTGATTGTAGGATCTATAATATCTCTATAAATATGTACATGTAAAGATACATATTTATTATGAATAAAAAATATTCTTCTATGTTTTACAAGTTGGTATAAGATCCATGAAACCCTAAATCATTCTTCTTTGAATCCTTAAACCATGAAGTAAGTCCCAGTTATGAAACGCACATCACCAAGTCTACCGAATCATTATTGACTTACGAAGGTTCATCATTCGATTCAAGAATTGTATTGAATGAGACCAACTATGTGGTCTCAAATGTTAGAGATGAAAATTGTTGAGAAGGAGAAACTCTCAGCCAGTCCGTGGCCTATCACCTTTAGCCACCTAAGGAGAAAGATGAAGGCTATGAAAAGTGGTATTCGGACAATCAGAAGGTGCGATGGTTGTTGATGTCTATGTCCTCGGAGATTTATAAAGCGTACATTAAACACCCCTGCCTGAGATATTTGAAATCTATCCTAAAGCCTTTATGATGAAAGCGGATGAATTATAGGTTTTTACAACGAACGAGAGGAGCTTTCTCTACGAACAAATGGCATACCACTCACATATATTACGGAGGCCCGGTAAAAATCTTCAATGAGTTAGATCATCATGATAAAGGTGGTCATAGTGGATGAGGCGAGATATTGCATCTATCATAAATTTAGCCGCCTTAAAGGGTGCATATCTTTCATTTGAATTAGAAGGTGATTTCAAACACGTCTTGAAATCTTGAGGAAGGAGGATCTTTAATCCACTGAATTAGAAGAGTGTTATGCTTTAGTTCGTCACAAAGATGTTCGACGCGGGGTGATGAACGGACAACTGGAAAATTCTGAAGCTTTAGCCATGATGACTCGGAACCGGTCTAATCCAAATTGGTCTCCTCAACAACAACAAGACCGAAAAAGGCCCATCCATCCTAAGGCGCTAATGGTGAAAAACAAATCATCATCACAGTACACTTTCATATGATCAAGCGGTCTTACAAAAAAATTCGATCTTTATGAACTTGTGGGATATCCGGAATGGTGGGATCATAGTCGTGATTCCGGGAAGAAGAATTCAAGAAGGCCTCTATCTTTGATTAGGCTGAGAGGGGACGAACAACGGGTGAAGGTCACTGGGCATTGGTGCGATGACAACGGGTAATGGGTAGTAAAGTTTTAAAATATTTCTACACTGTTCTAATAGTGCATGGATATTGAGGATTCCGGTGCTACGGATCATATGACATTTGATTCTAGACAAGTTTCACCTCTTAAATCTTCCTCTAACATTCTGTTTCCCACTTGATGGTACCTCGGTCGGTCTCGAAGAGGGAAGGATCCTTGTCCTCCACTAACACCTTAATTTAGATTATGTTTTGGTTGTTCCCTCTTTGAATTATAATCTTTTTTCAGTTTCTCAAATAACCACTGCCTTATTTTGTGTTGTCATTTTTTGGCCTAAATTTTGTGTATTTAAGGACATATGGACAAGGAAAACGATTGGTTGTGATGTTAGGCAAGAAGCGCTTATTATAGGCTTGGTGTCCTAAAAGTTCAAATGAGTTGTCGACTTTAAAGATTGAGGTTCTTAAAAATTAGAAATCTAAGATATGGTTATGGTATCGACGTTTGGGCCATGCTTCTTTTGGTTACATGAAGAAATTATTTCCTAGTTTATTTGCAAACTTTGATGTCTCTAGTTTCCAATGTGATGTTTGTGAACTTTCAAAAAGCCATAGTGCTTCGTTTCTATTTACTTTGAACAAAAGTCCAGTTCCTTTTATGATCATACATTCTGATGTTTGGGGCCCATCTAAATTTGCTACTTTTGATGGATCGCGTTGGTTTGTTACTTTTATTGATGATTGTACCAGGATGACTTGGGTATGTTTGATGAAGTCCAAAAGTGAAGTAAACTTGTTGTTCAAAATTTTCGCCCAAAATGGTTTTGTAGTCGATGATACACGGGTTCGAGTTCTCACGGTGACAATGGAGGTGAATATTTGGGTTTTGAATTGAAGCGGTGTTTGGAAGCCCGTGGGACAAAATTCATCAAACTACTTGTTAGATGCACGACGGAATGGGGTGGTGGAGGCGGAAAAACCGTCACTTGTTGGAGGTTGTCCATGCTTAATTGATAGAAGCACATATGCCTTTATCTGATGGGGACACGCACTTACCTCTGTGAGGCACTCCTTCACGATCAGCCCAAAGTACCTTCCGAAACACTATTGAGATTTCGGGACACCATCTCGGGCTTTCAATGAAGCAATTGTTGCTCCGTCGATCTGAGCACCACCTGTGTCTCTGGTTGTGTAGCATTTTTACATCTTAGCCCAAAAGCATCGTTGCAACAAGTTGACACCTCGACGTCACGATGTGTCTTTTAGGGTACCATGCTTATCAAAGAAATTGCCCGATGCTATCACCCTCCAAGCAGAAAGATATTTGTTACAATGGACATAGTTTTCTTGAAGACTCGATGTATTTTTTCCTTTGAGCTAAACTTGAGGGGGAGCACGGAAGAAGTTCCAAGCTCCTGGGCTATGATTTTTGATCTCTCTATAGAGAGAGGGGGAATTCTCTGAACCTGGTAACAATCTGAATGGGATGAAAAGGAATGCCCTGAACTTGGTAATGAGAATGCTGGTGAATTGGATTTTAGTGGTATAAATTTGGACCACGGTGGTGATGAACGTGATGAAGACCTAGAAAATAAAGTTGTGGATCAACCTCCATCCCAAGATCGCACCACAAGCTTAGGCTGATACACCAAAGACCAATCACTGTTGAGGATGGTCCCTCATTTATGTCTCCTACGAACCACCAAAAGAAAACAACTACCATCACGTCAAACCAGAGGTATTACCAAACCAGCGTAGCAGACTTAGAACTTTACAGTAAGTTAAATATCCTATGCGAGTCACTATGTGTACAACCATGCTTGTACCAGATCAAAATAAGTCATTTGTAAATCAATTATCTCTTTGTATCTATTCCCTAACGGTCATGCGAGAAGCCTTAGGCGACCAAGGTGAAAGGCGCTATGAATGAGGAGATGAAATCCTTTTGGAAAGGAATGAAACTTAGGAACTTGTTGATGGGTCCTCCCGGGAAGAAACCGGTTGGATGTCGATGGGTTTTATCTTTGTGAAGTACAAGCGGATGGTACAGAATTGAATGTTTTAAGCGCGATTGGTATAAAGGGGTATTCCCTAAACCTATGGAATTGAATTATACGGATACATTTGCACCTATAGCTAAAATCCAACACCAGGTTAAAGGTCTTATTGTCTCTAGTACTTGAACTTCTAGTTAGCCATTGCAACAATTTGATGTGAAAAACGCCTTTCTTCATGGCGAGTTATCCAAAGAAGTGTACATGGATTTGCCACCAGGGTGCATGATACTAGAAGTGCATTGTCTGAAAGTGTGCAAATTAAAGAAATCGTTGTATGGGCTAAAAAAATCTCCGAGAGCATGGTTTGGAAGGTTCACGAAGTCCATGAGGTCTTTTGGCTGCATGAGGAAGTAAATTCGGACCACACTTTATTCTTGAAAAATAGCATAAGGTAAGATCACTTTGCCCCTTATTATGTATGTTGATGACATGGTGGTTACAAGAAATGACCCTAATGAAAGGGAAGGCTCTACAAAGTTGCTTCATTAAATTGAAAATGAAGACTAAATCAGCAAGAAATATTTTCTTGGGATCGAAGTGTCTCAATCTGATAAAGGGATTTTCTTGTCTCAAGAAAATATGCTTTAGATTTGTTACTAGGAAATGAGTATGTCCAACTGTCAACTAGTGATGCGAGTAGAAAAGGATTGAAGTTATGTGTTGAGACTAATCAGGTGTCTGTTGATAAAGGGAGATATCAGAGGCTCGTTGGAAGATTGATGCACTTAGCCCACACTAGGCCAGATCTTGCATATGCATTGAGTGTTTTTAGCCAGTTTATGCATAATCCTAGAGAACAACATATGAATGCAGTTATCGCATTTAAGGAATTATCGAAATCCCGCTCTGGAAGGGCATTTTGTTCACTAAAAATGTAGATTGTCAAAGTGTGGATGCATATAGTGATGCTGACTGGGCTGGAGCAATAGATGATAAACGATCTACTTTGGGATATTTCACCTTTGTAGGTGGTAATAATTGTAGCCTTATCTGAGAAATTGATGTTAGGCTTTTAAATCACCCAAATTGGATCTCTATAACCTAAGTTATGAGTGCATTTTTCGGAATTGCCATAGAGGTACGCTCTGTTTTTATTTGAACTATCTTTATCCAGTTGGGACTGATATTAGGGTTTGGGAGAAAGTAAGAGTTGGACTAAAATGTCACTTATAGGAAATTGTAGCTCTATTTGAGAGCTTGATGTTAGGACTTTGAATCACCCAAATCGGACCTCTATAACTCAAGTTATGGTCTGTTTTCTAGGACTGCTACATCTTAGGCTGTTTAATGGTTTGTGTCCAGATTTTGGGATTGTTAGGGGACTAGTTTCTGAACTAAGTTTGGAACTATTCTGTGGGTTATGATGGCTTGTTATGTGGAATGTTTTGTAGGCATCTCTATACCCTGGCCCGGTGTGAGGATCAAGTGTCATTGCTTGGCTAAGATTGGCGATGTTTGGGTGTCGATGTGTGTGCTCTGACATGTGCGGCGCAGATGAGTTATATGTGCAAATGGCCATGACATGGCTCGGTGTGATTATGCCACTACTTGATAATGTAGTGACCTATTTGGATGTTAATATGTGTACTCCAACATTTCGACATATGATGAATTATTATGTGCAATGGCCATTACATGGCTTGCTTGTGTGTGTCATTGCTTGATCATAGAATGACATGTTGAATGTGAATGTTGATATATGTTTGCATGATAGGTTGACATGAATAAAAATGATTTACTTATGAGTCATATCACGGATGATGTGATTGTCCATGATACCAGGTAAGTGGTGTGGATTGTGTTGTGGCGCAGTGTTGGATTCAGGGTTCCATCGCTTGGCATTTGGATTCAGGGACACCATTATGTTTTAGAGATCCGTAGTGTTCATTGGACCATATTAGATGGGTAGTGTTCCGAGGGTTCACCTCGATGCTAGATTCAGGGTTCAGTGGCATCACGTCCTAGAATTATTTGAGAAATAGGCCCGCGATGGTTGGCGCGAGTTTTCCCGGTATAGCACTTTGGATATTAACCACCCAGAAACGGTTTTATTGTGGCTAGTTTTGAAACGAGTTTTCAACACAGAAATAGTTTTAAACCTGATTTTAGAAATGGGTTTTCATAAAAACTGGTTTTCTCATAAACGAGTTTTACAACCATTTATGTCTGATTTTCATATTGGGAGGTACATACGTTAAAATGAAATGACATTTAGAACTTATAGTACTCAGGCGGGTTTGGCTCATAGTTTTTGTTTTTAAATAATTTTTCGGTGCGAGTCATAACTGGAAGTAGAAAGACCTTTCCAAGATCCTCACCCTAGACGCCAGGTTGTGATTATATATAAGATAAGGTGTAAAGTAAAGAGTAAAAGTTAAAATGTGACATTTTGTATATGTAAATATCTTTTGTAAAATATGCATGCATGGTTTGAGAAAATTGTGTCGCAATGAAATTATGTTGGATTGATTCTTATCTTATATTTTGATGAGGACCAGAGGTCCTAGCTTTATGATTGTAGTTGGATTTTGGCAAATATTGGGAGTGTATTTTTTTTATATACAGGTGATTTTTGTATTTCGGGCTTAACCACCATGCAATATATGTCATTTGATTAAGTAAATCTAAAGGTGTGATTTTAATAGAAAAGTGAAAATTTTATAACCCACGTTTTCCAAAGACAGTTTCAGCAGTTTTAACGACTTAGCTTCATGGTAACTTGTCAATGAGCGAGCTTGGCCGGAGGTTACCGTGGAGTTGCCTCTGCAGATTTCTATCATCAGAAGGGATCCACAACAATATGATGAACTAATTCTTTTCTCTCTAGGTTTTTCCAACCTAACCACGCTTGATGGATTGATTTCGCTCGCTTATTCAATATTAGTATGAGTTCATACGTTTGCTTTAATTCTGGGTTTAATTACATGTTATTGCAACACTTCTAAGGATATGGTTAAAGCAACACTTGGGTAGTCGAAGAATAGAGATATTCCAGATCGTGCGCGCACTAGGTTCGCATTTAGAGTTTCCGTAGCTGTCGAGGGGTTGAGGTAGATGCTATACATCCCACTCGGGCGAGATAGGAAAATATATCTCGAGAGAGAATATCTTGTTGGAAAGATCAACCCGCCAACATAACTCATATGAATACTTCAATAAGTCCTTAATTGACTTGACATCTATCAAGTGTGGTAAGAGACGATAAAACCCTAGGTTTCTCATCATCGATATAATTCAATACACCTAATTTTAAGTTTTTGTTAATTCTAGTAATTTAGTCGTAATTCGCTTTAAGATTAGATCCAAATATTTTCAAAGTCATTAAATCAATAGTCAACACGCTTCTCTTTGAGGGAACGACACTTTACTAACCACTACACTGCGTCAACTCGACGCGTATACTTGCGCACACGGGTTTGCGTTTCCCACCTAATTTTGCACACTCACTTTCGGCCCATCAAGTTTTTAGGGCCGTTGCTAGGGAGAAGTTTAGTGTTGATATTGACAACCGTGCCATAGATAGTACTTTGGATCAATTTTACTTTCTTTAGTTCTTCTCAATTCTTGATCATTTCTTTTTACTTTTATTCCTGGTTTTTTTGTTTTCCTTTACTACATTTGTGTTGTGATTCGGGTTCGTGCTTATCCTGTGATTTCAGGAAAGTATTTAGAGTGCATGTAAAGACAAGGGCACAGGGAAATGCTTCCATTCAACTCAACTGAACGATCGGTGATCACCACGAGAATCCCACGTAATCCCACTCGAATCATGCAAAGATCAAGTAGATGCAGATGATTCATGATGTGACGAATCCACGTGTGGAACTGAATGGACATAACTATAGAAATCAGACCACCACACCCTTCGTGATAAACTGATAATCCGCATATGCTACTGGAGGAGCCTGGGTCACACTCCACATTGTTCAACACTATACGCGATTACCCATACAAGCGAACAACTTTGAGCTGAAAGGAGTAACGTTGCAAATGCTCTACAATATACAATTCCATGGGCTACCTAGTGAGAATCCGAATGCACATTTGACCAGTTTTATTGAAGTTTGTGACATAGTCAAGTATAATGGGGTAACCAAGAAGTTCTCTAAATCGCGCTTTATTCCCATTGTCACTTAGTGATCGGGCTAAACACAGGTTGACCAGCCAACATCTAGACTCCATCACCTCATGGAATGACTTGGTGCAAAAATTTCTAACCAAATTTTTTCCACCCGCGAAAATAGCTCAATTAGTGTAAGAAATTAATACATTTAGACAATTTAAGGGGGAGAATCTAGCTAAAGCTTGGGAGAGATTTCATGAGCCACTGAGGAGGTGCCCACATCATAGATTAACTAAGTGGATGCAAAGTAATACATTCTACAATGGTCTGCTTACCGCCTAGGGACAATCATTAATGCTTCAGTTAGAGGTGTCGAATGAAGAAACCACAGATCAAGCCTATGAGATCTCTGGAGGATATAGCTACTAATACTAACTGGCCCCGAGATGTGACGCGACGAAGAAACCCTTAGCAGGAGCAGACACAGAGGTTCTCAGTAACCTGGTAAACCATGTCGCATAGTTAACTAGATAGTCAGAAGCAACAGGGTATAGTAAATGCTATTCAGAATAATCCGTGGGAAATTTGTGAATCTTGCGGTGAATAGCACAAAGACTATGGAGTGCCACCAGGCAGATGACGCAGAGTTGAAAGTCTAACATATGAATCAAGAGAATCAACCACAAACATGGGCGTGTATTGGGGCAATGCATATCATAATAGATACCAGAATCAAAGTCAGAATGCAAGTCAGGGATGGAGAGGCAATCGTAATAGCCGAATCGTAACTATGGATGAGGAATAAATATAGCAACATGCCACTACCCCGAGTGAATGAACCACCCCCTGAAAAGAAAGTAGACTTGGAGCAAGCACTTACACAAATGCTCACCTCACACACCGCCTTTATGAATGAAACCAAGGCGAATTTTCAAAACCAGACCACCCAATTGAACAATCAGGCAGCACAACTAAGAAACTTAGAGGTGCAAATGGGCCCTAAATGGCCAGTCTGTTGACGGAGAGACAACGGGGAGCATTATCGAGTAATTCTGAAGTGAACCCGAGGCAAGAAGGTAATGAACATGTAAAGGATATCACATTAAGTAGTGGCAAAGAACTAGCAAAGACTGTGGCATCCACCGCTGACAGGAGGCAGAGACAAAGAAGTAATCCACTCTAGCCAGACCGACAGAAGAGGGGGAAATGTTCCCCCATTAGAAAAAGTCAGGAGAAAAAGAAACGTAGTCCCAGGGTCAAATCCACACAAGACTGAACCCACTATCCCAATTCCGTACCCTCAACGCCTGAAGAAGAGTAAATTGGACAAGCAATTCACCAAGTTTCTAGAGGTGTTCAAGAAACTGCATATAAACATTCTATTTGCCAATGCATTAGAGTAGATGCCCAATTACGTGAAATTCATGAAGGAAATACTGTCCAAGAAAAGAAGACTGTCATACTTTGAGATGCAAACTCCTATTGAGGAGTGTAGTGTCATCCTACAAACGAAATCGCTACAAAGCCGAAAAGCACTTCCTAGTTTTACTATACCGTGCACAATTGGATATTCCATCTTCGAGAAGGCTCGGTGATCTAGAGCAAGTATTAACCTCATGCCACATCTATATCTCGATCGATTGGGATTATGTGAAGCTCGCCCAACCACAACCACACTCCGAAGAAGATATGTCATCGAAAACACCTGTGGGGTGATAGAAGACATTATGGTCAAAGTGGGATGTCTATCTTTCCTAAAATTTCATTGTTCGATATGGAAGAAGAAATACCTATCATAATCGGTGGTACATTTTCTAGTGATCGGCGTGCCAAATGATTGATGTGCAAAAGGGAGAATTGAAATTAAGAGCCCTAGGAGAAGAGATCACCTTTCATGTATTCCGACCCATGAAGCTCATAGAGGACTACCCTAACAAAGATACCTTGGTCCTCCACCCCAAAGAGATCTTGCAAGGCAAAGTGGTAAACTCCCGGGATAAGTCTCGTGTAGCACAACGAGTTACCCAGAAGATCAAGGGCATGGTAGCCAAAATAGTCCAACCGGGCCTCAGCACAGCTGATTTCGAAAGCACTATGAAGGTGCGTTAACATCTCAGCCTCTAGAATACAACATGTACGTCAGAGGAATATCGAGCTATCACGTTAAACATGCTAGCGCTTCTTGGGAGGCAAACTCAAGCTTTGTGGAGATTTTCTTTTTCCCTAAAACTTTCATGTGATTTCATTCTTTATCAAGCTGCGGGTTAAATTCTTGTTTCATGCTTATCCTGGTGGCTTATTTTTCATGGGAGTAGGTGAGTCTTGAAGGAAGAGGCAAAACCAATTTCCTAGACTTTTCTCCGTCCGCCGGCAGCTGAAGCTTCGCTTCGCCGCCGCAAAGAAAAAATATAATTCCCAAACTTTCCGGGTCCAAGGCCTGCCTTCGCCGCAACGAAGAGCCCTTCACCATCAGGACATGGCTTCGGCCACAATGGGGCGACTCATATTCCAATGTTTATAAACACCATGCAATACCCATTTTTTCCTTCCACCGCTTGTGTGACCTTTGTCCCCTATCTAGTGTGTGTTTTTTGCAGATTCCTAAATTTAATCGTGACTACTATGGTCTCTAAGAAGACCGTCTAAACCTAAACGACACCGTCCCGCCTCCACATCACAGCAAGACACCTCCCCATTCGAACGATCCGGGCCGATTCATCTCCCGAGAGGCAGAGCGGCTCTACCACAAGTCGTTTTACATCCGTTCATTCGTTCCGGAGAGGGGTTTTCCTACCTCAAACGCATTCTTCAACTTCACCATCCAGACTGCAGGACGGCAGACACCGTACTCCTCGACCCCGAGTGGCCCTGGCCACAGACAAGAGTTCCATTCCAACTCCGTCTCCGAGCTGGCACATTGTGTTTTTATGGGTAGGTGGGTCGACTTCGGGGCACAAGCCATCAACCATATCTATCAACTACAGGAGGACGACAGTGAGGAGTACCAGGCATTATTTTTAGCCACCGACTTCGAGAGCCTAATGCAGGAGCTCACATAGGGCCAAGACGTGTGGCGCCGCCATCCATCAACGGGTGAGTTCACCATATTTCCGATGACAACGCTCACACCTCTGGCAAAGGTTTGGTATAATTTTTTATGTGTTAAGATTAAACCTTCACTGCATCTCAGTACAGTGACAAAGGACAAGATGATCCTCCTGTATGTCATGACCAAGGGATTCCAATTCGACATTAGGACGGTCATTGAGCGGGGGTTGATCGAGTCGACTCACCTGACGCTTGCACCGTGCCTCGATCCAATTTCTCCTTGATCATTGAGTTATGCTTCTACTAGTTCAACATGTTTGATTCCGAGGAGTAGGTACAAGAATGGCCTACCCATTCCACTCGCTCTAGGTGAAGTTCGGAACCCTAACCCAGTCCGGGATGATCGAGACAGACGATGATGTCCCAACGGCCACACCCAACACGAGCGACCTAGTGGACGGTGACCCTGAGGTCCCCTCTAGTTCGACCCAGTCCCTGGCCGACCATATCTATGCACTCACTACCCACTTTGACGCCTTACGTGATGAGCCGCAGAGCAATCGGCTACCTGAGCCAGACATGGATTCCATTATACCGAGATGGCCGCGATTCACCCAACTCAGACTGCATTGCTCGCCAGCCTAGCCCATATTTTATCATTTCACATAGTGCCACCGCCGCCACCACTGTAGTGATTTTTCTAGGACGTATTTCTTTACCCTTTTCTTTCTGCCATTGAGGACACTGTCTATTTTAAGTTTGGGGGTGTGAATGTATAGGGTGTGACTATGTATGACCTAGTTTATTTTGACTATTATTTTGACTTAGGTTATTTTTTCTATTTTTGCATGTTAGGTCCATTTTTTTTATCTTTGCTATTTTTGCATGCTTAGGTCCATTTTTTTTTTTAGGCGTGTGTTAGGTTGTTTCCCATGCACCAACATGTATGAAAATTGCACATATTATAATATGACAGTCTCCAGAGTTGGTATTGAGTATCCCCGCCTTAACTTTGAGCATGATGGCAATAAAAGGGAGTTTTAGTAATCGTAAAAACAACCCATGTTCAATGAAGTAGGGACTCCGAGGTTGTTTGACAATTGGGACTGTGTTGTGTAAAGTCGAGACTAACCATGTCTTGCCACCCTTTTTAGATATCAAGAACTCAATTCCCGAAGTAGGCTATCCTGCACACACACACACGTGATCTTCGGGGTATGATTTGACTCCAAACTCACCATACAAGAGTCTTACGAACCTTAGGAAGTAAACACCTAAGTGATGGGACACCTTAGAAAAAGATGATCGCCTTTAAGCCCTAAATAAAAAAATAAAAAAAATAAATTAATAATAATAATAAATAAATAAATAACAGTAATAATAAGAATAGTAATAACAATGTGGATCATCCAATCGGAATCCCGGGAATAGTCCGAAGGGCTTTTCAAAGCCTAATGCCTTGAGCCAACTGGCCGGGAGCCATTAACTTCACTTCCCGCTACATGAGAGAGAGGATGGATGATCTATACAATCTAGGACCTCGAGGTTTGGTCAGAGGTTCAGTGGTGAAGTTCTAAAGGTAACCGAATGTCCTGCCCCAACTAACCTGGAGGGGAGTCACCAATGGATCCCCGCTATAGGAACCCTCACCTAAAACCTCTCGGTACTAGTACTCTTCTCCAATTTGTTTTAGAGTTAATCCCCTTAGGAGTAGCTGAAGTGAATAAATTGGTGCGTTCTCATCCTTCCGTGTTAAGCTAATCCAAATAGGCGAGTTCGATTCAAGCTCGGGGGTACTGACAATAAATCCATAGTTACTGAGATCACACTTTAACCACACTTGGACTCCTTGAGAAAAATTATTAAGCACTAAAAATGGGGTTGACCTACTTGGGTGGAGTCTATTCTTGCTTGGGGACAAGCAAGAAGCTAAGTTTGGGCATGTTGATTAGGATGAATCAAGCGTGCATTTCAGTTGAATTCTTGGTGTTCTTTATAGATAAAATGCATGATTCGCAGTCGTTTTCATTAATATCACACTAAACCCTCATACTATATTGTTCTATAGAATATGGAAATGTTGGAATCAAAAGGGCGACTAAAAGACAGAAAAACATAACAGAAGCAGAAATGACAAAAAGGCGAACAGCATAAGTGCTACTGGTTCGCTGTGACGAAGAGACTCTTCGCCGCGGCGAAGCACTTCACTGTTCCGAAGACCCCCTTCGCAGTGGCAAACTAGTAGATCAAAGTTTGAAGGGATCTTCTATTACTTAATACAATTGCCAAGGTAATCGTAAAACCCCTTTCAAAAACGAGAACTTGCAAAACCCTAATTTTTATGGGCCATTGATGGGCTCGCATCTCGAGGTATAAAAGGCAAGATTTTTCGAAGCAAAAGGGGGGATTGGATCGACAAGAAGAAGGAGATACAAGCAGTGAGAGATTAAGATAGACGAATTCGAGAAGGATCGCAAAGACGGATTTTTCTATAGTTCTTCCTTCAACCTACTTCATGATTCGAATTCTTCAATTTGTAATGAATAATATGATGAACTAATTCTTTTCTCTAAGGTTTTGTCAACCCTAAACTACGCTTGATGGATTGATTTTCGCATTTATTTGGATATTAATATGAGTTCATACGCTTACTTTAATTCCGGGTTTAATTACATGTGCTATCATTCGCCAACCGTGATGCTAAAGCTAGAGTTTGAGATCGAGAGAAGATAACTTCTAGGACATGGTTAAAGCAACTCGGTAGTTGAAGAATAGAGATATTCCGCATCGCAAGTGTGGCACTAGGTTCGCACATTTCAAAGCCCGTAGTCTGTGGGTCAGAGGCAAGATGCAATACATCCAATCAAGTAGATAGGCAAATATATCTCGAGAGAATATCTTATAGGAAAGATCAACCCACCGATAACTCATACGAATACTTCCAAAAGTCCTTAATCGACTGACATCTATCATGTGGTAGGAGACGATAAAATTCCTGTAGTTCTCATCATCGATATAATTCAATACACCCAATTTTAAGTTTTTGTTAATTCTAGTAATTTAGTCGTAATACGCTTTAGGATTAGATCCAAATATTGTCGGTGGTCATTAAACTGCAAGAGGTCAACACGCTCTTCGAGGAACGACACTTGACTTAATCACTACACAACGCACCTGACACAGATACTACGCATACGGGCTCGCTTCCCACCTTAATTTTGCACACTCACTTCGCCCACATAGCCTCGCTCAATAAGATCCCAATAGCTTAATTTTTTAGGAGCCACGTAGCTCAAAGTCCAAAGGAGCCAAGTAGCTCGGGCCATAAGAGCCACGCACTTCGCCCAAGATCCATATACTGTTCAATAAGAGCTCAAAGAGTTTCGCTTGTTAAGAGCCACGAGTCGGGCTTCAATAAAGCCCAAAAGAGCTCGCCAATAAGAGCCCAAGAGCTCATTTTGCTATATTAATGAGCTCAAAGGCTAAGCGCACAACAGCTCAATTATTAAAGGAGATGAATAGCCCGAAAGCCTTGCAGCCCAGGTTGTAAAATAAGATGGTAAAGAAGACGGAAGGTCCAAAGGGTATGAAGGCAAATATCCGTAAATCGACAAAAAATCAGGGTATAAAAGTCCAAGGCTTAGAGCCCGAAGTTAGTAGAATAAGCAAAAATTGCAGGGAAAAGACTAAATGTCCAAGGCACTCTGAAAGCAAATTTTCCAAGCATTGAACTCAAACCATGTAAGTCGGGGTTGACCGAGGTAGAGAGCTCACTACCAGAGCCCCCAATCTCAACCAAGGGAGGCAATCAGAGCCTGGGGCATCTAAAAACACCATGGGGTCCGCTTCGTCATCAGAGTCAGATTCTTCCGCCTCCCCCTCAACAAGAACTTGAAAGTTGAAATCCAAACCCGGGAAAACTTTAGCAGCCTTGCACCAAAAAGCAAGCCACCTAGAGGCCCATAAGGTATAGGCCTCGTCTCTCAAAGGCAAAGAATCACCCCTTCCTCTAATCCAACCAAGGCCTCCTACCTCTAGACTTCTCGCTAAGTCCACTCCTTAGTTAGCACTCCACTGAGCTACCTTAGAAGCCTCTTGGTCGATCTAATGTCATGGCTTTGATGCGCAATAACCCACTGTATTGCCACCAGCCAGGCCCCTAACCAAGATTTAACTCGTCCCTAGAAATTTCACCACCCGAAATTCTTTTCTATCTCTTAACTCATGCTTACCGTGGTGTGCTTCAAGTCACACCCAAGATCCCCAAGAAGGCGCCCATCCAAGGTCACTCCTCTTGGAGGTCAAGCAACCTTGACGCTTAAGAGTTCTTCAAAGCTAGCTTCTGCAGCCATCTATAGAAATGAGATGTACCTAACGGATAGTTTAACAACGGTGGAACTAAATAGTCTCGACATACAAGTATCGCCTCAGCCTCCTCAACTGATGGCATCCACCTCTCTGAAACAGACGGACACACAACCCTAACCATACTAATAAGTAAGCAAAGTGAGTCCCCATCCCCTCACCCAAAGCATCCTCCCATCCCGCCGTCATAGGAGGAGCTGAGGAGCCATAGCTGAGGGGACTCACGGAGGGATCTGGGGGCTGAGTACTGACGGTCCTCCCCAAGACTTTCAATCACACTGGAACACTCTGCCATGGAAGGAGGCGCCCACCTCGCCGACTTGCTCCACTCGCCTCAAGGACTGACGCGAGAAGATGCTCCCAACCTCAGGATCTGCACTCAATCGCGAGGTCAGCCTCCTGGGAGCTTCGAAGCTTGCGCGCCTGCTTCCTCTCTTCTTTCCAACCACCAACCCTGGGGTCCTCCTGGGCCGATTTCACGACATAAGATCCAAGGTCAAATGTGAGGGCGAGACCGTAATAGGGTCACACTTAAGGCCCGGAATACGACCCACTAGAGACACTGCCACAATTTCACCTTCTTTCCTCTAGATCTGACGACACCACAGCCACATAACCAAAGCAAAGTTGTAGCCATGACTAAGGCTAAATCTAATAAACGCGAATGTAAGCTCACGTAGGTCTCAAGGGTACCAATGGCTCGAATGAAGCGTATCTTCGATCGATTATAATTCCAATTATTTATCATCGACAAAAATAACGGCTCCAACAGGGAGGATGGAGATCCAAGATGATCTTGCCATTGTGCCGCTGGAAATGGACAAAGCCCTTTACACCACACCTAAAGAAGTCCAACAAGAGAGCTATGTTAGAACCCTCGAAAATCAAGGGGCCACCAAACACCCTGTAAATTGTGAGAGTCGGGACGGCAACGCTGAAGTGTTGTAAGATGATCTTGATAAAGGGGTGCTAAGGAAAGCAGAGACTGCTCAGATCACTCAAAGAAGTCTTGGGAACTCGGATCGATGTGAGGAAGATCGTTACACCGTAGAACGCCAAGATAGGTCTATACGTAACGGTTAAAGGGGCTCAGGACCCACGATACACGCAAATTTTCAATGCCTCAACCACTGTGGTACCAATCACTAATCTTCCTCGCTTTCGCATGCAGATGGATGATCCATACGAGGCATTCACCACTAACACATAAGATCCAACGCCATCCCGCTGACCAGATCATACCTTCCAGAGACCAAAGAACGACTGGGGTAGCCTAGAGGCACGCACAACAAGTAAGTATAAGTGGAGGCCTAATGATAAAGACGGAATCCGCTTCAAACACTACCTAATAACCCTAAAGTCAAAACAATAACTCCCAACGGCTGCAACAAGCCACAGAATTCCAACAAAAAGGAGGAAGAGGAGACAAAATGACCACTGTGGACCCGTATTAACAAGAAAAGGTAAATGTGAAAGAAGCACTAAACCAGAAGAAACAAAAGAGACGCAATTCCCAGATAGAACGACAACCACTAAGAGCACTGAAAGGAATGTATTTCGAGAAAGAAAGCCGACTACGTAGAAAGAGGCTCAAGAACAGAGAATACGACCACTGCGCTTCTGAAAACACCGAAACTGGCCGCGGGCTTGAAGCGAGCAACGGAGAGCTCGCGATCACTCTAAGGTGTCCCTACATCCAAGCCCACCCCATCGATAAATGTGATGGTCCACCAAACGGTGACGATAAAAAGGAAGTAACCGCCTCCCATGATCCACACTCATCGGAGGGAGGCGATCTCACAACTCATCCTTTAATCTTCAGTCGGCGATAAGGAAAAGGAGATTCTACTCCACTGGAAGATGGCGTATCGCCATCTAACAAGAATAGTCATTGTGATCACCCATGATAAATACCGAGCAATCAATCGAATGTATAAAATTATCAACACCGACTTCAAAGAGACAAGTCGATTAGGTCGGAGAGCACCTAAGACACTTCGTCGACAATTTCTGCAGGTGCCGTACAGTGCTCGACTAATAATTTGAGACCCAAACCAATTCGTGTCGTGGGCAAGTCTGAAGGATCACAAGAGGTTTCAACAGTTCAAGCCCAGAGTTAATCACTTCGTCGAGAAATCACCTGTTCCCAAATAATTCCATATATAAGTAGCTTTTTTGAAGTCAAGGATGGATTCCATTGAAGGACGGAGGTACTTTTATTAATTGAAATGTACCCCATTGGCCCAATATGAATATTGGAAGAAAAAGAGTCTCAGGTGGTGAAAAAAAAAATTGTCCTGCCTTTCCTAGAAAACATGACCGCATTTTGCACTTTCTTATTTAAATACCACATGATCATTGATAATCGCATACATTGGAAAATACAAACTTGCAATAATATATAAATTAGGAGTTTAACAACTCAAAAACATAAACTAAAATAATTAACCTAAAATAAAAAATTCTCTCCTTGATTACGTATGTAATCTGAGATTAACATGCATCCAGAAAGTTTAACCTGTTGTGATTACCTCTACCAAGCAATTAAAATTTTGAGTAGAGGTCCCGTTTGGCTCAACAGCCCTAGTGGCAAGCTCTTTCAGGACAGAATTTCTTCATTTCTCCCTTTGATGAGACAAATTTTAATTTCAACTTCCACACCAACCCCCATACATCCTAATTGATCTCCAAAGAATGGCCTGCAAATCATAGGCACCCCACCAATTATACTCTCAATCACAGAGTTCCAACCGCTATGAGTAATAAACACTGCAACCGAGGCATGTGCTAAGACTTGAGGCTGGGGAGCCCATGAAACTACTTTTCCCTGAGCTGCCTTCGTCCTCTCTAGAAACCCTTTTGGTAAATTGTCCATTGCATGTTCCTTGAGAGACCAAAGAAATGGTGTTCTAGTTGCTTCCAGGGCTTCTGCCAATGCTACGATCTCGTTGGGTGGCGGTGTTACTATGCTTCCGAAACCGATATACGCCACTGATGCTTCCTTCTTGTTGTCCAACCATGGCAGGCAGCCATTGACATCGGAAATCAATAATGGTGGTGGAGGTGGTGATAATAGTTCGAAAGGACCAACAGGGAGAATCTTTTGGAGCTTCGTCTTGAGATTGTCTGTGACAATGGTAGGCTCTAGGTCTTCGAAGGAGTTTGTGGCAACAGCAGTTGCTCTCGACAGCATCAACCCCACGTTATAAAGTAAGGACGGAATGGTGGATTCGAAGTCCCCGGAAGCTACGCCGTCGGGTAGGTCTTTAACCTTTAGTGCAGAGAATCCTGGAATAAAATCAAGGGTTTGATCTTCCGGTGGCCCTGCTTTAGGGAAATAGCTGATTAGTTATAACTGGATTGGAACTTCGAACCAAATAGGAATTTGATTTCAAGGAAACTGGAAAATTATATGATTTAACTCTTAAAAGAAGACCATAATTAATGATAGATTAAAAGTTAAGATTTAAAAAATAAAATAAAAAATAGAAAAAAAAAAGGAAGAAGTGAGAGTGAAAACCCACCAAAGAGGCAATACATAAAATATCATGAAATCTATGAAGTGTATTGATTGTAAATAAAAATAGGTAGGCATTGGGAGGGGAAGGGTCCTATGTTTGAGTCTTAGTGTGACAATTTAATACATTGCACCAAAGTGTTTAAAAAAGGTACATTGGAAAATAAAATAATATCTTCTTGTAGCCTAATCCAAGATTTAAATCGAACCAAGTAAACTGCCTAACATTCTAATTTAACTCGTTCGATCATAGTTCATTCGCACTTGAAACCGAATCGATAACTTTTTCCATTTAAGCACGTTAAAATTGCTTCAAAACCAGTTTCTCATCAAAGAAGCAATTACTTCTGCTTTGTGAACTTAATGGACCAGAAGATGAAAATAGAGGGAAAACCCTTAAAAAGGGAAAAAAAGTAAAAAAGTCTTTGAATTTGAATACCAAAAGCCAAGACTATCTCGTGAGAACTCTGGTTTCTTCTTTCTTTTTGTATTTCATTATTCCTCTCTTTATTGGTCACCCATATTAATTAATGTTATAAAGAAAAAGGAACCTCTCTAGCTAAAGACACATTTTTGTAATCTTGTTTTGAAATGGAAATGCGCCTTTCATTTGGGATGGACCACTACATCCCATGAAAACCAAGACCGCGGTTTATAGAGAAGGTCATTTTTGTTGAAAGAGTTGATTAATTGGTCTCTTAAAAAAAATGTGGAAAGTTTGTTAATTAATTATTTGGATAATCTTAAAATTGTTTATAATGCATAGGGGTGTAATCGAGTCAAGTCGATACATAATCAAGCTCGAGCTTTACCCAATTAAAAAGCTTGAAACTCGAACTCGATTGAACTTTTTTTTATATATTCGAAACTTGACTCAAAAAATATCAAGTTATTCAAATTCGACTCAATAAAGTTCAAATCAATTAATAAGAAAATAAATATTTATACTTACACTCGATTCGAAATCGCTGACTTGAATTCCATTAAGCTTGTGAACAGCTTGAGTCAAGCATTATGATACTCAAAACTTGACTCGACAAGCTACTCGATCTCAAGCTTAACTCAATTAACTCTGAGTCAAGTAATCTATGAGCCAAGCTTGGGTAGCTCAAAAGTAACTTGACTGGTTTACACTTTTATGTCTGAGTTCTTCAAATTAACCCTGAGCATAGTAATTTATCTCACAACTATTTTCAAATACCTGCATCAACTCCGACAGCTTTCCGGATAGCATCAGTATAAACGTGGACGGAAAGTGAGAAAAGTGCGGCAGTCCTAATTGCCACCCAAGGAACCCCCATTTCCTCAGCCATATCAGCAGCGAACCACAAAAACACATCACTCACCAGGCAACTTATCTTCCTCCCGATTTCCGCCTCCGCCATTTTTATAGCTTCACGGAAATACCTGGGGGATGCCTTCATGAACAGGCCGATGCGTTCCATAGGGGTTACTGAATGGACAAGATCTTCCGGCACGCCGTCGGCTACATCATAGACTCTTAGATTGTGAGAAGAGAAGATGGTGGTGTTGGCCTTGGCGGTGTTGAAGAAGGAGAAGATGGTGGTGGGTGCGGCTGCTGCTAATCTGCGCAGTAGTTTTAAGAGGGTGACACCATGGGTGGGGAACCCCATCACTGCAACATGCCTTTTCATGGACCTTGCGGTGGCACTCATGGCGGAGCTATTGATTAATTAAGAAGTTGAAGTGCCAAGCAAATTAAATAGGCTAGTGGTAGAGAAGATAACAGCCTAATTATTACTATTTGTGGGGTCCAGTCCCATAAATGCTGCTCAACTTAAAATGGGGTCCTGCCCCATAGAGAGGAGAAATGTTCTCTTCGTTAAGCTACGTCTGTTTATATGGATGAGATTTGGCTTTTGTTTAGCCCAATAAAAATGGTTTTCATTTCAACATATGGAATCTATTCGATGATCAAACTATTGCTTATAAATAGGTTTTGAGGAATATAATCTAACGGAATTCCAAGAGATTATAAAAAGTTTTAAAGATTATTTTTTTAATAACAGAGAGTTGAAAAAATACATGTGTAACAGTCGGGGTTATCACACCAGAGATAGTGAAAAAAACATAATACTCCATAAAGAAAGTACTGCAAAGTAAAACTGTGAGGATTGTGCTTATATCGTGAGTATGTGACATCTTGTGTCAGTTTTATCTCAGTATATTTTCTCATATTTTTTCCGTGAAGGTTTCCCTTATTATGAGGGTTTTACTATATTATATTGGGTGTCATTATTATTTTCTCTTCTTATTCTCTACAGATTAGCTTAAACATCCATTTACACTTTCATTTTCCAAATGTTGGTATAACCACCCAACTGTTATTTAATTACTTGAAGGTTTGACATTACCACCCCATTGTTGTTTTATTCTGTGGATTAACTTTGGCTTCTAATTGCTAACATTTACAATGGATTGGTAAAGTCACCTAAATATGACTTGTAATATTTCACAAGTCACTCACAATCCTAACACTATTCACAATTAATGGAGTTTACCAAGGAATCTTATGTTATAGGTAATTGATTTCGTTTTATTTAAAGAAATCATAAACAAGAGATGGGTAGGAGATGGGCTCATTTTAAAAATACTTGAAAAGTTGTGCAAAACATGTGAGGTGAGATTTCTATTTTTTTAAAATACCACAAACCCTAACATGTTTATCAAAACACCACAAACCCCATCTTTTATTTATCAAATTATATCATTCCCGCTCAAAACTTTAAGCTTGAGAGGGAAACTGCTTGGGGTATTCGTGGGTGTGGATCATGGTTCAAAGTCGCGGTATCGGTCACCGACTCGGACGATCCTGAGATGTATTGATCATTGTAGCGTAGATCAAAGACGATCTACGATACGTTAAAATAAAATGATTAAAATACCTAAAAATTATTAAAATTTTATATAAATCATTATATATATATATAATTAAGTAAACTAAAAATTTAATAAAATAATATTTTTTTTAATATCTAAAAATGGGGGTTGGAAGGCTTGAACATGGAAAATATAGTATTTAGGTCCAAAACGATGTCGTTTTGACCTTTCTAGGGCTAAAACGACGTCGTTTTAGCCATTATAATTTTTTTTTAATTCAAAACACTAATCAAACGTCGTTTTAGCCATTATAATTTTTTTTTAATTCAAAACACTAATCAAAACGCGCTGCTTTTGGTCTTCTGATTCAAAACGACACATTTTGATCCCGGCAGACAGCCCTAAACGACGCGCCTGCTTGATTTGTATTAAAAAAAATAAAATAAAAAACCAAACCCTCTTCCTGCATTCCCGATCGGCGACAGAGCAAAAAATGAAAAAATGAAGTGGAAAAACGAGATGAAGAAAAGGAAGAAGAAGAGAAGGGAGATGTACCTGCTCCAAGGCGTCGGCGGTCTTCTCTTCTCCCTTAGTTCTCCCATCTTCTCCGGCTCCAATTCTACTCGGCAACTGTCCGACTTCATCTTCTCCGGTTCTCTTTTGAACAGAAATCTCAAATTTTTGGAAAAAAAATGGTTTTTTATTTTGTTGTGATGGGTAAAAATAGATTTTTGGTACTTTTGAAGAGAAATCTTAGATTTCTGTAAAAAAAAAAATTTTGTTGCTCGGATTTCTGTAAAAAAAATGGTTTTTTTGTTACTCAAATTTCTATAAAACAAAATGGTTTTTTTTTTTGTTGTGATGGGTAAAAACAGATTGAGAAGATAGGGAATCGGTTTTTTCATTCTCAAAGAAGACCGAGTTGATCGAGTTAACTTGGAATCTCAGCCGAATCATCCGAGTTTGGCCAATTTAGTACCGAGTTTGTGATGATACCTTATCTGGTATCGGACTCGGTGTGGCCACCCTCGAGACGGTTACGACTCGGTCGAGTCGTACCGGACTCGACCAAGTTTTCGAACCTTGCTGTGGATATCATTCTCATTTGGCCTCTCATTTGCCAGAAATTAGTGCTCATCGTGAAGATTCAAGTGGTGTGGTCCTCGCTACCTCTCATTGTATGTATTCTCATTTTTTTTTTTTTTATGTATGGAACATTATAGCTTGATCCATCCATATCCCCTTTTCATTTGCTTGAGAAACTTTTGAATCCAACTATTTAGAGAGTTTGTAAGGTTGACGATTTGTTAGAGAAACAAAAGGATTAAAATGAATGTGAGTTTCCATGGGTGTCCGAAGTATGTGTATTGAACCTGATGTACTACTGTAATGTAAAATAGGTAGTGCCTTAGTTATTGTTAGATACTATAAATGTATTTGTAAATCAAGGGAAACCAATATAATAAACATTAACGGTGGGTACAAACATAATATACACTAAGTATATTGTTAATATACATTAATTATGTATAACCTTAGTGTGCATTAGTTTCAAACTGAGTATTCATTAGGTACAACCTTAGTACACACTAGAAACAGCCTTAGTATACTTGAACTACAATATTAGTGTACAACCTTACTATAATAAATACAGTATTGTTGTAATTTATTATAATTCTAATGTTATTGTATTGAAAATGTATATAATTTGTGATGTTCCTTTTTTTGATTTTGATACACCTAAAATATAGATATGTCGGAAAGGATTATTATTTTTAATTTAAATGATAGAATATAACCCCAATTGAAAAGTAACATTAGAATCGGTGGGCAGTATTTATTTTTTCTAAAAAGACTAAAATCACACAAAACCCTAAATAAACCTTAAAAAATCACAATAAATAAGATTTCTAAAAAAATAAAATCTAATATAATTATTATTATTTCTTTGACACAACGTAAAAAAACCAGCTTCAGAAATGCTATTAAAAATCGGTTAGAAGAGAAAGGAAGACGTTGGAACGAAGAGAGAAAAAGAGCACACTTTATGGGTTAGTCAAAAGGTAATTTTGTCTAACAAAACCAAAAAACCTTCACACGAATTATGAGATTAAGAAGACCGGTTGTTTAAAAAAAAGACTTAAAGACCGTTTTTTTTTTTTTTTTTTGCTTTTAGACTTTTGTCTAACATAACTTATTTTTTAATTTTTAAAATTTCCTTTTGAATAGAAATTTTTTTAAATATTTAGCTTTTTTTGAATAAAAAATGTTATCATATTTGTAATATCAAATTTCACATAAAGCTTTAACACGAGTGAAGAAAAATATATGTGATTTTTATATTACTTTTTATTAAATATGATTTTTATGTGAGTTATTGCTTATTACTTAATATTAGCAAATAATAAGAGACTAATTCAAGTTTTTTTTTTATTAATATGATAAAAATAAAGTAAAAAAATATTATAATTACCTTTTAGGTTTTTAACTTTATATGTGTTGTCTTGCATTGTTCTCAAAGTTCTCACTTATATTAAATTTTATTTTCTCAGGTAATGTTTTTGAACTATGTTTTAATTACATTTGATTTTCTTTAATACTTTTCATCAAACAATTAAGAAGAAGACAAATTTTTCAATATTTTTTCTCTAGTATTTTTTGAAAACCAAACATAAACCTATAAATGCATTACTCACATTCTTTCAGAACGTGTTTATTTAACAGGCAATGTAAAAAAAATTTATTTTAAATTATTTTAATATATTTATATTTATTTATTTTAAATATTTTTATTAAAAATTTTATCAAGTTTTTAAAATAAAAATTAAATATTTTACTATTTAATATCTAGAATTTTATTGTTTGTGGGATAATATTTAAATAAAAGATTAAATTAAATGAAGGGTATTTCGATATTTTGGGATAATATTTTAATAAGAGATGAAATTAAATTATGGATATTTTTATATTTGGGGATAATTTATCTTAAACTGTTGGCTCTCCCCCTTTCATGTTTATAGAGGTAAAAGATGAAATTAAATGATGGGTATTTTGGTATATTGGCCAAAGAATATGGGTTCAGTTTGGTTTTTTTGTTTAGATTAGTGAGGTGACCATGAGGGTGTTTTAGGAAGAAATTTGTCACCTCACACGTGCTACAACAATTTTTTATTACTTTTAAAATTATCCTACGTACTTTTTGATACTCATATCTTGTTTATTATTATTTTAAATAAAACCAAATAACCTACTCATAACATAAGATTCCCTTGATTTTGGATGTTGTGCATTGCATCCATTTTTTTTGTAGTGGTTCTTATTGATTTTGGTGCATTAGAGATAGTTTCTGTTGACTGTTAGGATGTTGCTCAATTTTGGAAAATGGGAGTAGGTGAGTTGCCTTCATGTTATTTTGAAATTAATTTATGCTATTTGCTTTTGTAGCATGAAGTAGTTGGAGTGATACGGTGAGGTTTGGTAGGTGGAGTTGCTTTGATGGGGTTGATATTTGCCTTCATGTTAATGCATGTTGTATGGTTTTTTAATGTGAGCTTATGTCTGTCTTTTGAATGTTTTTTTATTTTTAAATTTTTTCTTTGCTGCGGGTTTATGGGTGTCATTGAGATGGGTTTCATGACGTCTTTCTTATTATCTTCTGATATGGGCAAAAAATAGGCCAACATCCACACCCCTAGGGCCCGCAGGAAATGGTATGGCTCCATATCAAACCCAAGCTCTTATGTCAACTCTTAAAGCAGGGTCCGATTCACTCCAGTGAGCCCAAAGCCGAATCTCGAGACGGCTAAAAATCCATAACCAGCCCAATAAGCCCGTACATCTCACTCCAAAACAGAAAATATAAAAGATATATTTTATTTATTCCCAGATCCCACCATAAGGGAAAGAAAGGATAATCATAGATCATTGCCAGTTGGACATCTTCCTATAAGGAAAGAAGACTATCCCAAGTTAACCGCTTTTTCCTGTATCCTGTACCAAATCCGATATGGACTAAAATAAGAAATATTCCATCCAATGGGAAGGACTCCTAATTACCATCCAACTGGTTAAGTCTCAACTATAAATACGAGGTCATCCCATCGATGAAAGGTACGCCAACATTCTTACACACACATTCAGATGTCAATACTAATTCTCTAAGCATTCTCTCTTTTCTCTCAAGGAAGAATCTCGACTTTATCGGAGCCTGCCTACCCGGCAAAACCCTCGCCGACCACCCTTCTTCTTGTTCGCAAAGAGAGTGCTACGTCCGTGAGCCTCAGATCTGACATTGGGTAAAGAATCTTACCCCCAAACTCGACAACCGACGCCCGCATCCCAGCCCACAAACACCGGTCCACCCCAATCTTACCCCCACACGCTCCAGCCCCGCCCAGCCTAAAAGGCATCATCAAATGGGCGCCGTCTGTGGGAACGACAGCTCTCAGACAAATATAACTCGATTTCTCGCCATCGATGGTATCGACTGAACACAAGGTGAGTAACGCCAACCACCAAGGATGCAAGATCCAATGTGAATGCGACAATAGGCCCCCTTTGGGACGGTGAGGAAGCAACGCGGCCAACACGAACGAAGTGGAAGCACTCCGCCTCGTCAATCAACGCCTGGTAGAGGAATTGGAACAATTGACCAGACATATGCAACATCCAAGGGAGCCTCGACAAGCCCAGGAAGGCCGCGACATTCCCCCCCACGAAGACCGACACAGTCATGGCAACCCTCGAGATGTCGGGGCGTATGCATCCAATCGCCAGGGGCACGAAATGCACTACTCGAGGAAGCAATCCCTGGAAGACAGGTCGGGAGCAGAGAACCTCCTCATCCCCCAACCGCAACGGAAGAGCAATCATGGGAGCAGAGGTTTAGGAGTCTTCAGCAGGAAATCAACTGTATGAAAGAGGTAGTTAAAGGACGTACCCCAGATACTATGGATACTTTGGTACAACAAACTGAATCACCCTTCACAGTCGAAATATTACGTTACCCGCTCCCAAAGAAAATTCGGGAATGCCAGCAAGTGGAAGTCTTTGACGGAGCCAAAGACCCCATCGACCATCTTAACACTTACAAGAACCAGATGGAGTTGCATGGGTATCAAGACCCTCGTGGCGTCGCAGTAGCTTTCGCTACCACGTTGTGCTGGGCCCACTCTTAGCCTAGTTTCTAATAGAATCCTCCTTCATCAATCTCTCGCCCGAGAGCTATCCATCGCTGCTTCCCACTTCATCGGAGCTTAGACGCATGCGGTAAAAGCCGAGCTACCATCTCGCTGACCGCCAAACAAGCGCTCGCAGAAAGCTCGGGCGTCATACGCGCAAAGATTCAATGCCGAACTAAGATAGATCTCGCCCGATGAAAATTCGGGCCATCAATGCTCATCGCGAGGCCGGGAGTGCGGCCAAAGCACCTAATGTTTTCCATCTCAAAAAATCCTCAGGCAAGTATGGCAAGTACTCGCCAAAGCAGAGAAGTACATAAACGGCGAGGAAGCCCCTCATATCCAAGAGAGGGAGAACCTCGTCCACCATAAAAGAAAAAAAAAAAAAGTACAACAGACAAACGGCGAGGACTCCGAGCCCTAAGAGGCAAGACTCCACCGTGAGAGAAGTCTCTGTGAAAAGATCGAGAACGATCTCCAAAAGGCGGAAATCTCGTAGACCGTCTAGGCCCACCGATAATCGGGGAAGACGACGACGCACACAAGCAGCCGGGCTTCACCCACTAACAAATTTCGCATCACAAATCTTACATGGAAGTACTAACGGCGCTCGAGGTGGCCAACTCAGATGAAATCGGATCCCGCCTGCTAGAGACAACACTGGGCATTGCAGTTTCATAGGACTATGAGCATCGCACTGGCCAACCGTATACAACTAAGGAGAGAAATAGAGTACCTAATACAACGAGGATACCTCCGGCGTTTCATATCTCCGTGAAATCGCTTCTCCAAAATCAGCCCGGGACCAAGCCTTAATCAAGCCCGGGACAGGGACCAGCCCAACCTCCGCCAGCCCACCGCCTTAACAAACGACGACTCAGCACCAACAACCCCTTGGAGAAATCCACGTAATCTCATGAGGATTCAGGAGGAGGAGAATCTAGTTCGCTCTGAAAAGCTCACATGCGCAAAGATCGTCGCCGACGGGGAAATACAAATGCATCTAAACTACTTCTCAACTAGACACAAACTTAACACGCTTCTCGACTCGATCCGAGGATATCACCCCATGACGACCCATTGGTGGTTCGCGCGATCGTAGCCAACACAACAGTTCATCGAGTTTTAATCGACAACGGAAGTTCGGCCGACATCATTTTTGCCTCAGCCTTTGACAAAATGGGCGTGGGGAAAGAAAAGCTTGAGCCCGTCAACACGCATATGCGAGGATTTTCTGGGGAAAAGGTGTCAGCTCAAATTAATTCAACCGGCACTCACTTTGGGAGAACTCCATGCCGTGCGATCGACGACAATGAGATTTCTCATTGCGGGCTTCCCATCGCCTTATAACATGTTATTATGAGGCCATCTCTCAACGCAATAAGTTTCATCCCTCCGCGTATCAATTCCTGTTATCAAATTCCCAAACCATCTGCTCTTGAATAGGATGGTTCGAGGAGATCAGCGGGTGGCCAGGGAGTGCTATACGCCGTCAAACAGAGAGCGGTCGACAACGTTAATATGGATGAGCTCTCGACACGCTACGACGAGGTGCTCACCCGACCAACCTTCGAGGAACTTCAATCGTTCCCGGATGACGACTCAGACCATCTCGCCCACATCGGGCTCCAAATTACGAAATCTCAAGCGCCTCTCGCGCAGCTCTAAAGCGTATCGCGGACGTTTTCGCATGGAAGCAATCGATATGGAGGAATTGACTGCCAGATCATTATTACAAATTGAACACCAACCCATCTCAAACCGAACAAGGGTAAGCGCGAAGAGCTTCAGAGATCGTAAAGGCAAAAGCCATCAATGAAGAGGTCGCAAACTCCTCCAAGCAAGAGCGATCAGTGGAAGTGGAATACCCTCGAGCGGGTCAAAACGCTGCACTGCTAAAAAGCAACGGAAAATGGCGACTGCATTTAATTTCACCGACATAAACAAAGCTTCTGTCTAAAGGACGCTTTCCCTTTATCAGAATCGATCCCTTATCGTGGATGCTACGGCAGTCATGAACTTCTTAGTTTCATGATGCCTTCTCCGTACAACCGTAGACGCGATGGACCCCCAAGACCAAGAAAAGACCTCGTTCGTCACAAAAGAAAGGACCTATTGTTATCGAGTGATGCCGCTTGGGCTCAAGAATGCAGAGCGACCTACCAGAGACTAGTAAATCGGATGTTCCAAAAGCAGATAGGCACCACTATGGAAGTATACATAGACGACATGCTGGTTAAGTCCACTACTGCCGATACCCACATCGCTCATCTCTCAGAGGCGTTCCAGATTTTAAGAAACTATAATATGAAGCTGAACCCAGCCAAATGCGCCTTCGGCGTGTCAGCCGGAAAATTTCTGGGCTTCATAGTCAATCACAGGGGAATCGAAGCAAATCCGGACAAAATAAAGGCATTACTCGACATGCCGTCGCCAGAATAAAGAAGTACAACGACCGACAGGAGGATAGCCGCCTAAGTCGCTTCGCGGTCCGTGAGCAGCGATGCTAGGATACCTTCTTCCGTGTTATGAAGAAAGCCTTTCAATGGGATACGAAGTGCGAGGAAGCGTTCTCAGCGCTGAAGACATATCTGAGCTCCCCTCCCGTCCTAGTGAGCCCTGTCGAGGGGGAACTCCTCACCCTGTACTTAGCCGTGTCGAACTTTTCAACCAGCGCTGTCCTCGTCAGAGATAAAGAACGGATTCAAAGATCCGGCGACATCGGGCACTGAGCCCTAAGAGGAGCGTAAGGGAAGATAAATCTCGAAAATGGAAAAATTAATTTCTTGGGCCCCGGTAATTGCCCCGCCTAAGCTCCGCCCGTATTTCCAAGCCATACCATGTGTCTCCCAACCGAATACCCAATGAAAGCAAGTACTCGCACAAACCGTAGACCCTCGTGCACTAATGAAATGGGCTATAGAACTAAGCGAGTTTGACATCAGATATAGGCCGAAAACCGCCATAAAGGGACAGGTCTTAGCAGACTTTGTCATGGAATTTGCATCGACAGAATCCGACGCGGGTACCCAAGCAGCAGCCGACCTTTCCACTTGGAAGCTCTTTGTAGATGGAGCCTCAAACGCCCAAGGAGGAAGCAGGTCTTATCCTAACCTCTCTACAGGGAATAGACATTGAATATGCACTCAAGTTTGATTCAGAACATCCAACAATGAATGAACATGAGGCCGCGCTGCAGTACGTGTGCCTCAACCTTTGCTCATTCGTTAGAGGTTGATCGCTTAGAGGTCTGGCGACCAACCGGTGGTTAGACGCATAGAAGACACATATGAGCCAAAAGCGAGAGAATGATCCTCAGATTCCGTATGTTCGTGGATCATCAAAAGAATTTACCGTCCATGTAACACATGTCCCCGTGGCGTAAATTCCCGAGTCAGACGCCTTGGCAAAGTTAGCCACAAATTTCTCTCAGAAGATCTCGATGTCAACACCGTCGAATACTTAGCGTAACCTTCTATCGACCCTATAGCATGACGGTGGCTGTCGCCCGCAGGATCCGAGCCGAGTTGGATGGACCCTATTTGGGATTATATTAATGACGTAACCCTACCGGATGACCCGAAAGAAGCGGCTAAGATAAGAGTGAGATCTTCCAGATTTACCAACCACAAAGGAAGCCTTTACAAGCGAGGATTCTTCTACACCTTTCCCGAAATGCACGCAGAGAAGACACTCGGGTAATGCGGCTAAGCAGAAGTACACGAGGGCAAGGCGCGCGGAATCATATAGGAGCTCGGGCATTATCAGGAAGGTCTCGGTGACGGGTGATACTACCGCCAACTATACTAAGGACGCGAATCGACCTAAAGGTCAAAAATGCAAGATCTCGCCAGAGCATGCTAAGATCTCACGCTCCCATCGGGAACCACCGACGCGATCACAAGCCTCGCTATTCCAACAATGGGGTTTGGACATGCTGGGACCCCCTCGCCTACTCCAGAAAAGGAAAGTGTAAATCTCATAATCATCGTATAGATTACTCACAAAATGGGCGTGCTTCAGCCTCTAGCCAATCACGGAGCAAAAGATACGTAATTTTGTGTGGCGAAAGCCATCATTCACAGGTTTGCATCCCGAGAGCCCCTGCATCGACAATGGAAACATCACAAACGACAAATTTAGAGACTTTGCGCCGAGCTTGAATTAAAAATTATTACTCATCCTCAAAGAGGCTCCAAATGAACGATGTGCCGAGGTCACCATCAGACCCTTAAAGTCGCTTGAAGACCAAGTTGGAAGACCATAAAGGGAATTGGGTAGAATACCTTCCTGAGGTACTATGGGCCTATAGAACAACACAAAAGACAGCTACCAGGGAAACCCCCTTTGCCTTAGCTTTTGGCACTGAGGCAGTCGCCCCTGTAGAAGTCGGAATAAAATCCCCCAGGATTGAGTTAGCATCAGAGGAGCACAACGACGAGGCCCTTCGTCTGAACTTAGAACTCCTAGACGAGAAGCGCGAGCAGGTTCAAAGACGCTCAGAGGAATATCAAAGGAAAACAGCAAGGTATTACAATCAAAGGGTCAGGCCCCGAAGCTACATCCCAGGCGACTTAGTCTTAAAGAAACTCCTGCCGGCAAGGAAAAATCCAGCGCATGGAAAGCTGGGCCCCAACTGGGAAGGTCCTTACATCATAACCCGAGTCGTCAGACCAGGCAATTACGAACTCCAAACAGAAGAGGGAAAAATCTTGAAGCATACGTGGAATGCGGAACATCTCAAACGTTTTTACCAATAAGCGTTGGTCTGTAATAGGGCCATGTTAATTAGTGCATGATCAACATTTGTTAATCACGATGTTCTGACATCTCATACAATTAAACATAATGAAATCGTAAAGGAGCATAATAGGAAAATTCATGTAAAGAAAAAGGCTCTCTTTATTACAATCAAATTACAATTAGATTACAATCGGAGTACAATTGGATTGCAGCCAGTCGCATCATCCCCTACATCTTGAATAGCATACAGCACGAGCAGCGCCAAAAAAAAAAAAAAAGAAAAAAGAAAGAAGCAAATGAGAAAGCTGTGGAAAAAGAAAAAAGAAAAGAAAAGAGAAAAAAGAGAAGGGAACAAAGGAGAAAGACAAAAAGAAAAAAGAAATAAGCAGATGAGAAAGTCAGGAAAAGAAAAAGAAAAGAAAAAGAGGAGGGAGGGTAGAAAGAGGAGGAAGAAGATAAGCGTAAAAAACGGAAAGAGCAAACAAGAAGTCCGCCTCCTCCGGGCGCACTCCCTAGCCAAAAGCTAGGGAATAACATGACTCCCATAAAGGGGAGACTAGGGAAAAACACAACTCCCACAAATGGAGATCAAGAAAAGTTGATCGAAAAGTGTTAGAGGAACCCCAGCAAAGACAACCAAACTTCGAACATCCATCCTGTGCGAACTTCATTCACATATTATAAAAGTAGAATCTCCAAAAGGGCATAATGCAGGGACAACGGAACAACTATTTATAAGCAGGGCCAAGCGCCCGGAAGCTCACGCAACCGTTCCAAATTCTCCAGTATTAATGGCAGTTCGCACCTTTTCAAAAACTGAAATTCACACGAAGCGTTTTCCTCTCACGGCGCTTCTCCACGTGCTTCGAACAAAGAAAGTCACACGAAGCGTTCCTTCACATGTGATGCCATCGCACGAAACTGCTCAAGCCTCAGCCACGCCTAAATGAGTCGACTAACTCCATTTCTCGGCCGAGCTTTCACCAAGACCATCGCGCCATGAGAGCCCCAAGGCTGCTCACCGACAAGGTCGTCTCGCCAACACAATAGCCACGCCTAAATGAGTCGACCAACCCATTTCGCCGAACGCTCACCAAGGCCACCGCGCTATGAGCCCCGCGTTCATCACCTCGACGAGGTCGCCCGCTTCAACATAGCCACGCCGCCTAAAATGAGTCGACTCAACCCATTTCGCTGAACGCCACCGCGCCACGCGCCTGGCGAGCCCCGCTGCTCACTCGACAAGGTCGCCCCGCTCAACACAGCCACGCCGCCCAAATGAGTCCACCAACCCATTTCGGCCGGAACGCCACCAAGGCCACGCGCCCATGAGCCCCGCTGCTCACTTTGACGAGGTAGTCTCGGCTTCAACATAGCCACGCCGCCTGCATCGAGTCAGACCAACCCATTTCGGCTGAACGCCACTGGGCGCCACAAAGGCCGTAAGACCAACTATTCACTCGACGCAGCTCTTCCTATCGTACCTGAACATGGACGAGCTCTACCCTACTACCGTGACGAGCTCTCTCATCACCAACACGGACGCAGTTCCACTTCCTCAATATCTTCTTACATTGACGAGCTCTTCCTATCAGTCAGCATGGACGAGCTCTAATCTACTATTCACTCTGACGAGCTCTTCCTATCAACCAACATGGACGAGCTCTACACTACTACTCAGACGAGCTCTTCTCATCAGCCAACATGGACGAGCTCCTACTTCACAATTTACATTGACGAGCTCTCTCATCGCTCACACGGACGAGCCCTACTTCCCACAATCTTTACATTGACAAGCTCTCTCCCATCGGGCCGCACATGGACGAGCTCTAATCTACTACATTCACTCCGACGAGCCTTCCCAGCCCCAGCCAACATGGACGTAGCTCTGACTCCCACTGACGCCGTGGGACGAGCTCTTCTCATCGCCTCAACATGGACGAGCCCTACTTCACACTTACATCGACGAGCCTTCCCATCAGCCAACACACCCAGCTTACCCTACTACTCCACGAGCCTTCTCATCGTACCGCGATGGACGAGCTCCTACTTCACAATTTACATTAACGAGCTCTTCTCATCAGTCAGCATGGACGAGCTCCTACTTCACAATTTACATTGACGAGCTCTTCCTATCAGTCAGCATGGACGAGCTCTAATCTACTATTCACTCCGACGAGCTCTTCCATCGTACCCAACACGACGAAGCTCTACCCTACTACTTAGACGAAAGCTCTCTATCACCAAGATGGACGAGCTCCTACTTCCACAATTTTACATTGACGAGCTCCTTCTCCTATCACGAAGATGGACGAGTCTACTCACAATTTACATCGACGAAGCCTCCTTCCCATCGCCGATGGACGCAGCTCTAATCTACTATTCACTCCGACGAGCTCTTCCCATCAGCCAACATGGACGAGCTCTACCCTACTACTTAGACGAGCTCTTCTCATCAGTCAACATGGACGAGCTCCTACTTCACAATTTACATTGACGAGCCTTTCCTATCGGCCGCCACGACGAGCTCTAATCTACTATTCACTCTGACGAGCTCTTCCTATCAGCCAACATGGACGAGCTCTAACCTACTATTCACTCTGACGAGCTCTTCCTATCAACCAACATGGACGAGCTCTACTCTACTACTCAAACGAGCTCTTCTCATCAGCCAACGTGGACGAACTCTATTCAACTATGCGTTTTTACCAAATACCCTCGCGCTCTCACGTGAGAAGCCCGCTCAACCATTTATACGACAGCCGCCATTCATTTCACTTGGCGAGCACCTGCCTCTCACTATATTGACGAGCTATCCCCGCCAGTCCGCGTGAACGAGTTCCTGTTAATCGCTTTGACGAGCTTTCCTTGCCGATTCGAGCGGAATGGCATACGAAACCCTAAGAGGAAGGCGGAGCCCATTCGCTTCAAACCCCTTAACCGAATCATCAAGTTTAGAATAAATACATATGTATCCCAACAAGAATGCGACTATAACAACAAAATATGTATTTATTGAAAGAGAGCTACATGGATCTCTGAGCCCTGCCCGGGGCAAATGAGTAAATATATACATACATAAAAAAAAAAAAAAAAAAAAAAAAAAAAAAAAAAAAAAGAGATAAGGGAGATAAAGGGTCGAGATCGTCCCTAAAGTCACGCGCCAGGAGGAAGGGATGACGAGGAATGAGAATGGATTTCAATAGGAGTGCCGGGCCCTTGGGAATAATTTACAGAGGTAGATTCCTCTGCCTCCTCGTCACTAGGAAGATCAAAATTGAAATCTGTGGTCAGTACGCTGAACCGCTTTCCTTTGAAAAGCGAGCCACCCAGAAGCCCACTGAGCACCGACCTGATCCCGCAGTTGCCTAATAACCTCGTCCCTCTCAGGCAAACCATACCGACCACTGATGAAGATCGGCACGCAATCCGCGGCATTCCTCGCTTAGCCGTTCCGACGAATTCGCAGCCTCGAAAGACTCGCGACGAGCGCTCCTAGCAAAGACTCCTACCATCGAGTTTTTCGCGACGGGCCACTTCAAGTTGTGTTTCCCTATCAGTCAAGCAAGCATTGGCCGCACGAGTTCCATTTGAAGATCCTCGCTAGCCATCCGGGAGGTGACGAGCTCAGGTCCCTAACCGGCCAAGCTCGCACCGGGCAAATGCCGCCCCCCTCCCTCTCGAGCCCTCAACCGAGTTACTTCCCGGGCGACTCCTGAGGATTGTCCCGAACCCTCTTGAAGCCCTCGCCCACCGACCGCCGCTGCTGTTACGAACCTCATCTTCTAGCCTCGCCCGCTCGGCAGCTGAGCGTGGCGTACCTTCGCCTATAAATGCGAAGGACTTTACGTGCTTCCTTTTCATTTAATTCCTCGCCTTTCTACTTAATCTCCTTCAAAACGAGTAGCAACCCGCATATCAAACACACAAAGTCAAGATCGGACGCGTAAACGTAATGGCAGGATAAACGTGATTAGAGACTTCACAAGGCGACTGGTGCGATAAAGCCAAAGCTTCATCAATCGGAAGCCCTTTCGACCTCCCAAGGTCGAATCCTTCGACAATAGAAGAAACAATACCGCAAAGTCTTTATTGGTAGAACAAAGAATCCCGGGCATTATTAGCCCCATTTTCGACTTCTTTCTCTTTGTCCACCCACCTCGAGGAGCAACCCAGCTGCCTCGGCGCGGATCAATATGGTTACAGCATGTGCTCGCTGGCCGGTCGACGGCCTCACCCAAGGATTCTCCCATCCGAACAGCTTCTGAAAGAGGGCGTAGGGCATAAAACCCAAGCAAAGCATCCTGCTAATGGTGACAACGCCCGCCTCCAAATTTCGACAGGGAAGCCTGAGGAGTCCCCCAATTTCTGAACTTTGGCCAAAACCGGCTCATCCCTCTCGTAGAGATTTGTGATTTTTCCTTTTTCACGTGGCCTCGGACAGCGCCCTAAATGAACTAAAAATTTCCGAGGGAGCGGCAAAGAAGAGGGTCCAAAGGAAAACCCCATGGTGGAAGGAGTACAAATCTCAAAGCGCAGGATCGTACCTGACATCGACCTGGGGACTGACCAGGAATGCCGACTTATCAACTCAGATAAGGGCGAGCCAGACATTCCGCCAACGCCAAAGCTATGACGTTGTCTTCCTCGCAAGGTCAAACGAAAACGAAACACGTAGGAAAGTGTAAAAACCAAAACGCTCAACCATTCCTCCACAAGCCACGCTAAAAATGCAGCAAATACCAATAAGATTATCGTGGGTATGCCAGTCGAGGGACACCTAGGTATCGCCCTTGCTGTCGTAAAGATTGTACTCCCAGAACGGACCGTCACGAAGAAATACTGCCCCTTCCATGACCTATGTGAAGAAGGTATGGCCTGAGATTACCGTAGGAGCTCCGCAGTCAAGCTGGGAGGAAGAAAATGAAGCTCCTGAGTAGCTACTGGAATGAAAAGATGAAGGAGCAGAGCTGCGTTAGGACCCCAACCCTCTATCCCTAAAAAGACCAAAAGGTCACCAAAATACTCCACCCATCGGGAGCCGCTTGGGAAGGGACAAATGTTGAATGTTGCGCAACCCCTTTCATGAAGGGTGCAGCTGAAAACGAAGGTCATTGTCATGACAAAAGAAGCAAACCATCCTTGTGCACGAGGTCAGAGTAAAGAGTAAGAACATTCGGGACCCATATTCGACAATTCGGGAGGTCGATAGCGATCAGCAAAAATGGTCCCATATAAAGGGCCAACTCTGCTAGGTCCCACGTTCACAGCATGCCGAAGGGCAGCATTGAGGAAATCTGACCCCTTGGGGTATTTGATCAGGTTCAATTTCCTTTTACCCTTATCTAACGGATGGGAGGCGCCATGAGCAAAGCCGAGGCTTTTCAAACAATCGAAGCCAAACAAGCGAACACCCTGTACCGCTCGGGACCAAGATCAACGAAGAGTCATCGCTGATACGCAAAGAAGAAGAGCGATTTGGACCCATGAATTAAGCAAATAGTAATAGACGAGAGCCAGAACAAATAAACCCCTGTAGCCTCACCCTATCAACCGAAAAGGACTCCCACACAAAAAGAAGGCACGTGTACCTAGAATAAAGCTTTAAAGGAACAAGATCGAGAAAACTCGAGATGTGAGGGGTCGATGAAAGAGACTCGGTGGAGTCAAGGAGAATATGAAAACAAGTGCGAAACCCGAAGAGTCACCATTAATCATCTCTTTAGGCTCTTCGAATCTCGACGCGTGGGAATAGCGACTAACAAGGGAGGGCACCATGTGCCTCAGACACGCGCCGTATACAAGGGCTGGGGCAACCGATATGGGCTTAAAAAAATAGCCCAATATCCAATTCCTGTGCCTGCAGGAAACGGGGCGGGCTCCATCAAACCCAGGCCCCCTTATGTCAACCTGAAGCAGAGGTCCGATTCACTGAGCCCAAAGCCGAATCTGAGACGGGTTGAAAAATCCATAACCGTCCAATAAGCCCGCATATCCATCTGCAAACGTAAAATATAAAAGATATATTTTATTTATTCCCGCATCCCACCATATAAGGGAAAGAAAGGATAATGATGTATCATTGCCAGTTGGACATCTTCCTATAAGGAAAGAAGACTATCCCAAGTTAACCGCTTTTTCTTGTATCCTGTACCAGATCCGATATGGACTAAAATAAGAAATATTCCATCCAATGGGAAGGACTCCTAATTACCATCCAACTGGTTGAGTCTCAACTATAAATACGAGGCCATCCCATCGGCGAAAGGTACTTCAACATTCTTACACACATTCGCATGCCAATACTTCAATTCTCAAGCATTCTCTTTCTCTCAAGGAAGAACTGACTTTCCAGAGCGGTTACTTGCAAAGCCCTCGCCGACCACCCTTCTTTTTCTTTGTCTCATAGCAGAGTGCTACGCCCGTAGCCCGTAGATCGACATTGCGCATCTTACTCCCAAATCTGATAATCCACCGCATCCCACCCCTAATAAACAATCCGGTCCGTACTTCAACGACCCCCACTACATGCTCTAGCCCAAGCCCGTTGAAAAGGCATCATCATCTTCTATGGTTAAAATCTTCACTACAAATTGATTTATATATATTTTTAATATCTTTAATCATTTCATATTTATAACTCACTCCCTCATCATCACATATATAATCTCTCTCATCAAATACAACTCAAGTTCTGTACATTGACTCATTCATCTTTAATTACCATATTAATTTATATCTCCTAATTACCTATTTTTAGTCTCTAAATAATTTTTTAGAAGATAGATAATTTTATTGATTAAGACTAACAATATATTAATAGAAACATGATCAAATTCACAAAAAAAAAAACCCTAGAGGATGAAACAATATTATGTTAATAGCATAGTGAATTGGCACAAAGTCTACACATTTGATAATATTATAATAACTATAATACATATGAGTCTATGACTCTAGTTACTATAATATATTGACGACCATGATTTGATTTGTTGTCTTTATCTAATCAAATATGTTTTGTTGTTTGAATCGCCCACACGTAAGTAAACGCTGTAACAAGACAACGACGAAATTACAAAAAAAAAAAAAAAATTAAAAACATAGATCTATGTTGAAAAACCACTTTATTGAGAAAATAAATTATAAAAATAGATGTAGATTGGTGATTTCATATTTTTTATTGAGAAAGCAAATGATAGAAAAAGATGTAGAATGGTGATTTTAGGACAATAATGACCAATTAGTCAACTAAGACCCGTTGATTAACTTTTGATCCAACACAATTATTATCTTTTATGGATAAAATCTTCACTACAAATTGATTTAAAATTATTTATATATATATATATATATATATATATATATATATATATATATATATATATATTTTAAATATATCTAATCATTCCATATTTATAACCAACTCCATCATCATCACGTGTATAATCTCTCTCATCAAATACAACTCAGACTCAATCATCTTTAATTACCTCATTAGCTTACCATATTAATTTAACTCTCCTTAATTACCTATTTTTAGGCTCTAAATATTTTTTAAGAAGATAGATAATTTTATTGATTCGAAATAACAATATATTCGATAGAAACAAATAATCAAATTCGCTAAAAATCCTAGAGAATGAAACAATATTCAAGTTAATATCATAGTGAATTGACTCAAAGCATAAACATTTGATAATACTAGAATTATTATAATACATATGACTCTAGTTCTATAATATATTGACGATCATGATTTGATTTGTTGTCTATGCTTGATCAAATATGTTTTTTCGTTTGAATCACGCACACACAAGTAAACGCTGCAACAAAATGACAAGAAGGAAATTACAAAAAAAAAAAAATTTAAAACTCATATCTTTGTTGAAAAACCATTTTATTGCGAAAGCAAATTGTAGAAAAATATGTAGATGTAATGATTTCAGGTTTTTTATTGAGAAAGAAAATGGTAGAAAGAGATGTAGATAAGTGATTTCAGGTCAATAATGACCAATTAGTCAACTAAGACCTATTGATTAACTTTTGATCCAACTCAATTAGGCCCAATTTACTTAAAGACCGTGTACTTAAACTCATTTGGCTCTTTAACCTCTAACCCATTAAACACCCACTAACCACATGACCCAACCATGTCCAAGCTCATTAGCTTATTAAACCCAATTGACCAGACCCATTGCACATTCTCTTAGACACAACCATCAGGTCCAACTCACTTCCTCACTTAAGGCCCACACCCTCAAAAATAAGATCCTAAATATAATTAGATGTTGAACCCATAACCTTTGTGTTGTAAGTTTTCTTAAACCACTTGAACCAACCATAGATTTGTGACAAGCTCTTACTTTTTTTTAACTATATTACTTGTTTCAACACATTTAAAAATAAAATTTCCAATTCCAAAATTACTTTATAAATTTTAAATTTATATTTATCTTCATTTTCCCAATTTCATTCTCTCAATCTCAATTTCACAAAATTATACATTTATATTTTCCTTTTTTTTTTTTCAAATTAGCATTTTCTTAAAAAAATCATTTTTTTCTACATTTTAATTTAAATTCTCAATTCCTTATGTTTTTTTAAATTCCCAAAACTCAAATTTCTAGAATTCAAATTTAATCTGTAATTTCATATAGTATTATTTTCAAATTTTCAAATCCAAAATTCTCAATTTCTGAAATTCTAAATCCTGATTTCCAAAATTCAAATACCTAATTTTCAAATTTCTAAATTTTAATTTACAAAAACCAAAATTTAATTTTCCAAAGTCCTAAATTTCAAATTTCTAAGTCCCTAATTTTTAGAACTCAATTCCCTAATTTCAAAATCCAAAATTCAAATTGCCAATTTTTATTTTTTTTTAAAAAAAAAATCAATTTTCCTAATGTCCCAAAATCAAAATTCAAATTTCAAAAATTCTCTTTTCAAAATAGTTTTTAAAAGTTCTAATCACATGATCATTCCTATAACTTCAATAAAAATGGAGTCTTGTGGAGTTAATTTATGTAATAAATAAACGGACTTTGGTTGGGCCTGACATCTCATGTATATTTTAATATCTAGTATTTTTTTATATATAATATTTTTTTATTATATGTTTAGGGTATAAAATAAATTAAATTAAATTAAATTTTTCCGGAATTTAAATGCTTAGAACGAAAAAGATATGCAACCTGAAAATTTTACAAAAACTAATTAAAATTGGTAAAAATGTCCAATGGGGACCCAAGAGTCCTATATGAGAAGTATAAGTGCAAAAGTGTAAATGAAATGAAATAAAATTGAAATGAAAGTGAAATGAAGTGTTAAAATGGCAAAAATGAGAAAATGGGATCTAGTGTGAAAGCCAAATAGGGCCTCAGAATAGAGCACATAAAGACCAGTTATTTTGGCCTTTGAGAGACATTCTTCTCATTAAGGCATTTTCGTTTTTGAGAAAAATGAGGAGAGCTAGGGTTTTTGAATGGGGAGATTTGTGAATTGCTCCATGAAAATCAAAGGCTAAAGTGATGAAAAACAAGGAGTAACCTTGGTATTGAAGTTTCAAAGAAATTTGAGGTAAGACTCAAACCCTAAACCCCTTTTATTTGTGTTTGAATTGGGGAAAACCCCAAATGTGGATAAAAAGAGTTTTGTTTTGGTTGTAAATGAGTTTTGGGGTTGTAAGGTTGTGTTTTGAAGAGTATTGTTGGTTGGTATTGGTTTGATTAGTTTCATGTGAGCTAAGTAAAAAGAGAGAAATGTCTGGGTTTTCATAAAGGAAATGTTGTCAAAATTTTGTCAAACCTCCTGTCTTGTTTTGGCTATAGATTGGGTTATAATCATCCAATGAAGTAATTCTAATTTGTGGAAGAACCATGTTTATAGAGCTACAAATGTATAGAAGGGACTAAGAGCAAAATTAAATTTCCCCAAAAAATAGCGTAGAATTTTATAATAATTTTATTATATATTCGGTATGAATTGAGCCAAACTTGGGTTTTTCCGGGAAAATTGATAAATTGACAAATTGTGAAATGTAAATTTAAAGTGTGAGCATATGATTGATTCTTATATGCTAAATTGAGAAATTGATTGAACCCGGAACTAGACCCAAGTGAAAAAGGGAAAATGTGGAAAAATTGTAAAATGAGGACCTAAGGGTCAAATGATAGCTTAAATGTAACGCCCCGTCCCGAGATAGTGTACAGTACATAGAACTGTGGGGGCATATATGAGCACTAAGTGTCACATTGTAGTATTTTCGGAAGTTATAAATGAAATGATAAATTTAGTGAACTCGTAAATTGTGGCACTGGAACAAGGATAAAATCAGACCGCTTTATGCGGGATATAAAAATCATAAAGGGAAAGGTGAGATGGGCCATAATAGAAATAAAACAAAGTTGATTTGCAAAATTAAAAGGCATGGGACTTAATTGCAAATATGGAGAATTATGTGAGTATAAAAGGAGTGTGGAGACAAATGAAAATTCATTTGTCTCATTTTTCGCTAGGGCAAAATCGTGCATGAGGATAAGAAGGAGAAAACAAGAGAAGAACAGGAAGAAGAAGGAGAAGGGAGAGGAAGAAACCAAGGCATGTTTTTAGTCTTAAAAGCATGGTATTTTGAATTCTAAGGTTTTGGCTTGGAGAATAGTTGTTTCTTGTTCGGTTTGTGGAAGAGATCACCCAAACCCTAGATTTGTTGAGGTTATGTGGGTAAAACCCCAATTGGTGTAAAATAAACATGGAATAATCATATTTATATGGTTTTTAGAAGAATTAGTGGACCTTGGGTTAAGTTCATAAAGTTCTTGGATTTTCACTCTTAGGTTTTGTAAAAGGAGGTTCCAAATCACCAATTAAAGTACTATGGAGTTGTTTTTGGTTGATTTCCATGTTGATTTTTGAGGTGTTAAGGAATGGGGAAGTTGTATAAAGAGAATTTGTACAAAAAGTGGCAAAAAGAAACAATTCTGATGCAAATTCCCGAGGGTGTACCGGGTAGTGGTGGTGGCTTCCACCGTACAAATTTCACTGTAGGCCAACCCCGTACCTAAGATAGGTCCAACTCCAAAATCGTACAGCTGGGTCACGCAACCAGCACCGGTAGACAGTCCAAGGTGTACTGTACAAAGCCCAAATTGCCCGTGATTGTGTAGTTTTTACGTATTTATTTCCAAATTCATACAATCGTTAATATAGGAACCTTATTAAATGTGATTAAGAGAGGTTCAAATAAGATTGAACTCGACTTAAACGAAGGCATTCACATTCACAATGTGATAATTGGTTTGTTCTTATACTCGTTTTATTCTAGTTTGTTCTCTACACGTTCTTTCTTCTCATATTGTTCTCTACTTGCGAAATATACATATATATTGATTCGAATGATTAGTATTTGAAATGTTTGACAACATTCGCATGTACGCGTGTATTTGAGCTTGGCGTTTAATTTATTGCATAAAAGTAAATTGATTTGAAATGTATTATTGAATGACCAACATGACAGTATTCACCAACAGAATTCGTCATGAGGGTAACCGTAATTGTTAAATGGAAACCACATTGCTACTGAATGACAAACAGACAGATTCACCAACCCAATTCCATCGTGGAATGCCGACCTATAGCCATATGTGAAATGACAATAATGAATGTGAAACCACGTTGCTACTAAATGACAAACAGGACAGGATTCACCAACTGAATTTGTCGTGGATGTCGAATTCTATAGCCATATGTGAAATCACAAACCGAAAGGCGAAATGATGGGATTGAAAAGTGTATTTGTATAAGTTTCTTTTACATTACACTGATATTGTGTAAAGGCATTATTTTGATAAATGCATGATTTATATTGAACGAAAAATGGAATAGAGAACTGTATAGAGCCACTAAGCATGAAAATGCTTAGCGTATTGTTTTATCAATGCGTTGTGCATCGAGTGATAGACGTGCTGAAGCAAGACTCCAAGATCGAGGGAAGTTTCAGTGAGTTCTCCAGAGAGCGAATGCTTATCATGCTTCGTCATGCATTCAACACTCCATTTCTTCGAACATTGATATTTTGTAAAACAATTTGAACTCGAACTTTTATTTTGTAAATGCATTTTGTTAAATGTAAATATTATGAGTCTTTTGAAATTGTAAATGTATGTGGGCCTTCCCAAAATGAAATGCTTCCGCTTAATTAAAAGGTCTAAAATAGAATAACATAAACAAAATGTTTTGAAGAGAAAATTGAAAATGTCGGAGTAAACCGGGCTTCGGCTTGGATCCGTCAACCGGGTCGAGTCGGGGATTCGGGTCGCGACACTTTTGAAAACTAAAATTTAATAAAACGATAACTAAAGGGATTTGATTAATGGCTTCGACCGGGCGTCCCCGGGCTTTCAGTTCGAACTCACCAATCGGGTTGGGTCGGGATCGAGGGTCGCTACACAAATTGTACCACTAAGGCTCCCGAATATGGGCTTAAAGGGGGGTTCGGGTATGCCCTGTTTTGGTGTAGTTGTGGTGTTTTGGCTATAAAACGAGTTTCACTCATCCAATTTGAGTGATTCAAAATTCTGAGTAAACTAGACTTCTAGGGGAATAATTTACTAGAAGGAAGTGTTTTCAAATTATAACCCCAAACTGCCCAGAAATCTGTCAAAGTGGAGCTATGTGCAGATTCTGTTTTGCAAATTATAGTAGTCTAGATGTAAAATGCAATAACCTGAGTTTTGGTGATCCAAATTGGGTGATTCCAATTGGAGAAGAAACCTTAGAACCATAGCTTCAAATGAGTGAAGGAACCATTACCAATTTATGGAGTTAAGGCCCCAGAAACCTAGAATAACAATAGGTGATCTAGTGAACTAACCAATTTGGCATTAAAATGCCATAACTTGAGTTTGGGACTATTTTGGCTAAGTGTGTTTTGGAATTTATGAAAATAGATTGTTGGAATGATTAAAGGTCTTAGGAAGGAATATATGGTCTTGGAAATATTAACTTTTATGCTGGACAAATTTAGATTTTGGGAATTTATTTGATTTTTAGAAAGTGTTTTGTTACGTCGCCAAAGTGATAGGTTAGGGTTTTGAGATGTTAAAGTTAAAAAAGAAACTGGACCAATTGGTTTATAATCTGATTTTGGGTGCTTTTGGGGTTGGTTAGGACCTGTCTTAATCTTAATCAAATCAATGTTTGAAGTTAATTTTGGACAACATTAGGATTGGTTTTGGCGAGACGTTTTAAAGGCCGGGCAAAATTTTAGTATTTTGGTTATGTGATGGATTAAAGTTGGGAAACTAACAACCATACCGTGCTTGTATCTTGCCCTTATTTGCTAATAGGATTAAGAATACGATATTAAGCTCCAAAAATCAACCCTAACCAAAATCACTAGTACGCACGAATAACATTGTTCTTTAATTGTATTGGAATAGGGGCTAATGAGGAGGAAAGCCTGAACTGAGATTGAGATTCTGAGGATTGGAATCAAAGTGCAAAGCTTTTTGGGTTTGTTCTACACCTTTCTCTCATTATTTCGAATCTGTATTTGCAAAATGTTTGAATTGCCAATTGAATTGTTTTAAATTGATTTGATGCAAATAAATTGTGAAATGAATTGTAAGTTGATTTGCTACAAATTTGAGAAATTGATTGATTAAGTAAATGAATGACATGAAAATCGAATTCTAGTATTGAAATTATTTGTTTGTATAAAATACATACTATATTGTATTTTCCTAGCAAATGATTTGAATGCCCTTAATATAATGTTAACCTGCTAAAATTCTGAAGTTACTCATAGATTGGGTATACCAATAAGAGTCGAACAAATGTACTATTGTGGCATACCGATCCGTAGCCTAGCGGGATAGTATCGGTAGTGTACACCAACCGAGTACATATTTTTATAAACAAAGGTTTACAACGACTGCAAAATTTCAGCTGAAGACTATGTCTGATTCGCTATCCCGTATCAAAGCATAGGTTAAATTCGCTATAAGGGCTAAAATGCAAAATGATAATCAGAATGAAAAAGTGCATGATTTATGATCTGAATGATTTGTTGTACATGAAAATGCATAGTTTGAGATGACGAATGAATTGTAATTAATTAAATGGAAATATAACTTTATGTATGTATTGTACTGCATTGGTCATTTAAGAAAGTACAAAAGCATTGTTTTATGAAATTGCATGATTTGATTTTAACTGAAATAAAGATAGAATCGTATAGAACCACTAAGCATGAAAATGCTTAGCGCGTAGTTTTTTATCTATGCGCAAGTACCGAGTGAACAGGAATGAAGGACACGATCGGTGAAATATAGAAATATCGTAAGAATCAGAGTAAAAGCATAATTCATTACATGATCCATCCTACTTTTGAACAATTAATGTTTTGTGATCAAAAGAGTTAAATTCTGAAACGATTTTGTATATTATTTTGAATAGGCATGAAATGCCTTCATTGTAAATGCATTTTGTTAAATGTAAATGTTTATGGGCCTACCGAATTGAAATCGCTTCCGCACATATTTGAAAGTGTTTATACGAAATGGAATGTTGGCCTAAACGGTTATATTGTTTTTGTATATGTTTTGGTAAATGAACTCGGCTAGCAACTTGGACTCGGTTCGGATTCGCCAATCGAGTTGGGCCGGGAATGGGGTGCTACAGAAAATATGCAAAAAAAACCATAGTGTTGTACTCGATATCCTACTTACACATAAACCTTTTTTTTCAGTCCAAAGAGGCTCCTGCGATTTACTTTCGTAACCCAAATTAGACATTATCGTAACTTAAATCGTTAAAGTGGTCAAATAGTATTAAATTGACCGTTAAGTGTTGACATGGAGTTCATGTGACACCCATTCTCCTCTCTCTTCCCACTTCTCTCTTCTCCCTCTTCCCTCATTTTTTCTCTCCCTTCTCTTCTTTCTCCTCTCTCTTCTCTCTCTCCTTACCCAACCAACTCACTGCTACCAAGCAATCTATTTTATTTTTTAAATATCAATAAACTATTCATTATTTAAAAAATATTTTAATTTTATGTATAGTTATTTTATTAAAATAGATTTAATTAAAATATTTAATATCTTTGATATAAATATATTTGTTAATAATAATTAATAATATAACAAATAAAAAGATGTAACGCCCCAAATCCCGGGGGTCCGTTGACAACCTATCAACCCGCAGAAGATTCGTGGATGTCGGGTAACCTGACACCACATCATTGAGTCCCCTTTCCCGGGACCCAAGATTTAACGAAAATCGAGCAAAGTCTCCTTTGTTCGGGGAGCTCTACCCAATATACAACCTGTGAAATTACATGGCAACCTGTCCCAATATTATACAATGACCACACCGGGTCCACATACGAGTAAAAATGACCACATAGGGTCCAGTTATCCATACTCAAACATATAAGCACATGACTATAGAACCATAGTCCATAAGAATTTAAATTTACACCACTCTTATACAAAACATATATCAAAATTAAGAATTCTAATACATGTTTTACAAAATATAAATCAAAGCCACAATCCAAATTTTCTTCCTTACACATCGGCCTCTAGGCGAAAGGCCATCTCCTCGTACATCCCTTGTACCCGAAAGGGGGTCCATGATCGAAAGTGAGGAGCAATGCCTCAAAGAGAGTGAACTTACAAGGGCTACTCCCCACCTAAGTGTACATGCAATGGTCATGCCACAAGCACATTTCAATCACGATTATGTCAATCCTAGATTGAATCTACATGACATGAATGAGATGCTGCTCCTCATGATCCCTGTACCAAGTCCTCACCGACTTCTCTCAACATGCAATATGTCATGTACGAAAAACTGTTTTCAAAACAAAAGATTTTTGTTTTTGAAAACTCAATGGACAATCTCCGATATCAAAATTTATTGGACAAACCTTTGATATAATTTATTGGATGTACTCCGATAAAATTTGGTGGACAACCCTCCAATATAATTTATTGGACATAATCCGATAAAACCGATTTGTTCAAAAGCCATGTTAGGCAACCTTCAATTATTCATGCGACCTTTTAGGGCTTTGTCCCTAGATCGAAACCAACATCAACACTAAACACAATGTTGATTTTCCCATGCACTCACACCCATTTCATGCAATGTTCTTGCACATAAATGCAATGCAATATGTCATTGCCTATCACCATGCTACATATATGAGTGCTATATGTACATGCCTACTCATGCATTTCAACCCATGCATCAATTGGAAAGTTATATCAATGAACATAAATTCCAATTAATTCACACGATTCATGCCAACATATCAATACACGCATACATTGACATCATGTCATTACCACTGAGTAACGATATTACTTTAACCTCTGTGCCTAACGGTGGTGACATATCGAGTCCACAAGTAGCCTACAACAAGCCGCGAAATGCCTCAATCATACACAAACTCATGCATTTCCCCAAGCCTCATGGATAATTATATCAACATGCATATAATCACCAACCAACATAAACCAATTTCAATGTATTAGATCACACGCGTCATCACAACCAAGTGATTTGCACATTTGGTGTTACAATTAAATTTTTAGAAAATATGTGGGATCCAAATGCCATTCACAGGCATATGGCCAGATTCTAAACTTAGAGGGTTTTCCGTAGAGTCCAAGAACACACAAATCGGAGTTCGGACGAGAAAGTTATGGTCGTCTAAAGTTGGAGGCCTCAAAGAACTAGCAAGGGCCTACTGTATTTCGTCATTTTCAGACATAATATGAGTTCAAATTGCATTAAGTTATATATGGATGGATTCAAGACTCAAAGATCTTTCCAAAGAGCCCAAGAACACTGGAATTGGAGTTTGGAAGAGAAAGTTATGGCCGTCCAAAGTTGAGGCCTCATATGAACAGTAACCTAGAACAATGCGTTTTTCTGGTTCTTTAAACGCCATCCAAAGAGCCCCTAAGGCTCAACCATGACCAAAACGACTCCTAGATGGAAAATAAACCCGAGTTGGAAGGTTCCCTACCTCTTGGAGCTAAGACGAAACCTTTTGAAGACTCGGAAGCTCGAAACCTACGGCCTCCCAAACTTTCCGCTCGAATCTTCGACGAAAATTCTTGATTTCGGTGTCCACGCGTTGCCCTTGATGAGTACTCCGACTTTAAGTCTTGGCCCGACGTGAGATAATCATTCCTGCTCCGTAGATCTTAGAGAGAAGGTGGAGCTTCTCTCTTTAACTTTTCTTCTCCAAACATGAAATCTTCGACGAAATCCCATGCGTAACCCTCGTCGAGTAGATGAACTTTAAATCTATGCTCGACGGATTCCGACCACCCATCTCCATAGATCGTAGAGAGAAGGAGGAGTTTCTCTTATTTCTCTCTCTAACTCACGCCCACTGTCCGAAATGGCAGAAAATGGGGAGAAAATGTGATTTTTTCTTCTCTTTTCCCTTTTTTGTCCTATTTAAGTTTAAGTTGGACACGGGGCCCACTTCGTTCCACATGTCCATGACCCGTTCGGGTTCATTTTTTTCCCGAAACAATTTATTTCTTTTTAGTTCAATTCATTTTAAATGAACTTAACTCCAGTTATTTCCTGACTCCCAAGATTCTCGTAAAAATCTCATCCCTAGAGTCATTGGCAACTCACCACTCAGAAACTCGTAAAAATTTTGATTGTCTCAAAATTCGACGAAATTTTTCTAGGTCACTAGATTTCACGAGACGAATTTAACGACGCAGTCCGTTTCGTCATCCGAGATCTAGCGAATTTTCTAGGCTTCCCATAACCATTATGGCAATTTATTATTATTATTATTAACATTTTGCGATTTTTGAAAATTTCTAATTTTCCCGGGTTTTACATTCTTCCCCAAAAGAATTTCGTCCTCGAAATTCACACACACAAACACATGCATATGAAATAGTTATTCTAGTTCCAATATTAGACAAACACACCTTCATCCTCAAATAGGAAAGGATAAGTGGCCCGCATCGTGTCCTCGTGTTCCCAAGTTGCCTCCTCCACTCCTCGGTGTTGCCACAACACTTTCACTACCTGCATAGTCTTACGTCGCAAAACTTGATCTCGGCTATCCAAGATACGCACTGGTCCCTCCTCGAAGGTCCCATCAATATCAACAATAATCTCTCCCCAATCCACTACATGACCTGGATTCGAGGTGGCATTCTCCCGAGCATGGTACTGAACACCTCATGGACACTAGTTAAACTCGGTGGTAGCGCCAACCGATATGCAACTGTGCCCACTCTCTCGACTATCTTGAAGGGCCCAATATACCTCGGCGCTAACTTCCTTGTTTCTGCCGAATCCGAATTACCCTCCCCAGCATCACCTTCAAGACGCTGGCTCACCCACCCTCAACTCTAGAGGCTCAAACCGCCTGGTCAGTAGCTCTTATGTCGACTTTAAGCCTTAAGAAGATGCTTCTATATCAAACCCACCTTCTCCGAGGTGTCTCTAATCAGATTCGAACCAGTAATGGAACTCTCTCCCACCTCTGTCCAACAAATTGGGGATCGACATGGCCTCCCATATAAAGCCTCAAAGTATCTCAGAAACTCTCCCCGATAACTCGTTATCGTAGGTAATTCCACTAAGGTGTGCCCTCCCAACTACCCTTAAGATCTAGGACACATGCTCGCAGCATGTCATCTAAAACCTGTATGGTCCTCCATCCACTGCATTTATCTCAGACAACTGAGCTACCATCAATAATCAGGTCCCCATAACCTTTTGGAAATTCTTCCAAAAGTGTGTCGTAATCTAGGCTCCCTGTCCGATACGATAGAGACTGGCACTCGATGTAACCAAACAATCTCACAAATATACAATCGACATAATTCCTCCAACGTGAAGGTCATCCGCACCGCTAGAAAGTGTGCCGACTTAGTGAGCCAGTCCACTATAACCTATACGACATCATGCCTTCGTTGTGTCCATGGAAAGTGGGTTACAAAATCCATCGTGACAAGCTCCCATTTCCACTCTAGTACCTCCAAAGGCTGGAGTAGCCCTGCTGGCTTCTAGTGCTCAGCTTTTGCTTGCTGACACGTGAGACACCGTCAAACAAAATCCCTAAACGTGTCGCGTCTTTGCACTCCAATACTACTGGTAACGAAGATCACGATACATCTTTGTGCCACCTGGATGCACAACAAATCGAGAGCAGTGGAACTCCTGGAGGATCTCCTATCTCAGATCAGTCAGTTAGGGAACCACTACCCATCCCCTATAACGAAGACTACCATTTGTGTGGATAGCCCAGCCTTCGTTACCCGTACCTGCCTGTACCTGGTCCCTGATGGATACTATCTCTACGTCCTACCCTTGGGACTCAATTACCCTGCTCAATAGGGATGGTATAGCTACCAAACTTTCTAGTGCTCCCTGAGCTTGATCATTGTACTGCAACATAAACTGTCTCACAGTCTCGACCATCTACCAATCTCGGGAAACTACACTAGCCAATACTCCCCGTGACTTCGGACAAAGCGCATCAGCCACTACATTTACCTTACCAGGATGGTAATGCAAAGTGAAGTCATAATCTTCCAAATACTCCATCCATCCGCGTTGCCTCATGTTGAGGTCCTGCTGTGTGAAAATATACTACAGACTCTTGTGGTCTGAAAATACCTCAAACTCCTCACTATACAAGTATTGGCGCCAAATCTTTAAGACAAAGACAATAGCCGATCATGTGTAGGGTAATTCTGCTCATGATTCTTTAGCTGTTTGGAACCATAAGCTACAACCCTCCCAAATTGCATCAAGACACATCCTAGTCCGTCCCTAAAGGCATCACAGTACACCATGTACCTTTGTCCCTGTTCCGAGACTATCATAATAGGAGCTGTAGTAAGCCTCCTTTTCAATTCCTGGAATGCCTTCTCACACAGGTCATCCCACTCAAACTTGACCCCTTTCCTAATAAACAAAACCAGAGCGCTCTAAGGTGAAGTGCTTGATCTAATAAAACCTTTGTCTAACAATTCTTGTAGTTGGACCTTGAGTTCTTGCAACTCAACCAATGCCATCCTATAAGGAGTCATAGAAATGGGTATGATAAAGTCCACATCCCTGTGTGGAGGTAATCCTGGTAGCTCATCTAGAAAGACATCCTCATACTCACAAACCACCCGAGGTAGACTCAAATCCCATCTCCCCTCATCTTATAGGGTAAGGCTTGCCAGCCAACCCATCAACTGTCCACTCCATCTGGAGTCGTGCACAGTCTGGGGTAAAGCATCATGCTTCTCCCTTTAAAACTTAACACAATAACAACCTATGTGTAGGCGGTAACCCACTTACGATCACAATCAATGATGACTCTATGGGCCATCAACCAATCCATCCTAAGGATGACATCGAACTCCGATATGTCCATTACCCTTAGGTCCACAGTGAGTAGAATTCCTGAGATCTCTAGCTTGCAACCTCAACATATCATATCTATACTCACCGTAGTCCCCATGGGAGAATTCCTTTTCTTGTCTAATTAGTAGTGCGTGTGCCAACTACTAATAGACCTCAACATCTCGAACTATTTCGTTCGTTCTTGGTCGAACCCCTAAGGTTATGTTCTCTAACCCTAGTGTTCCTCTTTCCCTATTGACAGGCCGAAAGCGTGATGTGTAAAATATATACGCCTAGGTGTGCAAGTGCAAACGTCGTATCAAGTAATATAATGTACCTAAGCACGGATATCGATCCACGGGGAGAAGCGCATTGACTACTGAAATTAGCCTTTGAATATTATCTTGACGTAAGCTTTGAATGACTAATTAACTAAGGTGTGAGATTAAACTAAACTAATTTATCTTAGTAAATCACTGTGTTGTGGAGATCAGGTTCATCTCCTCCCCTACCACTTTCTTTGATGGAGAACTACCTAGGAATTGATACATCCGCCTATTCGTGACTTATCGACGGCGGGGTGATCGTGCCTACGAGATACCCGCTCTCGAGGCGTATCCGCTTAGCTCGCTAGCAGGGTTGAGTGTATCTCTACCCCAACCCAATGCTCCAAAACGCCTTAAAATGTTCTGTGAATCCCAATCGCCACTGAATCGAGACATTCTATTTACCTAATTAACAAGGGTCGCCTAATCGAACTCTGGCGTCCCTCACCTCTCGACTCACTACCAAAGAAGATCATGCCAATGTCGACTGTGACATCACATGTATATTAATCGTAGATATAGAGCATATGCAAAATTCATAAATAACTGAATAATATAAAGTCAAAATCTTAATCCATGCAATCGTGACAGGGTTCAACAAAACCCTAGATGTGAATCTAGAACATACTGGACTTGATTATACACTTAATCAATCTATAAATCATCAGTCGTTTTTCAGAAAAGAAGAAATATACAAAAGCAAGTGTCTTCTCCACTAATTTGGGTTGTTGTTGCTATGCTTTTCGTGCCCTCGTCCGTACGTTTTTCAATCCCCTTCCTTGATTTCTGCTATGCTTAACGTTGGTCACTTGTTGACTTCCTCTTCTCATTGACCCGACGTCGCGACGTCCCTTAACGTCGCGACGCCGAGGCCGCGACTATCACGCTGACTTCCCTCTTCCGCTAACTCGATCGTCACGACGCTGGGGGACGTCGCGACGTTGGGATGTCGCGACGTTCCTGCCAGCTTTTTGCTCTTCTTCTCTTTGCTCCAAAATGATCTCAAAAACCGCCTGTTCCACCTGCTATTCACATACAATGCAAAACTCAGATATCGGGCTATAAATTGGGTATTTAACTATAAGATAGAGCCAAAACCAAAAGACAGACGTAGGTATGACATGAGTGTTTTAGGCGCTCATCACCTATATACATTTTACCATGCATATAAATCACACAACATACAACACAAATCATGTAGCACAAAACATGAAATGCACACAATGAATGCAATGGCCTATTTCTCCAGCGCCCATCAATCCCCGGGTAATCATACACGGCGGCTCATGTACAAACTACGACACCGTAACTCAATGAATCTTAATGACGACCATATCCATCAAGCTCTGTGTAGTCGTATACCCATGCTCATACTGGGCCGTGACGCCCTTAAACTCCTTGTAGTCCGTTGACAACCTATCAACCCGTTAAGATTTATGGATGTCAGTAACCCGACACCAATTCACATTGAGTCCCCTTTTCCAGACTGGGATTTAACGAAAAATCGAGCAGCCCTTTGTTCGGGAGCTCTACCCAATATACAACCTGTGCAATTATATAGCAACCTGTCCCAATATTATACAATGACCACATTGGGTCCACATACGAGTAAAAATGGCCACATATGGCCCATTTATCCATACTCAAACAAATAAGCACATGATTATAGAACCATAGTCCATAAGAGTTTAAATTTACACCACTCTTATACAAAACATGATATCAAAATTAAGAACTCCGGCTACATGTTTTACAAAATATAAATCAAAGCCACAATCGACTTTCTTCTCATTATCGGCCTCTAGTGAGCCGCCATCTCCCCGCACATCCCCGTACCGAAAGTGGGGGATCCTAATGACCGGGCAAGCAATGCCCAAAGAGGGAGCGAAAATCGTACAAGGGCTACTCCCTACCTAAATGCACATGCAATGGTTGTGACGCCCAAATCCTGGGGGTCCCGTTGACCACCGTCAACCTGTGGAATACTTGTGTCTCATATCATGAGACCCATACATGGGTAAAATGGCCACATTGACCTACACATCATGCTCACCAAAATACATCCAACTATATTATAATAGTCTCAAGAGTTGTTACATCACTCTTAATACAAACATATATTAAAATTAAGAATTTTAATACATGTTTTATAAAATATATCTATCAAAACCATATGCCTTTTTCTTCTCAAAACAAATTTCAATGAGCGCTGCCTTCCCGAACACCCCTATACCCAAATAATTTTCCGACAGGTGAGCAATGCCCAAGAAAGGGAATTATCCTACATGGGTTACTCCCCACCTAAGTGCACATGTAATGGCAACCAAACACTTTCAAGCAAATTCATGATCCTACTTGAATATCTACATGAAATGGATGAGAATGTGACCCACCATTTCCCACTTCCCGAGCCCTCATTGACTCCCTCACGCATGCCTAAGCTAAGTGTGAGAAAACACTGGCCGTAAACAAAGGTTTGCCTAAAACATACTACCGAAGCTCGTAAAATCTATTGGCCAACCCTCCAAGGTGAATTGCTGGGTAATTCTATGAAACAATCTTGAGCCCCTCCGACGTGAACTATTGGACAACTCTCTAAGGGAATTCTTCGGAAAATCTTCCTTGAAATTCCTTTCACAACCATTTTTCCTTTTTATTTTCTTTCATGCCATGCACTCACACCTATTGATCTAGGTTTCCCCAGTGCATATGAAATGCATTGGCGTCATTTTCATACAACGACGCCAATATATCAATCATGCATATATTTCACATACCAACCACATGTTATTTATTCATAAAGAATGGTCATCAAAATTAACTCACATTTAGCTAATAAACAATTCACTCCAATGCCTCACACAATTATATTTCACATAATTCAACCATCATGTTAACACATTAAATTACATGCATTAACAATTCGTTTCCACACACACTCCAAGCCATTCACTCTAAGCAATATTTTGCAAACAACACACATGGACAATTTTAGTCCAACCAATCAACCCGGACTATTTTAACAGTCTCCAAACAATACGTGGGTTGTCCGAAACTGCCCAAAAATTCAAGCATTCGGTCCCTCTCCGAAGGACCGAAAACTCACGGCCATTTCGGCCCCAAACACTCCAACCACAATTTATAAAACACATCTAAGGAACACAATGACCATTTTCAGTCCGAGATCAGTCCGAGACTGTCCAAAACGAGTCCCGGAAACTTCTAGCTTGCAGTCCCAATTTTCGGGACTGCTCAAATGGCCTCTCACGGCCTCATACAATCCAAATCATTAACAAGGCTCTTAAACAAGGATTAAATAAAGTAGGAGAAAACCCCTACCTCCCAGAGTTGTCGAAACTCCACAAAACCGGTGCCCACGCATAGCTCCTGTCGTGGGGAGCAACTTTGCTTCTTGCCTCGCTGGAATTCGACGGTCCGATCGCCGGGAAATTTAGAGAGAAGTTGGATACTCTCTTTCTAATTATCCCTTCCTTTCTCTCTCCTTCCTTTTCTCTTTCTAATTTTCCCTCCCAAACCGTGTAGGAGAAGAGAGGAGTCAAGATTTCGGTCCTCTCACTTGTCACATGTCAATCTTCTATTGGCCTATGGGATTACACCTTATCCTCTTATCCACCCACTTTGGATTTTCATCTAATGACATCATGCCATGTGTCCACCCATGGCCCACACTTGAGCTCATGTTTGACTAATTCTGCACCTGACATGTGGCACCTCTTGAGCCACTCAAAATGTGCCAAGTGTCCCGCACTACCCCTGTTACCTCGAAAAACGTGAAATTTTGATTTTTTAGGAATTCGATGAAATTCGACGTGGTAGCTAGATTTCGCTAGACGATTCCAACGATGAAGTCCATTTTGTCATCCGAGATCTAGAAAAATTCCGGATTTTGATCGAAATGACCATTTTACCATTTTTCAGAAAATTAGAATTTTCTTGGAGTTTCACAATGGTCATGCCACAAGCACATTCCAATCATGATTATGTCAATCCTAGAATAGAATCTACATGACATGAATGAGATGCTACTCCTCATGATCCCTGTACCAAGTCCTCACCGACTCTCTCAACATGCAATATGCCATGTATGAAAATCGCTTTCAAAACAAAATATTTTTGTTTTTGAAAACTCATTGGACAATCTCCGATATCAAAATTTATTGGACAACCCTCCGATATAATTTATTGGACATACTCCGATAAAATTTGGTAGATAACCCTCCGATATAATTTATTGGACATAATCCAATAAAACCGCTTTGTTCAAAAGCCATGTTAGGCAACCTCCGATTATTCATGCCTTTTAGGACTTTGTCCCTATACCCGTGACGCCCCATTTCCATGGGCCCGTTGACCACCGTCAACCTGCGGAAACCTGTGAGTCATATCATGAGACCCATACGTGAGTAAAAATGACCACATCGGCTCATACATCCATACTCGCCAAAATATAATCAACTATATTAAAATAGTTTCAAGGGTCAGCATCACTCTTAATACAAAACATATATTAAAATCCAGTTCGCTCTAATATATATACATAAAGCATGAATCACAGCCACAACCGCCCACTGATAATCCCGCCTAAGGAGCACTGCCTCCGAATACCCCCGTACCGAACAATTTTCTCTCAACAGGTGAGCACGCCCAAAGAGTGATGATCCCCTACATGGGCTACTCCCACTTAAGTGCCTGGGCGCAATGGAAAACACACAGCATTCAAGTGAATTCATGATTCCTACTCGAAGGTCTACATGCCCAATCCCATGTCTCGAGTCCTCACCGACTCCCTCACACATGCTTATGCCATGTATGAAAACCGTTTCCAAACAAAATATTTGTTTTATTTGTGGGAAACCCTCAGACATAAATACATTGGACAATCCTCCGAGGTGAATTTTTTAGGTAACTCTCCGAGACAATTCATGGGCCCTCCGACGTGAATTGTTGGACGATTTCCCAACACAATTCTTCGGACAAATTTCCAATATAATTTTATTATTTTGGACAACTCTCCGATTTATTTCATGTCATGCACTCACACCTACTATTCTAGGGTGCCCCGGTACATATGAAATGCATTATGCCATTTCCATACAACACATGTTAATATATCAAGCATGCATATATTAACAAAAATTAACACACAACAACATGTTATTCTTTCATGGCAATAACAGCAAAATCGGCTCACATGGGCCAATAAAAAATCTGACAGTTCATTAGTATTGTCCAAAGCATTACAACACACAAATAGGACCACCCAAAGGCAGTCCAACCCAACTTGGGCTGTTCGAAACTGCCCAAAAATTCCAGCCTTTAGTCCCACTCTGGAGGACTGAAAACTCACAGCCATTTCAGCCCCAAACACTCCAACCATTAACAAGGTTCTTAAATAAGGACTAAATCAAGTAGGAGAAGACCCATACCTCCCAGAGTTGTTGAAACTCCACAAAACCGGTATCCACGTGTAGCTCTTGCAGTAGGGATCAACTTTACCTCTTAGCTCGACGAGATTCGACGGTCTGATCATCAGGAAATTAAGAGAGAAGGTGGACACTCTCTCTACAAAAACTCTCATTTTCTCTCTCTTTTTCCTTCTCCCAAAACTAGTTAGGAGAACTTAGGTCAAGAGGACTTGTCCCCTCATGTCACATGTCAAGCCACCATTGGTTGGCTTGGATTTCCTTAGCCACTTATCCCTCTACTTTGGGATTTTCATCCAATGGCATCATGCCATGTGTCCGCCCATGGCCCACACTTGAGATTATGTTTGACTTGCTCACAGTCTGACACTTGTCTCCCCTTGGGCTGTGTAATGTGCGCCACGTGTCTTGCACTATCTTCCGTACCTTAAAAAACGTGAAATTCCGACTATCTCGGAATTCAACAAAATTCGATGTAGTAGTTAGATTTGCGAGACGATTCTGACGATGAAGTCCGTTTCATCATCCAAGATCTAGAAAAATTCCGGATTTTGACCGAAATTACCATCTTACCCTTTTTCAGAAAATTAGAATTTTCTCGGGTTTTACATACTGAAACCAACATCAACACCAAACACAATGCTGATTTTCCCAAACACTCACACTCATTTCATGCGATGTGCTTGCGCATAAATGCAATGCAATATGCCATTGCCTTTAACCATGCTACATATATGTGAGTACTATATGTGCATGCCTACTCATGCATCAATTGGAAAGTTATATCAATGAAAACATAAATTCCAATTAATTTACACGATTCGTGTCAACATATCAATACATGCATACATTGACATCATAAGCTTCATACCACTAAGTAGCGATATTTCCTTTAACCCCAGTTTAATTTGCGGATACATCGAGCCCACAAGTAGCCTACAACAAGCCATCCAATGGCCTCAACCATACACAAACTCATGCATTTCCCCAAGCCTCATGGATAATTATATCAACATGCATATAATCACCAACCAACATACACCACCTTCTTACCGTATTGTACCGCCACTCTGTCATCACAACCAAGCTGACGGCACGACTTGGTGCTACAATTAAATTTTCAGAAAACATGTGGGCACCAAATTCCATTAATAGGCATATGGAAAAATTTTAGACTCAAGGGGCTTTTCATAGAGTCTAAGAACACATGAATCGTGAAAGGTATAAGAAAGCAGGGTCGCTTCAAAGTTGAGGCCTCTATATGAATGCTGACTTACAAACCAGCAGGGGCCTACTGTTTTTCATCATTTTCGGGCATAATATGAGTTCAAATTGAATTAAGTTATATATGGATGGATTCTAGACTCAGAGGGCTTTCCATAGAGTCCAAGAACACCCGAATCGGAGTTTGGGGGAGAAAGTTATGGCCGTCCAAAGTTGGAGGCCTCATATGAACAATAACAAAAAAAAAATGCGTTTTTTTTGTTCTCTAAACGCCATCCAAAGAGCCCCTAAGGCTCAACCAAGACTAAAACGACTTCTAGATGGAAAATAAACCCGAGTATGAAGGTTTCCTACCTCTTTGAGCGAAGACAAAACCTTCTGAAGACTTGGAAGCTCGAAACCCTCCCGAACTTTCCGCTCGAATCTTCGACGAAATTCTTGATTTTGGTGTCCACATATTGCCCTTGACGAGTACTTCGACTTTAACTCTTGGCCCGACGTGAGACAACCATTCGAACTTCGTAGATCTTAAAGAGAAGGTGGAGCTTCTCTCTCTAACTTTCCTTCTTCAAACACAAAATCTTCGACGAAATTGCGTTTTGTCGGTACCCACACGTAGCCCTCGTCGAGTAAATGAACTTTAAATCTTGGCTCGACAGATTCCGACCACCCTATCTCCGTAGATCGTAGAGAGAAGGAGGAGTTTCTCTCATTTCTCTAACTCATGCCCATTATTCGAAATTGCTGAAAATGGGGAAAAAATGTGATCTTTTTCTTCTCTTTTCCTTTTTTTGTCCAATTTAAGTTTAAGTTGGACGTAGGGGGCTCACTTCGCTCCACGCATCCATGACCCGTCCGGGTTCATTTCTATCTCGAAACAATTTATTTCTTTTCAGTTCAATTCATTTGAAATGAACTTAACTCCAGTTATTTCCTAACTCACGATATTCTCGTAAAAATCTCGTTCCTTGAGTCATTGGCAATTCACCACACAGAAACTCGTAAAAATTCTGATTGTCTCAGAATTCGACAAATTTTTTCTGGGTCACTAGATTTCGCGAGACAAATTTAACGGCGCAGTTCGTTTCGTCATCCAAGATCTAGAGAATTTTCTAGACTTCTCTGAACCATTATGGAAATTTATTATTATTATTATTATCATTTTGCCATTTTTGAAAATTTCTAATTTTCCCGACTTTTACAAAAGATATTAACATTTTTGTAAGACCCGAGAAAATCCAATTTTTTAAAAAAGAGTAAAATCGTAATTTCGGTCAAAAATCCAAAATTTATTATCTAGATCTCGGATGACAAAACGGATTTCACCGTTAGAATCGTCTCACGAAATCTAGCTACCATGTCGACTCTCACACCTCGAGACACTGATTCGCACGCTTTTCGAGGCATCACAGACGGTACGTGAAACGACATGTGATGTGACGAAAGTCACCTATAACATGTACCAATGTTACTTATGTTGCATGAGTTAGATAAACGATAGAAATAGACTTTCACGAGATAGTGCCGGGAAGTGTCAAAACTAGGGTTATGACATAGATGTCATTATTTGAAAGTTTAAAAAGGAAAAAGACAAAAGAGGAATAGTGTCATCCTCTTAAAAGAGCAAAAACGTGATGGAACTAGGGGGAAGATGCAGAAACTGGAAATTGATGTTTTAGAGAGAGAATATCTAACTTCTCTCTAAAATATCGGGTGATCCGACCGTCGAAATCCTTCGGGCCAAGAAGGAAAGCTATTCTACACGAAGAGGACAACGCGTGGGCACCGGTTTTGAGGAGTTTCGACAAACTCCGTGAGGTAAGGGTTTTATCCTACTTGGGTTTTACACTTTATTTAAGTGTTATATGATGTTTCGCTAAGATGAGACCTGAACGCATTTGTTTGATCGGGTCCCAAAACTCAGAGACCAAATTATTGAAATTTTTGAGTTATGGAGCAAATTTATGTCAGCTTTATGGGCTGTTTGGGTTACACTATGAAATTTATGCTATAAATCATGTATTGGTTTGTATGAGGCCGGAAATGGCCATGAAATTCGGGTTCCCAAAGTGAACCGATGATTTGATGATAAAATGTGAATAGTAACCCGAGAGTTTTACTGTTCACATGCACAGCGGACACGAAATCAAATTAACAGAAATTGTGTTTGGTCGAGTAATCTGCCGAATTGGTTATATTTGATAATTGTACCCACGTGAGCTAATTTTTGATGTGGTGGATTGTGAAATTACATGACATGCTCATGATTTAATTATGTGAGTATATGCATTATTATATATTTAAATGCTACATGTAATCTGTACTTAACGACATCATGCATTCCATTTGCACCGTAAAATCTGCAACAAATAGAATGAGTACGAGGTGATTCTCGAGAGAATAGTTCTTCGAGGGTTGACTAATAAGAATAAGAATTATCTGAGTGCATCCATTATAATTATCGTATAGGTAGTCCATATATAAATATCAATCATTTGAGTTGGCCCAATTGATATATCTCGAGGGTGTTCACTAAATATAACATCTTAGCTTGGCCCACTTACTTATATCTGGAGCAGAATCTCACAAACAATAACAAATATCTTTGTTAAAAATAATGTTTCTCATACGTGGCTTAGGTAAGTGTGAGGGAGCTCATGGAGGACTCTGCCATGAGTTACTCAGTAGACATTCAAGGTAGACTGCTGCATTTACTTGAATGTGTGTTTTCTTGAGCATTGCATATGCACTAGGTGGAGAGTAAATTCCCATTTAGGGCGACATCCACCATCGAGCATTAGCTCACCCTGTTGAGGGAACATATTTTTCAGGTACAGGAAGCGCATGAGGAGACGGCTCATCAAAGAGGCCGAGTCTGAGAAGAAAGCCGGGTTGTGGCTTTGTTATCATTATGTATACATGTATTAGAATTTTAGAATTTTAATGTGTTGTATAAGAGTAAAATTTTGACTCTGAACGTTGGATATAGTTGGTTTACATTGATGAGGAGAATAGGTACTTGGCCCAAGAGCCGCTTTACTCATATGGCATCATGTGATTGATGTCAGACAGGTGTCAGATTCGGGGTAGAGCTCCCCTGCACAAAGGAGGCCTCCGCCTGATTTTCGTGAGAGATGTCGAGTCACCCGACATTCACGAAGATTCCGCGAAATTGACGGTGAGGTCAACTGAATTCCCCGAGATCGCATACATAATTTTAAATTATAAATTTGATTTAAAAAAAAAAAACTCATCTATTGATATTTATCAAAATTTGTATTAACTTAATACTTTAAAATATATTAATTTTTAAATAAAATTATTAAAACTCATCCATTTAAAATAGATTAGTTTTTAAATAAAAATATTAAAATATAAATACAAATATTAAAACTCATCCATTTGAAATAATATTTAATATTAAAATATTATTTCAAACTCATCCATTTGACTTTATTTAGTAGAATTCAAATCAAACGAATTTTTTAAAATAATTCTATTTAAAAATTAAGATAATTTAATACTAATTTATTTATATTTTAAAAAATAAATTTTGGAATATTCATTTTAGTGAGGGTTTTTAAAATTAAAATAAAATTTATTTTTATTAGATTTAAAATAATGAATAATTTATTTGCCTTAAAAAATAAATTTTAAATTTTTATTTAGTAAATTTTAAAAAATAAAATAAATTTTAATAAAAAATAAGAGTTAAAAAAAAAGTAATAAAAAAAAGAAAAAAAAAAGGTTTTGGCGAGTGCTACTGGGTAGGGTGGCTGGGTAGAGGAAAGGGTTTGTGTCCATTCATAAGGTGAGAGAGAGAGAAGAAAGAGGAGAAAGAAAGGAGAGAAGAGAGGAGGGAAGAGAGAGAAGTGAAGAGAAAAGAGAGAAGAGATGAGGGAAGACAGAGGAGAGAAAAGAGAGAAGGGAAGAGAGAGAATAGTGGGTCCCATGTGCCATGTAGATGTCAGGTCAGCACTTAATCGTTAATTTAACACCGTTTGACCACTTTAACAATTTGAGTTATGACAATGGCTAATTTGGGTTATGGGAGTAAATTACAAGAGCCTCTTTAGACCGAAAAAAGTTTTAGGTGTAAGTGACATATCGAGTACAACACTAGAAGGTTTTTTTCACATTTTCCCTTTTATTAAATAGTTTTGTGTTTGATTTATAACGTTTCTCTAATTTAATTGTGAATATTTTATATTAGTTATTGAACTAACATGATTTTCAATCGGTAGCACTTTTGATTCATAGCTAAGGTAACTTTGTCTCTTTGATTTTGCTTGTGTATTTGTTTGTTTGTTCTATGCTTGATGTGCCTTGGTGTTTGTTTCTTAGTATCCAAAATGAATTAATTGATTGTCATTCTTTTCTTTACTTGCTTTGTAAAGACTGTTTAATAGAGGCTTAGAGGGGTGTTATGACTCACTACCATACCTTATAAATAGGTAACTTGACCTGTGATGTCCCAAAACCGGGGTGTCTCATTGACAACCCGTCAACCCTCGGAATAACTGTGTCTCATGTCATGAGACCCATACATGAGTAAAAGTGGCCACTTGAGCCCATACATCAAGACTCACCAAAAATCATACCAACTATATTGCCATAGTTCAAGAGTTAATACATTTACTTTTTACCAAAACATATATCAAAATTCAAAGTTTTAATACATGTTATATTGTAATGAATACCAAGTCTAATAATCCCATTTTTTCTAAAAACGTGGCCTCTAAAGGAGTCATCTCTCCCCGCACACTCTCAGAATTTAAATAATGATCTCTCTGACAGCGAAGCAATGCCCAAAAGAGGATAATTTCCTACATGGGTTACTCCCACCTAAGTGCACATGCCATGGCAACCTCAAACACACTCAAGAAAATACAAGATCCTACTTGAATGTCTACATGCCCAATCCTATGTCTCGAGTCCTCACCGACTTCACATGCCTAAGCTACGAAAGAAACACACATGCTTTTCAAAACAAAAGGTTTTTTGTTCGAAAAACTTACTACCAGTTTTGCAACATATATTGACAACCCTCCAAGGTGAATTACCGGTAATTCGAACAACATGGGTCCGCCGAGATGAACCGTTGGACAACTCTCCAGGCAATTCTCTAAAATCTTTTCAAAATTCCTTTCTACAACCATTTCACTTTTCTTTCATTTTCAAGTCATGCACTCACACCTATCGCTCTGTGGTGCCCCTACATGGAATGCATTATGCCATTTCCAAACAATTCATGCTATTACATTTTACATGCATATATTAACAAAATTAACCTACAAATCATGCTATTCAATTCATGACACACATCAAAAATTAGCCTGCTACTTTCGCTAATTAACAAATCAGCACTATATTTAATCACCCAAACCACACAAAAATCACACAACATATCACGGAACAAAGGAAACCCTAGCCCATCAATGCTCACTGGCCACACAACAAAAAGGATTTTCTCCAATTCTGCTCAAAGATTTGATCGATAACACCTACCATCCAAGCCTCAAATAAACTTAATCCATTAAAATGGCTTTTTAGCCAAAGAATAAAAACCACAGGAAAAGATCCCTACCTCTTGAGTCATTTAAACCCACACAAAATCTGCGGCTCACGGCTGCATTCTTAACAAGGCAGAATAACTTTGCTTCGTCTAAAGAGAACCGACTATCCGGAAGTTGAATCTGTAGAGAAATCACTCTTTCTCTCTCTAAAACCAATTTCCCTACACTTCATCGTGTGACGTTTTCCACCAAATTGAGAAGAAGGTGCCTTTTTTTATTTTATTTACTTATTCTTTCACTTAATTTCATTGTCTTAGTCGACTTTTTGGGCGACCATCACATTTACTAATCTGCTTCATTCATCTTCATCCTCTCTAATCACGCAACATGCTAAGTTATACAGGTATACGTAAGTATGCGACTTTTGGTCACATCATGTCTCTCTACACGTCACACTAGCACCCGACACCTGCCTGGGGTGCTCGAAATTGACATCCTGACTGAACACGAAATTTACCGGGTACTAGATTTCACGCAGATCATTCCAACTACAAGCCTGGTCACATTCGGCATCTTAAAATTTCTGCTGATCGGAATTACTAACCCTTTTCAAAATTAGAATTTTCCTTGGTTTATATATGACCTTCTGACTTAGACTGATTTTTCACAAACTTGTCTTTTCTTAAAAAAATGAGTATTACTAGGTTTTATTTCTTATTTTGTTTTCCCTTTGAAAAATAATATACAAAAATAAATGGTGACTCAAACCATGTCTTTAATTAGTGGAAACACATCATAGTCATAATAAGGTGTCCACAAACACAAAAATAACAATAGAATTTCATAAATTTATAACCATAAATTTATTTATTTATTTAATAATATTATTTATGGTTGAATAAAAATTTATTTCATAGTTTTTTATTTATGACTATAAATTTGTATAGTTTCATATTAATTTTTATTTTTATCTCTTTTTTTTTATTTATATCTACATGTATTGTTTTTTTATTATTCTATTATGTCTATATATGTAAATTAACCTTCAATCGACTACTTTTAATCACCTATTTTACCAAATACTAATTTTATTTAATAATATATATATATATATATAGTATATATATATATATATATATATATATATATATATATATATATATATATATATATATATATATATAAATCAATAATCATTTTTTTATATACTACTCTTAAATTCATTTTATTTTAAATTTTAAATTAAATAATTAAAAATCTTTAAATTTTTAATTGGTTTGTAACTATATTTATTTTCTCATATTTGAAAAATCATTTTTTTAAAACACTTTTCCTTCTTTTGTATTATCTAAAAATCCGGAACATAATCTAAGACTTAGGGTGCATTTAATTGAGAGAGGTTATTTATAGCTTATTTGTGTTTATCTTCTTTCATAAGTACTTTTGATAAAAATTATAAGTGTTTGGAATAGCTTATAAAAATAACTTATGACTCCCTCATAAACCCATTTTAACTCATTTCAATAAGCTTTATGGAGAAGCTTATAAAAAAAAAAAAAGCTTATTTGGAAGCCCAAAAATCAACCATCTATGACAAAACTATCCTTCAGACAAATTATATAAAATAAAATATAAAAAAAGGAAAAAATCTGAAAAAAATAGAAAAGAAAATCTTAAAAAATTATGTAAAAAATAGAAAAAAATAATGAAAAAATAGAAAACAAATTCCGAAAAATTATGTAAAAAGTAGGAAAAATTTATGACATATAATTAAAAAATATAAAAAATTCTATTGATAATGGGAAGAATGGTATTGATAATGATTTTCTTGATTTAGAATTTGATACAAATCTATGAATGTTTATTTTGTTTTGGAACTTAAATTTTTGTGATGATGGGAAGCATTAATGATATTTGTTATTTTGTTTTGGAAATGTTTGTGATGATGGGAAGCACTAGTGATGTTTGATTTTTATGTTTGATGTTATTCACTTTATTGTATTTTATTATTAGATAAAAACTATAGACAATATTTAGTGAGATATATAATTTTATTTATACTAGGTTGTCAAACACATAAAAATCGCTTGAAGTGTTCTTGAAACCTCAAGGCCCGTTGCTTTGCATCTCTGCGCCTTAAATAACTAAGGTAGCTTTAGCGATACACGATGCTCCACTTATATTTATCCTAAAAGATTTTTAACGAAGAAACATAAAATGTTTTAGTTTTCTTTTAATCTTTCACGATATGAAACAAAAAATGAAAATGAGATAATGGTTATTAGTCGCTTTTTATACTAGAAATTATATTTGAATGATGTGAATGTCAAGACATAATGAATCTTTACTTTATTTTTAATTTTATCATGGTTTCATATATATATATATATATATATATATATATATATATATATATATATATATATATATATATATATATATGAAGGAAAACACATAGCCAAGCATGATCTAAGAATATGATTAAACATGCAATCAGATTCTTAAAATTCAATATTAAATAAAATTATTTATGTAGATTTGCGATCCACTAACTAGACTTCTAGACGCCACCAACCAAAGAATCTAATTCGTCGATTTTACAAAGAACAAAGACGCAACCAACGATCTACACTGGGCCTCAATCCATGACGCGACCGCACCGTCCGACTTCCAGATCTATCCTCGTGCTGTATATGTGCGGCACACGACCGACGTAACCCAAATCTTAACACTTAGAGAAAACCAAAGAAGGCATTCTTCTTCTCGTTTCCGCATTCTCAAAAATGTATGAAAAAATCAAAGAGAAAACCTTAAACCATTACATCACAATAATCGCTCATAATTAAATCTATATTTATTATAAATAACCGTTCATATAATAAATTATATTTATTATAAATAACTGCTCATATAATAAATTATATTTATTATAAAAACCGTCTATATAATAAATTATATTTATTATAAATTTTATAATTTTATACATATATTTGAGAATACTATGGGACCCAAGATAATATAATTGCTAATAATATATATATATATATATATATATATATATATATATATATATATATATATATATATATATATATATATAATATTATTTTTTAGTTCTTTAGTTTTTTTAATTTTTTAAAAACAAGGACAAGTGTTTATTTATTCAAACACTTCAATTTTATAAGTTCTTAAGATGGTCTTTTCAGTAATTTCAATTGTTATAAGTGCTTATATAATAATGCATCCAAACACCTTAAAATAATGTATAAGCGTTTTTAAAATATGCATCCAAAAACAAATAGTTTATTGAATAAAGTACTTATAACATAAGTTCTCATCTAATAAGTTATTGTAAAATAAGTACCTAATTAAGTTGTTTACCCAAACAGGGCCTTAATGGTATTACTAAAAAAAAAAAAAATATCCAGGTTCCTCTTTTTTACAATTTTTTCTTCTTTTATAATTTTTATTTAAGTTTTTCCATATAATAAAACTATTTTTGTAGGATAATTGTGTGGAAAAACAAAATAGAAACCTTTGGGGTTAGTTGAACATAAATAACTTTGAATTTTGTTGGGTGAATTCTTTTTCATGTTAATATATATTTTTTTAAAGTTTGTTTTTCTCTATTTTCTCTTTCACATCCTTGTTCGTTGGAAATGAGGGTTGACTTTGTGGCAATTTTTAACTTGAAATCATCAATTCCATCGTTTTCTTCTTCAAGGTAGGGAACCCCATCACTGTAACATGCCTTTCCATTGACCTTGTGATGGCACTCATGACTAAGCTAGGAAAATGGTTGAAGGGCTGAGAAAATTAAATAAGACGTTGGTTGAGAGGACAACAACCTAATTAGTACCAAGGAACAAAAAATCAAAAAAATCGGCCTAATATTTCTAAGAAATATCGATTATTAGTGGAGATAGGTATTTTATCGCCAATTTTGGGGCCCTAATTTCGATGAATCATTTTCAGGGCATCGAGGCATCCCATGCTCTAATATTTTCTCGAGATTCATCGTGAACCTCAATGATCGCCCACCATCGATCCCCTTCCCATGAATGTCAAGGATGATGCGCCTAAACTTCAGAGGTTACCTTGACTATCCCCGACCCAACCGCACTAGTCCGCAATGGTAAACACAATACCTATAGCCTCTATAAAGGCCTGCTGATCAAAACCAAGTGGTGCTTGGCTAATGCCCCGTGGACAACCTCTATGCCCCCTTCCTCGACTTGCCATCCACACCTATCAAATAGAAAATTGAGATTTTTCTTATTTCTAGCGGCGACAATTTTTAAACACTAATAAATACGCCTTGTATCATTGTTCATTTATTTTCCGAACCCCTAAGGTTAGCGCCTTCAGAACTAGTGTTCATCCTTTACTATATAAATCCTGTCATGCATATATTTCACACAATTTGTAACACAAACATTGAGCATGTTAGAACACAAAACATATAATGCACCCCATGCAATGATCTAACTCATGCCCAATTGTCCAGGTATCTGTGGTACCAAATTTTATTATCTAGCTAATGAATTTAGCATCGACTATACTATGACACCCACACCCAAGCTCCCTAGGTAATCGTTTACCTAAGCCGATACTAAGCTTACGACGCTCCAAAATCCAGGGTCCCAAGTATCAACTCGTTAACCCGCGAAATTCCGGATTTCCCTGTGCAACTATACCACATCAAGCAACCATTTAATGCAGACTATATTTTCATAAAAACTGTGACATAGTCTCATTTGTTCGAGGAGCTCACCAATATACAAATGCCAATATAATAATATATCCATGACCCGCCCCAATGTATAAGAATAATTACTACACTACCCATCCTGGGTCTATATCCATACATACAATTATACGCAGTAGTCCATAAGAGTTTATTACAACACTTTATACGTAACATTTATTAAAACCAGCCATCAATATAAAGCTACAAAATATTTATCTAAGCCACATCCCGCTTCCTTCAAATCATGGCCTTAGAGAGTCTGGCCCCTCCGATACCAATTCATGACTCGAAATATGGTCCCATCGATGGTAAGAATGCCCAAAGAGAGAAATAATTCTACCAGCTATCTCCACCTAAGTGCACATGAATAAGTATTTCACACATCTAAGTAAAAACACAGTATTCTTAACAAATGTCTATATGCATGGATGAGAATGTGTGACTCCACCTGGCCCCATGTTCCGAGTCCTCATCGACTTCCACATGCATATGCCAGTGTAAAACCGCCATTTATGTTCCATCAATGACCACTTTTCCAAACAAAGCTTTTGTTTTTATAAATCAAAACCATTGACAAACTTCGATATTCACTTGAAAGTTTTACCAAGTCCCGTGTGTTTTTCTGCAGCGACCTGTGGTCTCACCAAGAAGCTTCAGACGCCTTCCAACACTTTCGCGAACTTTCATCGCTGGATGTCTAACCAAGAATACTGAGTTTTTCACCCGAGGGGGTATCTACCCCTTCTTGCTATACCTAACACACGTATTTTTCATTTCCTTTTTCTTTCATGCAATCGTGAGACTCATTTTGGACGTTACCCCATTTAACCGAGCCCACCATCGAACACCAAACACAGTGTCGATCTACCATGTACTCATGACATACCATCGAACACCAAACACAAAGGTCGCATTCACTAACTCATGCACTCACACTCATGTAATATGTCCCTGTGCTATAATGCAAGATGCCATTGCATGTTATATCATGTCACATGATAATGAATAAGTACATGGACAATACAATCCATTAATTACCAACGTCATGGACAATCACATCACCTACATATGACTCCATAAATCATTTCATTCATGTCAACCTATCATGCAAACATATATCAACATGTCATTCAAACTCAAGCAATGACAACCTCATCCTCAAGACCAATTGTGGCATAGCGATGTCTACAAAACCTTCCATACACAAACAAGCCACATGCAATTACAAGATAGTTTTGAACTCTAGCTTCAGAACTAGGCCCCCTAACAGCCCCAAAATCCGACACAAACCATTTAAATAGCCTAAGTTGGGAATTTTAAAATGTATCATAACTTTAGTTATAAAGGTTCGACAGGGTGATTCAAAATCCTAACACTGGGTTTCATATAGAGCTTCACACTTCCTTTGAAGAATACTAGTCCAAATTCTCACTTTTTCCTAGCTAAAATCGGTCTAAAATTTGGACAATAGGTCTGGCCAAACAGGCAACCCGTGGCATCCTCCCGAAATGGACCATAAATTGGGTTATAAAGGTCCAATTTGGGTGATTCAAAAGCCTAACCTCAAGTTATCAACTTCAGCTACAATTTTCATGAAGGACACTAGTCCAAATTCCCTCTTTTTCTAACCGAAAATCAGCCCCAAAAACTAGACATCATATATGGTCAAAATAGGGCACTATTCTCATAACCCATTATTTTGCTAAACAACCCCTTAAGGAAAAAATGGCCAAACAGCCCCTATAATGGAAAATAAATCAAAGTATGAAGAATCCCTACCTCTTGAAGCGTAGTAAAAACTGTAGGAAGCCATAAAACACTTCCTAAACTCGAAGCCCTTAATTTCCCCAAATCCCCTCATGTGGATCTTCGATGAAATCCCCGTCGGTATCTAAGAACTTAACTATGTGCCTCGACGACCTAACTATCGCAAACCCTAGAAATCGCCTTAAAAAGAAACACAAATTCCCCATCTCTCTCTCTCCCCTCTCTCTCTCTCTCTCTCTCTACCGTTTCAAAATCTGATTTTGGGAGATATTTCTCCCAAATGAGATTTTTCCCCTTTTTATACTTTGGACACGTGGCTCACGTTGCGCCACGTGTCCCCCCTTGCTCGGGTCCGTTTTTGCCCCCTAAAACAATTTATTTCATCCCGGTTCAAGTTCAAATTATCTCACATGAAATTTCTTTAAATTATTTTACAACTTCCAAGATTTTCTTAAAAAATCTCGATTTTGGGCCCATCTGACACCACACCCTCGTAAACGTGAAAATTCGAATTATCCTAATTCATGAGTTCATCCGGTAATCAGATTATGAGACAATTCCAATGACGGTTCGTTTCACATCCGGAATCTAGAAAATTTAAGGTTTTCAACTGTACAGCGATAAATTGTCGTTTACTATTTTTTTCTCTTGGCTTTATACAAATTCATGAAAATCCTTGGAACATACATTTGATGAATAAAAAGGTGGATGCGAATTTTGATCATTCTTTAAAAGAACATTTTTTTATGAGTATATCAAGATTATCTTTAAGACCCAATGTTTTAAAAATCACACCGATCACTGAAGAAAAAAGTTATGGATTCATAGTTTACTAGTTTGATCGGTCAAACTGTAGTTTAATGGGCGATATCATAAATATTATTTATATTTTTAAGAAATATATAATTAATTTTAAAATATTAAAATATATAATTTAATATTTACAATATTATTTATTTATTTTTATATAATTATATTAGTATTTTAACTTTTACGAAACATAATATGTATGCTATTTCAATATTAAAATTTATCCAAAACGAAAAAGATAACATTATATTTACATTTATATTCATGTTTATATTATTTTGAAGAAGAATATCTATATGTGTTTTTGTATAATTTTCAACAAATTATGGAGTAGCTCAGTGATATCCTTGCTTTAAGGAGGCAACCTTATCCTAGGTTCAAATCCCCCTTGGTCAAATGATTCTTAATTTCAATATCTATTGTGGAAGTCCCCATCAGTATATAGATGGATATGCCTTTATAAAGATGTTTCATCTAGTTGATGACCAAAACAATTAAAGAATTGAGTCCTGATTGCCTTTAAGCCATGTCCTAACACTTTTAGGAATTTATCATCTTTTACCACTTAGTTTTCTTGATACTTTTGGTTCAACAAGAAATACCCGGTACCAGTGATTCCTTGGTTGAACCGTTAGTTCACGCGATTTTCTTGATACTTTTGGTTCAACAAGAAATGTCCGATACTAGTGGTTCGTTGGTTGAACCGTCGATTCACACGGTTTAATTGGTAACCAGCTTGATGTTTGAATCGGATCGGACTAATTTTTAAAACATTGTTAAGACCTCAAAAATAATAATTAAAAAACAAAACAGCTAAAGAATTGAGTCATGATTGCCTTTAGGCCGCATGGTAACAATTTTAGAAGGAGTTTCTCATCTTATACCACTTAGTTTTCTTGATACTTTTGGTTCAACAAGAACCGATTCGTTGGTTGAACCGTTAATTCATATGGTTTAATTGGTAGTCCAACTTGATGTTTGAACTAGAACGGTTTTTAAAACTTTGACAAGACCTCAAAAATAACAATTAAAAAAATAAAAAGTTAAAGAAGTCAAAGAACTCATTTCCCTTTTGCATGTACTGAAAATAAAAAGAGACAATTATCATTTAGGTGTCCTAAATGCATGAACAAAATATCGGTACTACTGCAAATATTTCCAGACTTGGATTTTACTGATATAATGGACATTCCAGGATATTTTGACAAAAATACTTCCAGAAACGGTAAAATTAACAAAAATATTTTGAAATTCATGGAAATACTTTGTTGAACTATAAAAAAAACATAAATAAGAAAATATACACTTGTTGAAGATGATATTCATTATAATTTATCGGGAAATTACATTACAATAGTCATTTAAAACCAAAATGAAGACTGATGTAGCTCCATTACATTATTTGATAAAGGGATCCCATCTTAATGAAGACAATATTCATACTAAGACATGGTATTCCGATAATATTGATTGTAACTTTGAACATTTCATGCATACATGTCTTGACTCCTACCCACAACCTCTCCATGGATAGGAAACTCGAGGTTCACCCACATGCTCGTTTGAAATCCTTGTTGCATTTGATATGGAATTTGGAATGACATTTGTGGATCATGAGGATAGTTAATCATTTCGTATTCTTCACCAATGAAACCTAAAGGATGTGAAGAAGGCTGACCATAATTCATTGTATAATGAGAAAATAAGTTGCTCTCATTCAATGAATCACTGAATTGAGTTCCAATGCTCATGGACTCAAAATTGGACGAAAATGAATCCTCATTGTATGGTGTCATCCTTCGTTATCTTCCTCTATATGGCTTTCCAATGGCTCCAATACCTGGACCGACTCTCCTAGACCTGTGGTCTTCATCTTATGTAGCATATGTGAAATCATCTTCATCGATGAATGGGCTCAATGGATATTGACTTTGTTGTGGATTTGCAATATCGCCACCATAATTTCCAATATTACTACCATCATTAACCTGTAGTAGAAGTACCAGCAAAACTTGATCTGCTACTATGTTCAACACTTGAATCAAAAGATATTCGAGAAGTAATAGCGGGCTGAAGTGAGTCCCTCGTGTCTTCACTAAAACTTTCACTATGAACTTCTTCAGATAAAACGCACTCAACATTAACACCTGCTTCTCGAACATGTACAACAATTTGTGGATTAGGATTTCCATCTTCACTATCTAAGTGAAGAGGTCTAACCCATTGAAATAGTTTATTCTCCTCTTCTTCACCAAACTCAGCTAAAATCTAAAGTAAATCAAGAAATGCCATTTTTGCAACTTTATTATTTCGCTCCATATCAATGACCGTGATGATATGCTCTAACGAATTTTAGCCTTAAGTCAATTTGAATTGTTCACTGGCCGAATCAACTCGTAATAACTGGCATGGCCTGACGACTTTGAACCAATAATGCAAACACTATGTCAGTGCCTCATAGATGACACTAGCTTCCACCTTCCTCCCCAATATTCATGAGATCAATATGAGCCTTCAACTCATTTCCATCTTATATTCCACTGCTTATGAGATGCCCATTCATTACTAATAAAGATTTTCTTCAAATCAACCATCTTTTTAAGAAGATTGTCAAGGGCAATATAGTTTGTTGCAAATCTTGTTGCTCAAGGGCACACGATATCTCCACCACAAACGTTTCGCATTTTTTCAAGCAATTAACCATGATTGTAAAAGAAGTTGGTTATCTTTCAAGCATTCCTGATCCATTAAACAACACTATCCCTTTTACATTGAACAACACTATCCCTTTTACCAATGTCTTCAAACATTAAATCAATGTAGTGTGCTGCACATGGAGTCCAATTCATCAACAACTTTCCCTCTTTCAAAAATGCTAATCCATTATATGTTACAAGTTGTACCACATTTGCTCTCCAACTTCCTTGATCACGTCCTTCAACAAACCATATATGTATTTGTTATCTTTAATCTTATCTGACATATCAACAGATTTGAGGAAAATTGTGCTTCATTTTGAATATACCATGAAATTAATTATGCTCAATTTGGTTGGCCCGGTTCATCCATCGCACATAATTGTGCATCCATATTGTGGGTACCATGGCTTTTTAGGCCTAGACCCACTGCTCATCAGTCTGCACTTCACTCATTCAATAGGTTTACATTACAGAGGCCCACCGTCGTCCGTCTTCATGAAGCGCCCAAGGCGGCCCACTCGTATTAAAACCACTGTGAACCCACCAGATCAAGTGCGCCTTAGAACTCAAGCCAGTGGTCCCAGACCCCAACCCGCCATCTCACCACATATGGAAATTTGTTATGGGAAAAATACGCAAAGCAGATATTTATCCTCGAATTTCCTAATTCTAAATCATTTATTTGGAAGACAAATCTTAATAAGGAAAAAAACATTATCCCTTAAAAGGATAATCCTTGATAAGGAAAAACAGATCTATCCCATAAAGGATAACTCTTAATGAAGGAAAATTGATATTATTCCAAAATAAGAACTTAAGATTGTAGGAACCAAACCTACATAAACTCAAGATCCCCCACATGTGCTGGGTATGTGAATTTAACTATCTCAACCTCCTTCTTCCTTCCACATTACCACTTAACACACTCGAGAGGCGAAGCAACACACTATCGCTGATCGCCTTTTGCGTGTTCACATTGCATGACCCGATGCCTCTGAGATCAAGACACAAACAAATTGGTTCTAACACATGCTTTCATTCTCCCTAGAGGCCGATATAAACTTCCATGTCTTTATACCTATCAAGTACTTGCTTTGATTTCACGTGAGATGGTGGTTCGATGCCCATCCTACATGGGCACTGGTTAAGGGATTAGTGGTAGAAAATTTGCAATCATAATTTTAAGATAATAATGTCATTAAAACATATTATACAATTAGACAAACTTGCTTTGTTGTACCACAATCATGTTCTAAAATGGTGGGAGTCCGCTTTTTTAAGGCGGAACACTTTCATATATGAAGAACTTACTTAATCAATCGTCCCTATTGTTTCTCGATTAAACCACCTTTGAACATATTTTTCTGCTTTTGTCTTGTGTCCCAAGACTTGTATAGTGATCTATGCAATTGATTCGTGATGATCCGTATACAAACACTTTGTGATCTTTGCATACGTCTTGATGGATCACCTGGTTGTGAAGACTCATCTATTGCAATTATAAAAAATAAAATAAAAATTCAAAGTACAGTCTTTTATACACAATTATGTGGGAAAATGAATTAGATATAAGGATTTACCTATTTTTCTTTGCCTTCATAAATGGCCCAACCTGTTTTCGTTCCATTCACTAAATTTTGATGTAATGCTTCGATATTCATCTCGCTTATTAGGGTGCATGTCAATCGATACATGGCAGCACACATCCTCGTCACCGACAGGCCAGCAATGTGTAAAATATATAGCGCCTATGCACAAGTGCACACGCCGTATCGTGGCAATATAATGTACCGGCACGGATATCGATCCACTGTGGATAAACACGCTTGGACTATCGAAATTAGCCTTCAATATTATCTCGGATGTGCTTTGAATGACACAAATTAACTAACGTGTGAGATTAAACTAAACTAATTTATCTTAGTAAATCACGTGTCAGAGACTCAGGTCGGCTCTCCCGCCACTTTTTTTGATGGATTACATCTAGAGAAATCACTTAGTTGGGGTCTTATTCGTGACTTATTGATGAGCGGAGTTATTTGCACTATGAGATAATTTCCTCGAGGTGTATTCTCCGCTTATCTCGCCAGCGTGGTTGAGTGCATCTCTGACCCCAACCAAATGCTCAAATGCTTAAATGTTCTAACTCCACCCCACCGAATCGATGTTCCCTATTTACCAATTGATTGAGGTCCCTCTATCGGACCAAGGTCCCTTATCTCGACCCTTATAATTCAACAAATCAGTGCCACAGTTAGCTATATATCACATATATATATAACCATAGATATAAAGTAGATAATAACAAAGTCATAAATAACTGAATCAATATAAAATCGTAACTAATCCATGCAATCGTGATTGTGGTTCAACAAAACCTCAGATGGGAATCTAGAACATACTAGGACTTCCATTTATGTTAGCTGTGAATCAATCTATAAAACCATCACCTGCTTTCTGAAAAGAAGAAAATACAAAAGCAAATGTCTTCTCCGTTGATTTGGTCACATCGCTTATGCTTTCCGTGCCCTCGCTCAGACGCTTCTCCGATCCCTACTGGTCCTTCGCTTTTAATGATGTCGGTGCGTAATGAAGCATCATCATACTTGAGGCTGACAGGAAGCGCCGCGACGCCTGAGGCTGCGACGCTATCACTTGTTACCTCTTTCCACGTTGATCTGACGCCGCTGACGCTGATCGTCGACGTTCCCTACCTTTCCTCGCTCTTCTTCTCACCCAAAATGATCCCAAAAACCGCCCATTCCACCTACTATTCACATACAATGCAAAAATCAACATCAGGCTGCACCATGGTTTAACTATAAGATAGAGCTAAAAAACCAAAAGACAAGACGGTATGACATGAGTGTTTTAAAAGCCACCATCACACCCCAAACTTAGCTTATTGTCCCAAGTAAGAAACAGACTCTAAACTGACACAAACCTCAAGATACTATAACCTAACAATTAAGATTGTGATGCACATGATGACTAGATTTAAGGATCAAAATGGACCCGCCACAAATCTGCCTTTTGTTCAATTTCAAAGCAGATCCATAAGGCTTGTTCGACTTTTCGAGGGAATTCTGCTTTGAACACGGCAGAAGTCGATAAGCGACGTTAGAACCTCCTAGGTATTCATGTAGCCTTCCCAAGGACCCTAAGTGCATCAATACGCGATCCTAGCATATACCTTGGTTCCGACACCCCCAAACTTTAGTTCAACTCACCTAGTCGAGAGTCTAACTAATGTAAGGATAAAGAATGCACCGTGTTTATTCATTGTGCAACCATACTCTACTGTGAAAGAAAAACTAGTGTCCGTAAAGTTTATGCTAAGTGTTCCAGAAGGGGATTAGTCAGTGACTCCCCACCAATTGTTATGGCACCGGGCATTCCAGCCCTCAACTTCACCTCACCACTCAACTAAACCTAAGAGCCCTGGGTTATGGAAAACTTTCATCTTCATCCCATGTAATGGGCAAAGGAAGTCAATGGCTCCTTGCCGCTGGCTCAGGCATTAGGCTTTGAAAGGCCCTCTGATCGTGCCTGGATTCCGATTAGAAGATCCCACTTATTCTTTTCATATGTTTAGTTTTGTTTTTGTTTTTTTTTTTTTTGGGGGGCTCGAATGCAATCCTCTTTTATTTAGGGTGTCTCATCACTTTGTTGTTTAGAGACTCCTAGGGTTTGTTGAACCTTAGTAGCCGGGATCCCAGGGCATAAATTCTAGAGGTCATCTCGTGTGTGGTGATAGGCTCAAGTGGAGAAGTGGTTGAGTATCCCGAGGTGATTCACTTTGTCTTCCTACCTATTCAAACATGAAATTCCAGAGCATCTAAACCCAATGATCCTTTATGATTTATAATATGTTTGTCCATGATTATTTGGACCTTACTAAAAGAGACCACCCACAAAGACTGGTACCCACAATAAACAACAAAAAAAGAAGGATAACTTGACAAACACATACTAAACACAGGACTCGACATACTAAAGTAAACAACACAAACCTAACCTAAACTAAAGTAGGAAACGCAAACCTAACCTAAACTAAAGCAGGAAACGCGAACATAAAATGGCCCAACACAAAATTATGCCAACCTAACAAAACCCGATCACCACCCACACCCCCCCAAACAGATGTGGGCAAACATTCTAATCGGCTGCGAAGGAACAAGAGAGGGTGGGAGGGAAACTTCGGTGATCGGTCGTGGTCACCCGCGCGGTGGCGACGTGGCCGCGAGGGCGAAGTCAAGAGCTAGTCCCGAGGACCGCGCACTCCTGAGAATGGTGTCAGGTTAGCAAGGATCTGCACGCATGTCGCCGAGGGCCTCCACATCCCGGGTAATGAGGACCCTGCTCCCGGTCCTGGCCCCAAAAGCATCACGGGTCGCTGAGGGTGAGTACCTGGGTCCTCTAGGCCAAGGTTGGACTGATAAATGCCTCCCTCAAAGGCCTGGCCCAAGGGTGAGCGAGGATCGCCCAAATGGCCACTCGGATCGCCCGGGGAGGCCGTGCGAGCCTCGATACTCTTGAAGCTCATCCTCGTCCGAGGGTTCATCAGCCTCGAGTCATACCGCTCAGTCGTGGCACACCTCGCATTTGTCACGCTTGACCATTATAACTTTAATTAGGTGTATCCATGCCTCATTATCCTCTATGGCACCTTCTGGTCAAGATAGGCTGTGAGATAGAAAGGTGCCCGGTTCATTTTTAGAAAACCCTAAGCAAGGAGACATCCTCTATAACCTCGCCCAACATCAAGGGTATGGTCTTGGAATGATTATTAGGCTGAAAGGTGGCACGTCATTGCCACCTCATTACACGTCATTGGCTTCGAATGAAACACGACGTGATGAAGTGATTAACACTGGGAATATAGGCCAAATAAGCTTTGGCTCGCAAGTGCACCTACAAGCCTCTTCGCTATCGAAGCCCCATCACCCCGCCTGGCTGGGTCGTGGCCCCGAGACCCCAGCAGAAGCTCGCGCCCATGTGAGCCGATCAAAGGCCTACTGGGACCAATAAGATTATGTGACCAAGTTAATAGATCATGCGCCGGTCTTACCAACACTCCACGCACCCGACCTTTTTCACGATACGGGAAAGGTTGTGGTCAGCATAGAATTTTCGCATCACACTCATCTAATGGATCGAGGTGGTCAGCATAGTGCCACATCCCTTATTCACAATCGTCTTACGAAAGGTCAGCTGGGGCGGTGGAAGCCCTTTCTTTATGAAGGACCTATTTTTGCAAAATGGCGCCAAACCCACTACTGCACCTTCATCGGGACAAAACTTAGTTAGGCCTAAATTCTGAGTCAGGCCTCACCGGGCTCACTCGCTTAAGACCAACTTTGCCGCTTACCCGACATGTGCAGAGGGGCGGGCGCAGCTCTAGCCTCCTAATCACCAAGGGGCGCACTAGGTCCGAATGGTGCAAAGGAGGCCACGCCAGTGACCTAGTATCATCAGCACCCCCAGGGTGCACAATGGGATCGGCCGAGGAATGTGCGACTGGGCCCACACCCACCCTGGGGCCCACTTAAAGTTCCTTCGGCTCTAACCGTAGACCGCAACTTAGGGACAAGACAAGTGCCGACCCGGGAAGAATTCGAACTCTCTGGAACCGACAGAATGTGGGTAGGCACCAAACGAGGGTCACTGAGGGGGTGATGGAGACTCAGGACAGATGGAGACCAGTGGAGTGCTCTAAGACAGCGAGCAGAGGTTAGGTGGTCGGAGTTCCCAGAACAATGGAGTGTGTGGGAGGATTCTGACGAAGCAGCGTGGGGAGGACAAAAATGAGGGCCTTCCGTAGTGTAAACAGGGGCAATCGCCGTGACATTCGCTCAACACGCAAAGTCCAGCGTAGAACGCCACCGCCGCGACGCCCGTGATACCGTGAACCAAGTCGCGACGTTGAGACCCAACGCCGCGACGTCTTATGGTGGTGAATTGACGCCGCGATGCAGATCCAAACCGCGACGCCCAAAGGGTGGAGAACCGGACGCCGCGATCGCCAGGATCCAACCGCGATCGCTCCAGAGGTGGAGCCGCCAACGCCACGACGCCAGATCCAACGTCACACGCGGATCGCAGGTTTCAGTTTTCATGGTTCGTGCAACGCCGAGACGTGACAAACGCCGCGGATGTTGATCCAACGCGCGGGCGACGCGACGAGAAGGTAAAATGAAAAATTTCAAGAATACCCAAGTTTTGAGAAATCGAATGCAATTCAATTTTGCACTCTTTTTGAAATGATTTTCTCGAGCTTGATCCTCCACGCCACTGCTACCTCTGGCCCCGAAAATGCATAACACAAAAATAAACGCCGATTACGTAAGGAGACCGACACAAGATGCTAAAACTAAAACTAACAGTTAGACTACGCGAAAGAAAGAGTTCAAAAAGGCATGGGCCAGTTCCCAAGTAGCGCTTTGTTTAATGTCGCAGCTCGATGGCCTCAATCTCAATGTGCCCTGATCCCGGCTTATGACTCTCATCGCACTTTGGTGTGCTTAGTGGAATGGTCTGCTTATTCGCATGGAACTTGCCCCCAGAGTATGGTTTCAACCGTTGGGTATTAACTTTGAATGTTCCTTTCTCTGGGTGCATAACTTCCACCCCTCCATGTGAAAAAACTTAGGTCACCGTGAATGGTCCCGACCATCTTGACTTTAATTTCCCGGGAAAAAGTTTGAGTCAGGAATTAAACAAGAGGATCTGTTGCCCCACCTCGAACTCTTTCCTGGTGATATGTTTATCGCGCCAGGCTTTCGTCTTTTCCTTATATATTCGAGCATTCTCATATGCCTCGCATGAAATTCCGTCTAATTCCATCAATTAGAGCATCCGCTCTCCTCGCTAATTTGTTGTCTGTGTTCAACATGCGAGTGGCCCAGTAGTCTTATGTCTACTCCACCGGGCAGTGGCATTCTTTCCCATAAACTATTCTAATGCAAATATACCTAATGTGGTGTTTTAAATGTTGTCTTGTATGTCCGGCGCATCATCAATTTTCACCAACTCATTCCCGGAAGCTATTTGGATCGTTTTCCCAAGATAGACTTTATCTCTCGGTTTGACACCTCTGCTTGCCCATTTGCCTGTGGATGGTATGCGAGTGAGGTGCGATGCCGCACTCCATATTTTTGAAAAACTTTGTCAACCATCTTATTGCAGAAATGAGTTCCTCCATCTGTGATCGTTGTTTCATGAGCAATCAAATGTGTAAATATGTGGGCAATGATGAATCTGGCACCATACACATTCATTGAGCTCGGCATTGCTTCTACCCATTTAGAGATATAATCTAATTGAAGCAAGATGTACAAGTTACCAAATGAGGGAGGAATTTGATCCATGAAATCCATCCTCACAAATCAAATAAATTTCAACTTCTAGAATTGTGCTCATGGGCTGCCTATCCTTTTAGAAATGTTCCCATTCTTTTGCAATGGTCAGAGTATTACACAATGGTGAGCATCCTTGAAATAGGTTCATCCTCAAGAGAACCATATTGAAGTACCTTCTTGCGTACCGTCCTCCGTCTGCAAAATGCCTCCCACATGGTAAAGTGTGGCAAAGGGTTTAGAATGCTTCTATTTCATCTTCCGCACATACCGCCTTTATCACTGGCCTGACAAAGGCTTGTATAGAAGCCCCGGTTCCTCCCAGGTGTTTCACCCAGTAAAAAAGACCCTTCTTCCGTTGGTAGCTAAACTATGGAGGGACTACCCGCCACTAAATAATTCACATAGCCTACAACCACTTAGAACCATCTTCGTGTCTCGTAATCGCAAGAGCCGTCAGAGTGGTAAAGCATCATTTACATGGACCTCATCTTCATTCCTTCTAACTGCATGTGGTCTAGACCAGTTCTGATCTTATTATCTTTAATATCTAAGCCAGCCTTTGCAATGTAGAGTGGACCCACTGTGATAGCCCTTGCGACGTCCTTAATGCGGAGGTACTTTATGGCGAGTACTGTGCATAATTACTCCATTGCCACCAATACGCCCATCAAAGGCAAAAACAATGCACAAATAACCTTTTCAGAAGAAGTTCAACTGAAAGGTCATAAAGGTCCCACTATCATAGTAGATAACTCGAAATATTCTTCTTCTTTTCCGCTCTAGTACCAGTTCAATCAGATAATACTATACACACATTAGCTCGAATGGAAGTCCCGACCAAAGGTCATAATAAGAGCTGATACCACCAAGATCTTTCCAAGACTCGAAATGCTCAAAGACAAAAATCAGCGCAGATCAACTCCAAACAGTCCTAGATTAGTAAATTAAGGAACGCTTGGGTCCATGGAGAAAGTCTCATGAACGTCTATAGAACCCTACTGGCACAAAAGCTTCTGTGTCTTTACAAAGGAGGGTGGAGGTAGTTTCTCTATTGCTTCACCTTTGTTTATTTACTCTATTCCTCTCAGCAAATCCGCTCCAAGTGACAACGCCTCTTGCATAAACTAAGACTTCTCCCACTGAGTACAAGACTGCCCTGATTTAATCAACATCATCCCAAATTTCTAGGCAATTGTCAAAGAGCTTCCTAAGACAAAAATCATCCACAAAGACCTAAATTGTCTCTTCAACCATATCGAGAATATGGCCATCATAATAAAATATTTGAATAAATACATTGCATAGCCCGGCATCCTCTCACGCGAACGCCCCATGTAAGGTGTGAATGTCAGCCTTCTCCCGATCTTCGTGGCTATAGCACTGACATAGACTAATACCCATCCAAAAGCAATAGTATTCATGTCCTACATAGTTCGTGATCCAACATATGATCCAGAAACCGCAATGGAAAATGGTCTTTTCGAGTAGCCTTATTTATTTTCGTATATTACACTCTTCAACCGGTGATCGTTCGAGAAGGCGAATGTGTTATTCTCTGTCTAAGATCGCTATTCTTCTCCCTTGTGGTACTACCAGACCTGACTTTCATTTCCATGCACTGGGTCGTAACAGGATAAATAACCCCACATTCAGCCACTTAAGACTCCTCATGACTACTCCTTCATAGCCTGGATTCAACCCTCCAGAGCTCAATCGAAGGCCTATGACCATCTTCTAATAAAGATTCGACGACACATAGAAGGCGAACCCTTTCAACCAGACCAAATGGCAAAACCTTAGATCTCCGAGGACCTCACGCTCTCTTCCTCAATCACCATCGTGACGTGAAATAATCACTAGTGGAAGCATTCCCAAGATAAGCATACCCTATACTGGTGCGGTTTTTCCATCTGGGTGGTCGTTTCAACATGGCATCGATGTTTGCATATTTTCCTAGCTCATAATATTTCCTTCATTAGGTTCACATGAGTCCATCCATTTTGCATACTCTTCAGCTTCTTTTCCCCATTTTTCTGAATCTGTTTCGCACTCAAAGTTAGCCTCTAAATTGTCGTGAGACCACTTAAGAGATATCATGAGCCTTCCATGGCCCTGGCCATGAAGCATATCACTCGCTGGGGTGTCCCACCGAACACGTTAAACTTGACTTCATCTTCCCGCACCTCAATTTCAACTCTCCCTAAACGCCAATCATCGTCACAAACATGAAATATCACCAAGATTATAGTGGGTATTTCTTTATCTTCTTCCCATATCCACACAATGAAATCGGGCTGGGAAGATAAACTTGTCGACCTTCACTAAGACATCTTCTATCACCCCTCTTGACGCGAATCTTCAGATAGCACTGGGAGGTGACTGTAGTCACGAACACCCAACCCCAAACGCTTCCAAATACGGATATGTGGGCATGAGATTAATACTAGCTCCCAAGTCACACAGAGCTCTCTCAAAGATGGTGTTCCCGATAAAGCGGATAGTGAAGGTTTCTGGTCTTGCTTTTACATGCCTTCCTCAAGGATGGCACTACATTCCTCGCTTAGGTCAGACCGCTTTGAAATCGCTTAGTCTTCTTCGTGACAAGATGTCCTTCATAAATTGATACAATCAGTATCGTCTTAGCATCAAGAAACGGAATGTCGATGTGTAGTTTCTTGAACACTTCCATAAACTCGTGAACTACTTATCTAGCTTATGCTTCTTTAGGCGCCCGGGGATACTGACCTGGCATGGGTCAGGGTGATCCTTTGCCTCGCTTTCTTCTCCCACAAATGTCGTCATCGCTCCTTCGCATTCATTCGACCGGTCTGATGACTTTCCGCTTCTACCTCCCCTATCACTCGCTGCCCTATATTGTACAATTTCACCACTCAAGCAGACTACTTTACATAACATTCTCTTGCCTCTGTCTTCACTGTGTCTTTAAGGGAACCCAATAGCTTCACAATAGATCAAGATTTCGCTCATCCGCACTTCTAAATTCTCAATCAAGGTCATTTTGATTGTTCAATCGGGTGGTTTTGCGCCGTATATTCACTTTGTCTCATTCCAAGAAGGAGGTATATGGTGGCGATTTCAAGGCAAGGGCTTTTGTCTCCAGTCCACTCCTTTTTCGGAGGTGGATCATTTTTCACCCGGTGGTGGCATGTTGTTTTGATTGTTCCTCCATCCATAGTCCTGACCGCTTCCACATTATCTGACATATGTCCAACAACCCTGGGCCTCGATTCTCCGGTTCCGAGGAAGGTTGTCCCATACCCACCCATCACAGGACTAATTCCGATTGAACCTCGACACATACCGGCATGCTCTACCGTTTGTCATCCCAATCGCACTGAATCCAGCACGACTTACAAATTCGGCACAACCCCACGCCAGTCCGTATGGCAATCGCACCTTAAAGTCAATTTTTAACTACTCTAAAGTCAGTGAGACAATCAGAACGGCGCCAAACTAGATAGTCAAACGCGATGTGTAAAATATATACGCCTCATGTGCAGAAGCACGCATTATCATAAATATAATGTACCTAAGTACAAATATCGATCAATGGGGAAAAGCATGTTGACTACTTAAATTAGCCTTTGAATATTATCTGGACGTAAGCTTTGAATGACAAATTAACTAACGTGTGAGATTAAACTAAACTAATTTATCTGTTAAATCAATGTGGCCTGTGAGACTCAGGCTCGCTCTCCCCTCGCCACTTTCGACAAGATTTACTAACAGAGAAATTACTAGTCAATCATTCTGCCATTTATCATAGTATGATCACCTACTTGAGATATTCCCTCTCAGGTGTATTCTACTTATCTCAACAGGTTGAAAGTGTATCTCTATCCTAACCAAATGCTCGAAACGCTTTAAATGTTCTAACTTAATCGCCACACTTGGAATCTGACATCTCTATTTACTCAAATTCACCGAGGGTCCCTTTCGATTTGAATCCTAAGTCTCTCATCTTCATCTTGATAATTTAAAAGAAACATGTCAATGTTGGGCGACATCATATGTATATAAATCATAGATATAGAGTAGACATAATAAGTCATAAATAATCGAATAATAAAAAATCAAAATCTTAATCCATGCACTGACAGGTTCAATAGAACCCTAGATGCACCCAATATATTTAGACCATTATAGCATGTAATCAATCTATAAACCATCAGCCATTTCTTAGAAAAGAAGAAAATACAAAAGCAAATGTCCCTCCCACTGATCCGGGTCATTGCTGCCATGCTTCCGTGCCCTGGTCCCACGCTTCCGATCCCTCTGCATTTCGGTCCCTTGCTTAACATGCCTAGGCAGTCTGCGCCGACGTCATGACGCTGAGGTGACTGCACGCTTGACTACTCGTTTTTGACTTCCCCCCCTCTTTCGTTGACTCCATATCGCTGCAGACCGCGACGTCTGACATTACTGTGGACGTTCCTACCACCATTCTTCTTCTCTTGCCTCCAAAATGATCCCAAAAACCGCCCGTCTCCACTCAAGTATCCACATACCATGCAAAATCAGGAGCATCGGGGCAATAAATTGCGATTAACTATAAGATGTAGCTAAAACCAAAAGACGTACACTGTACATAAGAGTAAATGAGCCCACATCACCCTCCTCCTCCTCCCATTCATCATTGATGGCAGGATGTCTTCCTCCCATCGTACTCAATTCTCATTTCATTTCTTCCATGATCACTTTTTGCGTTTTATGATTTTGTCTGGAAGTTCTTCACTTCTTGTTTTACTTCCAGCGACACATTTGGATACTTCTTTGTATTTGAATGGGGATCTGTGTGTGAAAGGTGAAATTTGAAACGAGTAATTCCACCACTTTTTATCATTAAACCATAATAATTGCAAATTGTTCCATTTTTATTTCCCTCCACAGGTATGCTATATCTCCATACATGATCTCAGCCTACAATATTGTCTCCACTTCCACCAGTCATCCTATAAACATAGTGATTTTATTGAAAATGAAATTAAAATCAATGTGATAATATAATATGATATCATTATAATAACATTACATAAGTGTAAGTTTAACATAAAAGTAAGATCTAAGTTTCTAATATGATATCTAACTTAATTAAACTCTAGACTAACATGATGTCAATATAATACTTAATATTATATATTCAGAATATTCAAGTTTCCTAATATTAAAATAATTATAAATTATTAATAATATATCTATATATAAGTTTCAAACATTATATATAATCAAAATAAGATGTCTAAGATTCAACTAATTAATATTATCAAATTTAACTAAAATAAAATTATAGTATAAAAAATGTTTAATATTTAATATAAAAGTAATATGAAACTAATATTATCAAATTTGTTATGTTTAATTTCTTTTCATGATATGTAATATCTTAGTTTTTAAGATTAATATAACTAATATGTTTAATAATATGATATTCTAAGATCTTAGTTTCTAACATTATATTTAACTTAATTTTATTTAATATTATTAGATATCTAAGAAATATCTAAAGTTTCTAATATGAAATAATGAAAATCTGTTTTAATAAATATGTCTTCAAGATCTAAGTTTCAAACATTATATAATCTAAAGGAAGATGTCAACATCTAACATAATTTAATATTATCAAACTTAACTAAAATAAAATTATATATAAAAATGTTTTAAATTTAATGTAAGTTAATATGAAACTAATATTATTAATTAATACAAAGCTAATTTTTCCATGATATTCATATACAGATCTCAGTTTAGATTTAACTATAGTACATAACTACTATTATGTTAAAATATATATCTAATATCTTAGTTTCAATAATATGTTTTAAATATAATTTAAAACTTTAATTAACTTAATGTGTTCATAAATAGATAATATTAACTAAATAACTAAATACAATACCAAATAGATAGTTATAATATTATTAACTAAAATAATATTATTATGATATCTAAAAGAAGATCTAAGTTTCTACAACATGAAATAATTATAATTATTTAATAAAGATGCACATCTAAGTTTTTAAACATTATATCTAACTTAATTTATTATCAAATTAAACTAATATTAGAAAAACCCTTAGAAAATTCACTTTTCCTAAAAGGCAAAATAGCAATTTCAAGTTAAAAATCCTGAATTTTTCTATAGATCTCTTCGATGATCTAAACCGACTCACCGTGCTGGGAACTGCCCACAAAATACAGCCACTGACGCTGACTTCACTGAATTCGGAGACTAGCCTTGACTTCATTACTTTCACGCACCGCGTCGTGCCCGTGTCGTATGACTCCGCCAGAGAGACATGTGATGTGACCTAATGTTATTGCACCGCACATGTCATCATTGAGCAGAGGATTAAAACGAACGCACTTAGATTGAGTCATGTATCAAAAATATTTCGTCAAATTAGTAGACAAAGGATGGAATTAAGTGAAAAAATTAAAATAAAGACAAAAGACAACTTCATCTTATCCCATTTTTGGCCTAAACGCGCGGTAGTAACATGTAGAGAAACAGCAATTTCTCTCTCAGATTTCTGCTTTTCAACCCGCTGCCCCCTCGAGGGCCAAGAAGCAAATGATTCACGCTACATGGCCATTGTTTGAACACCGATTTCAAGGGAGTTTCACAAATCAAAGAGGGGTGGGCCTTCCTAATGCGCCTATCTTCAGTTAACAGCTCTTAATGGACGGAAGACGTCGAGGTTTCTCTGATATCTACTTAATCAAAATATTTAACTGGTTAAGAAAACCCAGCGTGGCAAAGGAATGTCGACCAGTGTGTCTAATGCTATGATCTCATATGTGATTTCTAAAGGTCAGATTCAAAATGAATTGTTTAATATTCAGATATCATGGGCTAATTTTTAATACTATTGCTATAAATTCAGTCTGTAAATATGTGACAGTAATTCATATAACATATTGATTTGTTATAATAATACGAATTGCTTGTGAACTCATAATGATTCTGTACACACCTAATCTTATAATTATATGTGGTTGTTTTAATGGCAGCAAAATAAAAGGAAAATGGTTGTGAAAGGAATTTCAATGGAAGATTTTCCTGAGAATTGGTCAAGATCACAACAATTCACGCCATGGGTCACAATAGAATTGTTTTTATAGCTATCCAACAAATTCGCCAAGCCATCATTCCATAACATCATTAAACTGCAAGACGTTTCGGTAAGTCAGCAACATTTTGTTTTAACAGTATTTTCTCGCATTTGGGCTTAGGTAAAAAAAGGAGGTGGCTTCCACGGCTAACCCAGACATGTGACCAAACATGCAGACATTCATTATGACTACGATTGTTTAATGCCACAAGAATATATTAATCAGCGAGTAACCCGTGTGAGATTATCACTATCAGGGTATCGCTCATCCCGCCGAGAATCATTATTCTGCATATGATATTCAAGACGCTCACTAGAGGCTGCCTTTGAAGAGCTCATGTGGTCATATACTTTTGTATAAATATACAGAATTTAAATCTATTATATACTGTATGATATGATGTATTAACCTTAAACTATATATAATATATTATTATTATATTTTTAGTGAGTATGGATGTATAACAATGTGGCCATTTCACTCATATGTCTCATGATATAAGACACAGGTATTCCAAGCATGGGCCGGGACTATGTGAGTCAAACTTAATCTCCGGATTCGGGCCACAAATATAAAAATATTTGTTATAAAATACTAATACCAAAATAAACGACATACATTATAATAAAATATACAAACACAAAATAAATTCACAAACATACCTTAATTCAGCCCTTAGAAATAATGGCACTGAAACCTTAAAAAACAAGATCTTCAAAATACGAGATAATGAGAAAAGAAAACAATTGAGAGCCACTGGCCTCGATGCATGGATGAGCTCAGAATGAATCAAGGATGCTGGCATTATAAGAATTTTGTAGAGTCAAAATAGTCACTGATTGGTTTCACAAAACCATTGTGATTTAATTTCAAACTGGATTTGATTTTGGTTCAAATTTTACCGTTGGATCATCATATATTCACAAATCATTCTCGAATCGTTAGATCAAGTTTCAGATGCAAACTGAACTATGTAGAGATTAGACACTACTCTGACAGTTTACCCTGCCATGAATCAGTTATTTCTGTGTACAAGAAATTAAGACGCGTCACACTATATGGTTGCTTTTGAGAAGAAAGCCGATAATGTGGCTTTAGATAATTTGTATAAATATGTAGTTTAATTTAATTTTAAGATATGCCAGATTAATATTACATGATTAACTTTTAATCTATTACAATATACATGCATTATGTTTTGAATATATGATATGGGCCATCGTGCAATGGCTTCTAATTCAAGGATGGGCCTCTATGACATAAGATGATTCCAGTTGACTGGCAGTCAATGACCTGGGATTTGTAATGTCCCAACATAAAAATAACGCTTACAAATACCAATACCAAAATAAAAACTAACATATATTAAAATAAAATAGTATAAACACAAAATAAATCACGTACAAATATTAACTAATTAGCTTAGTTGTTATAATTGAAACCTTAAAACCAAGATCAAAATATTAGATAAACATAAAAGAAAATAATTTATCGTTCAGATTTTTGATGTGTATTAATGAGTTTGAACAATTCAATGATTTAAAAGATTATAGAATTTTAGAGTCAAAACAATACTGGATTGTCAAATAAAACCACAGATTTAATTCATCCGTTAATGATTTTATTCAATAATTATGGTAATATCATATATTCACAGAATCACTGAACGAAGGATCGTTTCGTGACGAAAACCATTTGATAAAAATATATAGAACCATTGACGTTTAAAAGCAGATGAAATCTGAACCGTTGGATCAAAGCATGAACAAATCTGATGGTCAGATCGCACAACCGATTTTTTTAGTAAATCACTAAACAATCAGCAATATATCGCTAATATCACCGATTTTAATGATTTTTACACATGATTTGACACACCCTATATTTGTCAAATATTTGACTACTTTATTTTCGATTTTTCCAATCCACTTTCGTTATAAAATCAGACGGCATAAATGAGATATTCAATATATCGACCGATATAACCGATTTTTTGTTCCTTGCCCCGAGCAAGCAAGAGATAGTGAATTTGATAATTGCTATGAAGGGTAGGTATAAATTTTAATAATTCTTTGTAAGGACATTTTTTTTTATAAAAATATCACAATTGCCCTTAAAGAACTCAAAAATAACAAATAAAAAACAAAAAAAGTAAAAAAAAAATCTCATCTTTTAACTCCTTTGCCTCTTGTGTGTAGAAAAAAAGAAACTGAGAAAAATCTTTACAATATCTTAGCTTCGTCAACTATAGCTTAGAGATTTTTTATTTTTTTTTTTGGTATTTTGAATTTTGTCTTGTTTTACTTATTTATTTTTTAAATCTAGATTTATGATAATAAGAAAAAAAATATTTTATTGAATATCCCAAAAATAAACATTGACTTCATGAAAATAATTATTTGTTTAAAAAGAAAGTTAAAATCGTATGAGAAATGCTAATAACTTCAACATTGTGAATTGATATTAGATTTAAAAGATTGAAGGAGGTTTTATAAAATAAATTACATTTTCACATCACATTTTTGTGTTAAATGTTAATAAATTTATTTTTCAAAAATTCCATTATTGTGATTGTATTGAATACAAAGTTTTTTTATTCAAGATTTGATATGGTTATTATTTATTTTCAGTGAAAACATTATCACTTTAATTTTGTGATAAAGACTAGTTTGATGTTGACATGTTTATTTGGGACCACTTTGCTTTTATATTTGTGACCATATTCAAGTTGTAATTAAAAATAAAATAAAATCTACTAATAGTTTCAAAGCTATTTACAGTGATGTAATGATAGATAGATAATGTATAAAAATTTATGTAGGTACAATAAAATTATACTAATCAGGGGTGGATATAAGGGGCACAACTTTTTTTGAAAACAATTTCCTCATTGAATTATAAGAAATTCAAACTCAAATGTTATTGTCCCCAATAAAATATCTAAATATTATATAAGCTATTGAGTTGAAGCCTAAGTTTAAAAAATTCGTAAAAATTATGTTACTTAGGTTGCGTTTGTTTTTTTTACTTAATGTTGAATAAAACTTTTTTTGAGCTTAATACTAAATAGTACTTAATTGCATTAAGTATTAAGTTGTTTGTTTTTGCTGTGGGTGAATGGAGATATGACAGGACGGATTGTGGGTTTCGCCTCATCTACATTCTTAATGAGACATCTTTGGGTTTTTAACGCATGTCGGGTTTTAGCAAGTTTTGTTTATTTTCTCAAATGAGACGGGTTGGAGACCAGTTCAGATCTTAAATGCCACTTTCGCCTTGGCCCACTTAAATCGATATATTTTAAAAATAATTTTTTATTATTTTATTTTATATTTTTTAATATAATTAATAATAATAATAACAATTAGAATGTTTTTAATAAATAATTTATAGGTTCATATTATTTTTATTTTTTATGAAATATATTAATTTTAATATAATAAAAAGGAAAGCAAATATAAAAAAATAAAAATAAAAACAAAATCAAATGTGAACTGACTGTTTAGAAATTTTCTATCCCCGTCCGCCTATTTAATTCTTTAAATGAGACAGTTTTAATTAAAAAATAAACGAGCTTACGAGACGCCGCCGTCCCAAAAATCTCCCGTTGTCATCCCTAGTAGTGAGTGTTCTGGGGCCATTTTTCTTTTTTAATTAATGAGCTTTTTCTTATTTTGATTTAAAATTATTCTTTTTTCTTTCTTTTTTCTTTTCTTTTCTTTTCTTTTCTTTTTTCAATGTAAGTTTTCAACATTTTTACTTTTTCTATTTAACTTTTTTTAAAAAAAAATTTCAAAGAATAAGTCATGAAAATTTTAAAAACAGTCACTTATCATTAAACCGACATTTTTCAAGATTAACTCAAAAAACAAACGCCACCTTAATCTTGCCCCTACTGAACTCAAATCCTGGCTCCGCCACTGACTACAGTTACAATATAAATACAATAACATTATGATACATTAGGCTATAGGATTTCTAGAATTTGATCTACATCAGAACAAGTATCGGAGGTTGTCAAAAAAAAAAAAACACTTATTACAAACTATTGTTCATATCCTATATATAATATCACACATTAGCACAAGTTATATCTAATCAGCTTTATGTAGGAAAAATGAAGCAATCCATCAAAGCCAAATCTCTTTAATGGTAGGTCACCGCCAGCATAAGTAAATAACTTCTTTTTTTTTAACATTAAATAACAAAAACCAAGATAAAAAGGAGAATTAATTTAGGTTCATTTTAAGGGGATTTGGATTTTCTTTTGGAGGGAAACCATTTTTTTAGAGGAGCGGCTGGCAGGAGTATATATATATATATATATATATATATATATTAGAATACCTAGAGAGAGAAGAAAGGAAAAGGGCGACGAGATTATTTTTGAAAACAAAGAAAATGTTCAAAAGTCTTTTTTGAGGTACTCTGTTTTCTTTCGTATTTATTTGACCCTGTTAACCTCTTTGTTTGTTTTAATTTGATGCTTATTATTCGTGCTAGATTTTCATTTATTTTCTCATACTATTTCCATCTCATATATTTGTTCTTATTTTAATCATATTCAGAAGTTGTGTTTATTCATTTAATGTAGAGGGAATGATGTAAAGGTGTATCATAGCACCAAATATAATAAAAATAGAACCCAACTCATCACCCATATTAGTGTAAAATGTACTTTTTATATCAAATTAATGAAAACATAGACTCTCCTTCGTTAAGACGAAATTGCCTTTAATGAATTGATCAATGGCACAAGGATAAATATATAGGAATTTGGATTTTACGGATATATTTGAGATATATCGATAGCTATTTTTCCATAAATATTGCTTAAATATGCATTCTGTGTGTGCACAGGCCTGTGACCAAAAAAAGTTTGAAATATTTTTATTTTCTCAAAAACACTTTAAATTTTGATAAGATAGTGCTTATCTTTAAAAAAAAATTATCATGAAAATAATTATAATATTAAAATTTAAATATATATTATTAGAATTTAGCCATTAACAATAAATTATTATTATAATTACGATTCTACAAAAAATGTTGTAATTACGTTTTATTTAAAAGATTATCTTTAAAAAATCATCATGAATATAATTGTAATTTTAAAATTTTAAATATATGTTATTGGATTTATCCATCATAAATAAATTATTGTTATTTTTATATTTTATTGTTATTAATTTATAATTAAAAATATATTAATACTTTATCTTATCAATTCATAATAATTTTAATATATATTATTTTTTGAAATTTTCATATGTAATTCTTGAAAATAATATTAATGTAATAAAAAGTTAGAGATAATTTATCTCTAATATATATTATTTGAATGCCTTTAATTATCAAAAGCTTAGATTTGTGGACAAGAGCTTTCCTTAAATAGTTTTGGACTGGGTTTGAATCCTTTCTTATGCGTGTATTTTGTGAAATTTGAATAAGTTGACCACATAAAAATCAGTTCGATATTCTCGATAAAATCTCAAAATTTTGTTCAAACGATAATCGATCGAAGATATCGTGTTGACCTTTACCGATACTTAGAACATCGTCAATATATCCCGATATTTCAAACCTTGATTAGACACTTTGGAGGGAGATTGATGAATTGACCAATGAGGCTCATTTATCAAACAATTAGGAGAGAAAAATTCATCCTTAATGTAACCAAGTCATTACACTAATGTAACACAATCATCTTTGATATAACACAATTATTACACTAATGTAACACGATTATTCTTAATGTAACACAATTATTATACTAATGTAACACATTCATCCTTAGTGTAATACAGCTATTACACTAATGTAACACATTAAGGATAATTGTGTTACATTGTAGTCATCCATAATGTAACACAGTTATTACACTAATGTAGCACATTAAGAATAACTACATTACATTAGTATAATAACTGACATTAAAGATGAATTTATCTCTCATAAGTTATAAATAAATGGGGTTAATTGGTCAACACATTAAGGGCAATTTCATTTTATAGGAAGAGAATTCATGCTTTTATTAATTTGGTGTATAAAATATATTTGACACTAACATGGGTGAGTCAAGTTGTATTTTCATTATATTTGATGCTATGATGCACTTTTACATCATTCCCCCTTTAATATTTTTGTTAATGACAGATATCCTTAAAACTGTCATTTGTGTTTGTCCATTTCAGATTTTAGTAATTTTATATATATATATATATATATATATATATATATATATATATATTAGATGAGCAGTATCTGCAAAGTGGGTTTCATTTTTGAGTTTTTAAAATTAAAAGAAGCTCCAGTAGATTCTTTGGGTATAGGAACTTAGGTTAAGATTACTACAAGAAAGAAAACCGGTAGCCGTAGTCACTGACTCCGGCTAAAGGTCGCAACCATATGATATAGCCACATATAAAATAAACATGGCATAGACAAATGTTATAAATACAAGAAAGTCTAAATATGCGGCTAAAATGTTGAAGATCTATGACTGACCATTTTTTATTAGCAATCTAATGATACTTTGAGAGCTGCACGTGTCGGTTTTAATATAGATGTCTCTTGAAGTGCGGTCACGTGACCCGCGCAGCCTTCTTCATTTGTTGCCTCGCGCCATGTAATTTGACCCTGGCTATAAGGTGCCTTTAGGCGTGGTTTTGCGGCAATCATGGCTATATCAAGACAACCATAGGTAGCCTTTAGGCACGGTTTTGCGGTGACCATGGCTATACTAAGACAACTTCAAAAACTTACTTTTTTTATTATTAATTATTAATTTATTTTAATAAGAAAAAAGTGTACTAAATGCACAGGAAGTGGCACTATATTTTCAATACTGAATGCACAGGGCTTGTATGTAGCAAGCAAGAAACCATTAATCAGATTGGAGGGGAAGTTTCAAATAGGTTGGATAAACTGATGGAAAAGAACTTCAAATGATAAATAGAATGAAAATCTTAACATGATAGTTTATAGAGGAAAGAATCTTTAGGTTAAAATTTTTCAACTCGATTTTTTATTACATTATAGATGCTGAAACAGGCAGATGGCGCAGAAGATCAGTAATCAGTGATCAAACATGTAAAATTGGATAGCTTCTTAAGCATTGAGCTAAAAAGAACCCAATAGACATGTGCAAGAATAAATTGAGTAAGATTAAGAAAACCAGCCATCAAAGAACCACATATCACTTTTACAAAGTTCATCTACAACGACATAATATCCTAGGACTATCTAGCAATTGAAATGTCACTACTGAGTGTAGAAATTGCAATGACGATGAGAAAAATAAAATAGACCAAAACCTACAAACCATATTCCGATTCCCCTAGCAATCTCTTTCTTCAGTACATTCCATTTTAGCAAAAATGAATCTTCAAAAAACATACCTAAATTTTAACTAAAAACATTGGTAACTTAACCCAGCAACCTTGATAGCAGAACATGCTAGGTTTGTCATTCCATACCTTACCTTCAAGTTAAAATAAATAGAAAAAAATGCAATGTTTCCTAATTGAACAACACTGGTGACTCTGCCCGGCCACCTAATCTTCTCTCATGCACATTCTTGCCTGAGATTCATATGAGCGTGAAAAAAAGAAAAGGAAGACTTCATATGCACATTCACAATTTAGATTAACAAGAAGACGGGAAAGAAGAATTCATACCGACGGCAAAGGTGGAAATTGATGGTGATTTCGACGAATTAAAGGTAAAAACAAAATTTTACTTGCATATTGAGAATCTAAAGATATAAAAAAAGCAATAATGTTAATATTACAGGGCAAAGAAATCAAATGAAAAGACTAGAACGTAGAGAAGATGACAAATTTTTTGTAGAATCCTGAAGAAGCTTCTTATATTAGGAAAGTGTTAAATAAATAAATAAATAAAAAGAACTCCACTTCCTATGTTAGGAAGACTCAAATTCCAAACTAAACTAAACTGCTGGCTCTACCACTACTCACAAGAGTTTTCTATTTGCAAGAATTAATGCTCAAAGCTCATGATAGGGTGAGAAGTTGATCATTTTTCTGCCAATCACAAGAATTTTGACTAGCAAGTCATTGATTTATGCAACTCAGTATTAGCATAACATGCAACAGTTTTTTTCACCTCAAACATATGAAAGTAGAGAGAAAATATAGTGTTTTCAATATCCAAGTCTACAGCAAAAATATAAATGAGAAAATGACATAAATAACCTATCTTTTTAACTTTTTCCTAGAATCATTTTTTTCATTTTAAAGTGTTTGTCTTTGAGAATAAATAACTAGTTTCAGAAAACAGAACCAAACATGTCCAGAAAATTCCATGGCTCAAGTTCAATCACTTTTCTTGATGTATTATTGGAAGACAATCATTGATTAAGAGAGGGAAATAATGAATGAGTGAAGTCCAGGATTTCGGGTAGCACTGTTGTCTAAAAAAGAATGAGAACTATAATCCATTGTCAAAATTCCAAAATGGTTGGATATATGATGCAAGTACTATTCAATTACCTAGATTTGCATTATCAACGTGTCCCTTTATCAAGGCCAAGTGATATAGAAGTCAGAAATTTTTGTATTTTTCTCTTTAGAAGAACTGAAAACGTGACCCAAATGCCTACGAATCTAAGCCAATGGCTATTCCACCACCAATGGTTCCCTCCAAAAGACCATGTCTACGAACAATCAACAAATTTCTAAGAATAATTTATGTTAGTGCATCAAGTTTGTGCAACACCTCACATTGAGGGAAGAGGACAAAATGGGACCCAAAGATTAACGTGTTCTCTAATCATAGGAAGGGAGGACCATATCATGACAATCAGGACTCTCTTCCCTCAGAACAGAAGATACTTCCTGCAAACAAGAGTCAGATGATCAATGCCAATATTTTAATCAAAGTTTAATATACAATTGAAAAGTGTCATTTGTTAAATACCATATTTTATGGAGTGCTGGTATTAAATCCTGAGAGTAAGTTTCGAGGAGGAGAATATGTTCCAAAACCCTAAGATAATAATTGGATGGAAGGGGCTGTTAAACATAATTACTGTTAGAATTAAGCCCAGATAAGCAAATTAGAGTTTTAATTAAATTGGACCATTGAACTTATATGGGCTAATTATAGGCCCAAGTATGCGGATTCAATGTCCACTAAAATACCCAAATATCAAGGCAAGCCCCGCAAGATCGACATTTTACGCCTCATCTCTCCGCTCAACTTGGGCATCTGAGTCGGGCCAAGACACCACCGTTGGTGCCTTGTTTATTTTGTAGGTTCTTGCTGCCAGGTTAATGCCCCAATGATCCGAAGACTCTAAGAATCCGAGAGAACAATTGGCACCGTTTGTGGGAACGACCAAGTAAAAAATCTCATCGGGAACGTGCGAGGCTACGTCGGCTATCAAGCGATCCGCCATGCCTCAAAGATTCGATAGTTCCTGCTCATTCATCTGGTTCGTCGGATCCTATCACTATGGCCAACAACCCAGCAAATCAGTCCCTTGAAGACTAGTTCCTTCGCTGGCATCAGGATATGGAGACGAAGTAGGAAGAACATGCCAAACAGATGGATGAATTGCAGAGCCGTGCTGACCATCTGCAGCAAGAGAACAATCGCCTGCGGGCTCGTCTGGAAGAGGATCGGGGCAAAAACGCAGCCAGATGACAATAACGTAGCAGCGAACGACGAGTTATCCTCGGGTAGCTCTCCGCTTCCTGATATGCCACCCCCAAAGAACAATGTGGAGGTCGAATCAAGAAAGAGGCCCCCATGCCGTTCTAGCTGTTCCGTCAATGACATGCATCACCGAGTATGGAGAGAATTCAGCAGAGAGAAACGATAGTCAAAGCAGGCCCCCGAAAATATGCCCACGTGACATAGGGGCTAGCACCATCACTTCCGTTCGTGTATCCTACCTTCGAGGTTGCATCAGCCCCGTACATGCCTACACCCACCACTGTCCGGGGACCAGAAGACATGCTATCCTCCCCGTTGGGCCAGCACATCTTAAGGTACAAGCCGCCACATGGCTTTGTCATACTGTCATTTTCCATGTATGATGGCTCCTCTGACCCATATGACCACATGCTGCACTTCAATTAGGCGATGATACTCAATGCGGGAGATGACCGCCTATTATGCAAAGTGTTCCCGACCAGCTTGAAGGGGCCCGCCCTGGCTTGGTTCCACAAACTCCCGCGGAGATCTATCAACTCGTTCAGTGAGTTGTGGGCTGCATTTGTTTCCCAGTACCTGTGCTCCATTCGACAAAAGGGAAACATCAGCTCTATGCAAACCATCTTCAAGCGAGAGGATCTAGTCCACATTCGCCATTTCACGAAGATGGCCTTTGAGGTCAGCCCAACGCCGTTTCAGATAGTATGGACGCTGGGCCCCTCCGCACTTCCGAAGGAGTTCTGGATCGACCACCCTATTCTTCCACTCGCTATCTCTAGATCCGCCCAACGATGCAAAGAATCAGACAAACAGAGGATAAATATTCTATTACCACCGAGGATACGATAATCCGTGCAGCCCTCCCGCACTATGATGATCACAAACTTAAAGCGATTGCCAACCACTAAAGGTTAGTACGAACAAAAGGGGAGCCGCAGCAACCGGGAACGCTCCCGGCATCAATCGAGGCAGGAACTCCCGCAGCTACCCTTCGAACATCCTTACACGCACTCCTTCCGGGCCTATCCGGATCACTCCCACGGCGCGCTCCACACCCACTTCCAGCCGGGACCTCGACAACCGGGCTTCGAGGTGTGGATAACATAGAGATCATGAGCACGAGACCAACCGATGCCGAAGCCTCGAACGATGGTGGAAAAGTTAATGGGCGGCCGGCCACCTCAGAGATATCCGAAGACAAATCGCTGAGTCGAGGGCACCCTCGCATCGAAGAATAATCCGCCAATCAGAGCTCCCGCATGAACCTCGCCCACCAAAACTACATACCGGGCGACCGCTAACGACATCGCACGGGTTTAATCGCCAGAAGAGGGGAGAATGTGTTGTGTGCGTACCATAGTCGTGGCTCTGACAAACACCATCCACATCCTGACAAGAAGAAAGAACCAGTCGGACGACTACCATAACCTTCCCTATTAACCCGCCCAGGTCATTACTCCACACTATGACGCACTTCTCAGACTTACTTTACGTATCACGATTTTTGATGTGCATAGCGCATCGGTTGACTTAGCAAATGCGCTGACCGATATAAAGGTAACCGCCGCTTCTTCGTGCATATGAACATCTCCTTGATACGCTAAGTTCTATTGGTGTAATCTTCGTCCTGGGCTTAACTGGGTGACTATAAGGACGCATGGTGACATTACTTCCCTTCGTAGCAGGCCGATGGTTCAACAACAGGTTTTGTTTTCACTGTCAGACTCGGGCCGCGATAATGCCATTAAGTTGTCATATCATGGTTCAAAGTCACAGACGGCCGAATTCTGACCTGGGCCTCGAGACGTAACCGATCGCACGGTCAAGGCATTGACCAACACAGTTAAGATGATTAAAAAAGTATTAAAATTATTAAAATATTATATAAATTATTAGAAATTATATATATAATTTAAGGAAGCTAAAAAATTTAATAAAAAATTTATATTAACATTATTTTAAATAGTTAATGAAGCATTCAATAAAAGATATTGACAAGAATGTTAACAAAAAGAAATTATTTTTATATCAAACATAATAACTTTTGTCAAAATGTCACCAAATACATCAATCAATATCATGTTGAATGACGAGGGGGCTCAAAATCATCATCATCGCGCAATCTCTACGACGAGCATACAAATCGAATCCATAGTTTCGCATAATGAATATATTTGAAAGAATTGTTCATCACTTGAATGTTTTCACGATGATCGTTTCGATGATCCATAATTAGGAAAATATGGCCTCGAGGTCGCCGCTCAACACCATGCCGACAAGATCCAAAACCTCGATAAGTAACGCCATTGTTATCGTAAGATCTGCCATATCCATAGGAAACCACTAGCTCGCTCCGCGGGTCAACATCAAAATCATACCCACTAAAAGTATCGGGAAGAATTATCACTACTTCCAAAGTTATGATAGATCTATCTCCCTCCCTCAAAATGAGGTAATCGATCCCAGAGCCAAGGATTGGAAGTGCTCATCAATCGTTACAAATTCGATCTATAAAGCATGCCCTAATCGAATAAACATCATCACTAGAAACAATCACCCTTCCAAGCTTCATTGCTCCCATATGCTCAAATTATATATCCATGATCAAGATTCTCGCAGGGCATAATAATTTTCATTTCCCCGCCCATGACATGCCATGATCAACTTGATTGACATAACCACTATCAACAACACCCCGCTTCCAATGCCACCACCGCCCATCATTCCCAATCGGGTGTCTTCACTATCTTCACTGTCACCAACAATGTTGTTACCCCCTCTATTAGCTCTATCGTCACCATCATCACTACTAGTATTTGAAACAATTATTTGAGTATTCTTACTCTTTACGCGATAAGAACCCAATGTTTCTTCCTTTCATAATATTGCTTCCACGCCTCTACTTACCCGTTATCATAAACTATCATCGCAAGACGAGTCGCTTCTACCTTCTTCTGTGAGGGGAAGGTCTTGATCCAACCAATCCAAATTATCAAATGATAAAATAGGTTCTTCTCCTTCTCATATCCACTCATCTAATATATCATCATCATTAAAAATATGATTAAGGTCAATTGGATTGTACAAATCTTCATCACTTCAAGTCGTATATTATAGTGGACATAAACTAACTTATGCAACTTTTTCATTGTCGAATGATTGCACAACTTTGTGTGAATCAATGACCATGTGCTCCACCCCTTTCACAACCGTAGGAAGAACATGTTTGACTTAGAACTTGACAACAATCTTTTGAAGATGGACCTTCATCACTGCTAATTGTGTTCCACCATTCAACTATTATTAAAAAAAAAAACATATTAGGTGTGCAAATATATATTTAATAGAAAATGATGACACTGTATTTAAAAATAAATAAATAGCAGCAACAAGAGAGTACTGTTAAGGCACTTCCAAATTCTCCTTTCGCCTTCAACAAATACCACCTACATTGCAATTCTTCACTTTATTAATGCACATTATAAATAATAAAATATATTATAAAAATAACACAAGTTATTGTTAAATTGCTCATAGCTTTATCTCACTATCCAAATCTGCCCAATCTCTCTTAATAACCTCCTTAGTCCAATTTTAACTTCCTGATGGTGGGAGAATCGTTTCTGAATATTGAAGCCATCGATTTAAAAATATAAGCTGACGTAAGTAAAAATTATTTTATAATACTTTGCCTTTAAATAAGATAATAATAATCAGAGGAGAAATTTTTTGTATTACTCCGTAGCGTGCAAATGCTCATGTAATTGATTCGGGCCCACCTTATGTCATCAGACTTCCCACTCTTCCAATGTTTCTCATCCGATGCCTTATAACCAATAGTTTCATTCATTGCTTCATAAATGATCGACAATGTGGCTTTTATCTTTATCAACTAATTTCAAAACTTTGACCAGAGGTTCCATGATGATTTGACTTCCTTGCCTTCTTCCAAAATCGATCGCTAAGATAAGGTTGATACCCATCTCTTAAACCCTTTCTACTCCGATCTTTGTCGACCACGCCACTCATTTATCGCGGCACATCATCTTCAAATTCACTACAATGTATAAGACTTGAAGTGAAATGAAATTGCTGGAAACGGTTATTTCAAAGCAAGAGATTCTATCCTCGTGAACACTTTCACTAAATCACTAAATCACTTTCGAAGTTATTATAAATAAAGTCATGGATCATCTTTGCTCGATCTAAAGTCTCCTCAATATGCCTTATGTTTCAATATTCAGCACAATCAATACAATGCGCTTTAATGTTGAGACTTAACAAATGCTTACGCTCCATCAACATACCTACTTTTAAAACTTGCCTCATTATCGCTGACTACTAGAGAACGCTTTCCTCCTTATCCTCCCTCAACAATCTTATCCATATGAAAAGATGTAACTGTCGTCTTAGATATGTTGGTAGTGTCAACTCGAAAAAAAGTGGTATATCATGCTTCTAACACAATAAACCATGAAATTGATGATAGGATTTCTAGTTCTAGAACTCCAACCATCACACATGATGGTGCATCCATATACAGGCCATTTTGCCTTCAATGTGTTCACATATACCTCAAGCTCTTGCACCTCCTCTTGCGGATAAGCATTGCCAATTTGGTATCCTGTAGGACCCTTGCTACCCGAACCCGCTTCTACTATGGTATTAATCATAGATTGATAGTAAGGCCCACTATCAGCTGCATTGAAAGGTATTCCATTGAAGAGAAAAAATTTAGAGATGACTTTACCCACTTTCTTTGTACCTTCAGCGGAAAACATACTTTTTATTGATTTTTGTTTTGAAGGAAACATGTAGAGATCAATCTCCTTTGGGGGTATGTTAGCTCCTTCCTCTTATGTCGAGTTTCAGATGAGCCACGCCGATACCAAGACCACAAGGTTGTGAGATGCTCACCCCTCTCATGCCCATGTCTACCTTCTTCAAAACATCACGCTTTCTCATTGCATGCTTTTATCGGTCTTTGAAATCGCCTATCTCGACTTCCTCACACTTCATCATAATCGACCTCATCACTTCTCATGAAATGTTCTTCATTTAAAGAACTCATAAGTCGTTCCTTCTTTTTTCACACCAATTTTTCGCTCGAAGCATTAGACATATACAATCTAATGCTTTAGACACTTCCGCAGTACACTGACATCCCCTACTTTGTCCGGAGATATGTGCAATGTGTTGCTTTAATCTTGTTATACCTCCATGAATAACCTTTCCACAATACTTACATTTGAGGGTTCTTCTATTACTACCTACTAGTTCTGCATGCTTCCAACCAATATCATGTTTTGAAGCTATTCCAAAATATTCACCTAACCATGTATAAAAGTAAAACAAAAAATATCATACACTAAATTATTTTCTAATATAATTGTTCTTCAACAAAAATTAAATTTCTACCATGGTAAATAAATTTACAAAATTTCCATTTTCAATTAAATAAAAAAGTGTTATTTATCTTATTTATTTATAATGCTATTACCATTAATTGTAATTTAATATTAATATAATTAGATTAATTATTCTTATTTACGCTTGTTTTTCATAAATTATTAATTTTGAATTAATCTTATTTATGTTTGCAAAATAAATAAAATAATATTTATATTTGTATTTTATATTGTTCACAAATATATATTTATGGTTTTGTTAGTGTATTTATCTTATTTTATTTATAATATATTACCATATTAATTAAATATTAATACAATTGATTAATATTCTTGCTTATGCTTGTTTTTCATAAATTATTAATTTTGAATTAATCTTATTTATGTTTGGTAAATAAATAAAATAATATTTGTATTTGTATTTATATTAAGTTCACAAATATATGATTTAAGGTTTTGTTAGTGCTGGTTTATCTTATTTTATTTATAATATATTACCATATTAATTTCATTATTAATACACTGATTAATTATTCTTATTTTTATGCTTGTTTTTCATAAATTATTAATTTTGGAATTAATTTTGTATTTATGTTTGGTAAATAAATAAAATAATATTTTTATTTGCATTTTATATTGTTCACAAAAATACATGATTTATGGTCTTATTAATTTATTATTTTATTTTATTTATAGTGTTATATATAAACTTAATTAAAAGTTGGTAAATACAAGCTTGTTAAATATATTTTTCGTTGGAACATGGCAAAAATGGGGTTAGAAGTGTAAAGTGTTTGGTAATGAAACTAAGCTGGGCTGTTGGCCTTTTGTAGCCAAATGACGTCGTTTATGATCGCAAATTTTTTCTTAAATTTCAGATAATGTCCACGCTTATTTTTTGATCGAGCGGGTCCAAAACGGCGTTGTTTTGAATCAAAGATTCAAAAAGACGCCAGGAAAATTCGTAAAATCCAAGATTTTGGATAAAGGGTAAAATAGTAATTTCGGCTGAAAATCCTGAATTTTTCTAGATCTCTGCGATGACTAAACCGACTGTTGAAACGCTCGCAAATTTAGCTACCACGTCGACCGCTAGGATTCGAGGCTACCTGATTTCTCATCGTTTTTCAGGCACAAGGCCTTACGACACATGACAAGGCCGAGACAAGCCACATGGCACCATGAGAGAGAGAGAGTGACACTTGGCACAAAAGGAAAGGCTCACACAATTAGCATGCGCAATGAATCCCACATCACGGAAGCCTACGCCACATTTAATGCCATAAAAATAAATGTTAAATAAGGAATAAATATAAAATCATGTCACAATACGGCACTTAAGGAATGAGGACATAAAATTGCCTCCTTTGACTCCATACCTTCCTTCCGCCAATGCTCATCCAAATGGGAGAGAATGACAAAGGAGAAGAGAAACAAGAAGTTTAAAGAGATGTGACGAAATGAGAAAAAGAAAGAAAAGCAAAAGGAAGGAAAAGAAAGTGTTAAGGAACAAAGAGAAAAAAGAATTCAGAGAGAAAGTGAGGGAAAAGTGAGAAAGGAGGAAAGGGAAAGGAAGAATTTTTCCTGTGTTTCAAGGCCAACATTCGACAATTCAAAGATAAAGCTACGCACGCAGCGTAGATATACGTATGATTATCTCAAAAGTTTGAGTTTCACAAACTCCAAGAGAGTAGGATATTTTCCTACTTGAGCTACTTAAATTTCAAAGGCTTTATAATGGTAGTATTGCTTACTGGAGGCCACTGAATTAATTACAAGTCAGAATTGTGAGGGTATGGATTTAATGATTCGCTTTCACACAAACAATTCGACCGTGGGAGTTAGTTTGAACTAGAAACCAAATGCTTTCTAGGTGTCATGGTTGTTGATGATGACAAGATCGAACAAAAATGGTTCTCAAGGGCGGGGTCGTGAGCACTGCTACCATCCCAAGTTGCGGGACCCATTTGTGTGTTAGTGTTGCTTCAATAACATGCGCAGAAAATGTGATAATATGCATATTGATGTATTAATATGGTTGCACGAGGTAGATTATGGGCGTGTATGTTATAACGCCCGCTGGTGTAAATGTTTCATGTGAAGTTATTCATGCATGTAACATGAGGAAAATGCATTGGCATCATGCATTACATATGCAATTCCGGCCACATCGAGTCGCCGTGGGCGCAGGTAAGGTTTATTCACCGCGATTGGTGAACGTCGCGAACCGGCACTGACAAAAGTCCAAAGCGTAGAAGATTCACAAAGTGTGTAAATGATCAAAATGATAAATTGCTATGTTTCGGGCGAGCAAGTCAGCATCCCCCCCTCCAGTGAAAGTCCCAAACACAGTCTTACTACAGACATGATCCCTGGGCGACGTAGCTCAAATGCTTGAAAGGTGTGCTTGGCCCGCAAACCCGAAAATCACAGCCCACAAAAGAAAAACAAATCGATGGATAACAAATTAGAGGGTCTCCAATGGTTTAGTCATGGTGTGACTGGTTTTATTCACGCTATATTCCGTGTGAGTGGAGCCTGTCGGGACTGTGTCGTGAGTACAGGGTCAGATCTCATGCATGATATTAATATTTCATATAATAGTAAATAATCAGATGGACGTGATTTCAGATCAGCTATATATGCTATCGTATAAGTGCATTTTAGCGAGTAACCTCTTGTAGGAAAACTTCTACTGGCTTTGCTCACCCCGTCGTGGACCCTCGTGCATGCCAGGACTATTCAGTGGAGATCCGCACGCAGTGAGGTAGCTTTGAAGAAAAGCCGAAATGTGGCTTTGAGCAAATATTTCTGTAAATATGTATAAATAGAGAATGTGCATAGAAACTATGAGAATATAGTTGATTATTTTGTTTTGCCAGCATGACGGCGTGTCCAATGTCACTGTCTTTGTTCAGATGGTTCCCAAACGTCTGACTTGTAACATAAGACAGTCGTAACGGACACCACTAAGCCTGGGGTGTCGCGCACGCCGTTGGTTATATTTCAAATGACGTCGCTTTAGCTTCTAATACTCTAAACGACGTTTGTTTTATTTTATATTTAAAATAATATTAAAGCCCGAACAACGCCGCTTTATCTCCTACAGACAAAACAATGTCGCTTTCACCATGGTCAAATGCTTCAAAAGAGAACTGTCTTCGCCCACCAGGGGAGGGTCAACAGATTCTCACCTAACGGTTGATGTTTGTTGCAGCTACACCGTGACGATCGAAATCCAGAGCCACCGCTGAGCTGGCGCTTCCGGGCCGATCTACGCATTGTGAAGCCGGTTTCTTTCTACGGACGGATCGGTGACGAGGAAATCTTTATTTCGACATCGACCGATCGCCTGGGATCGAGGTTTTCTTTCCTCTTCTTCTCGCTTCGCTTTTCGAGATTTCATGTCAAAAATCTCGATTCGTGAAGAAGAACCGCTTCTTCGCTCGCTTATGCTCGATTTGTATTCATGTTGCTCGCTTATTTGTTCAAGAAATCGTTCACTGCTATTTTTCTTTTTAGAGGAATCTCTGCAAAGTTGATTTTTTTTTCCATTTTTTTTTTTATTTAGTTCTTACTGAAGGATTCGATTTTTTTCCTTCCACCGAAAGTCATCTTTAAACTCGGCCGAAGTTCACCGAAGTTTCAATCGGGATGAGTACCGAGTTCCACCCTATTCATCACGGCTCAGATCCTGCCTGCGATCACGCCGGCGGTGGCCGAAGTCGCTACGAATCAACGAGTCGCACTAAACCGCCAATTGTTCGAACCCCCGCCGAGCATGGTCAGCAGCGCGATGAAAATCGCGGTCATCGACTTACCACCAAACATTCAGCTATTCGACCGTTGTCAGCAAATCGATCTCCCTATAGCACTAACTAACAACCCAACAAGCAGCACAATTGTCGCAAGAGCGTGAGAGAAAACGAAGCTCTACAATCCCGCCCTCGAGACCCATGCTTAAGAATAGCAACTACGTATCTTCAGGCGCTGTGGAAGATGGTGAGCGATCAGTCGCCAAACGGGTGGCAACCCCCTGAATCAATGTCACTAGCTGAGCCGGATAAATCCATCTATGTTAGTTCCTCCTATTCTGGCAAGAGAAGGAACACCGCACAATACAATGTCAACAACTAACGTAATATACTGTGTTCGCTTCCATATTATGGATGCGTTTCGCTTCGATCACTCTTCGTATTACGCTATTTTATTACTAACCCCGTACACGCCTCTCACAACTACATGTCATCCCTTCCGATCAAGCCACTGGGACGTAAAGTGAGGCGCTTTCCAACTGCACCTCGAACATCGTTATTCAGACTTTGGCGGATAATCTGGGTGCCGATCACCAGATAGCACCTGAATGGTTGGCACGTGGCGGCGGCCCCCCAAAAAGGCGGAAAACGAGAGTGCGTGGACTGGTGATCTCAACTCCAGGTACGCCGCCCGAAGACAACTTCCCTCTACCCCGGGATGGTAACGCAGATCATTGACGGTCGCCGTGCACGGGATGTTTGCCGCCCGATGCCTTCTCGAGATTGATTTACCAAACACCCATGCATCCAAACACGGAAAACAAACATCACCCGCAAGACCAAGTTATTCACACAATGTGATGTCGTTGAATTTAAAAATGCTCTGTGGCAACATAAGAGGTTACTGACCAAGATGTTCTAAGACTATCGGGAAAACCATGAGTTTTGAAGATTGATGACATGCTGGTAAAGTCCAAAGAATGCCCGGACCATGCTGGACACTTACAAGAGGCTTTTGAACTCCTAAGGACATATGGTGTGAAGCTCAATCCTCAAACTTCTCGAGTCAAAGATGCCGACTGGGTTTCATGGTGACTGCAGGGGTATGTCAAACCCGCCTCAACTTAAAGCTATTCTCGAGTCCCGCCCGCCGCGAAAGGGAGCATGGCCATGATCAGCCGCCACGCCTGCATGACTCCATTCTCTGCGCAAAAAACCGCCTAAAGCCGTTCTGCTACTCCTCAGCGGGCCAACCGGCCTGTAACGAGAAATGCATGAAGCCCTCACAGCCTATCAAACAAGATCTTGCGTAATCTCCGGGCCCCGCATAGCCTCGGTCGACGAAACACTCTTCGCAAATAGCGCTTCAAATGTCTCAATGAGCGCCTTATTCAAGGAAGTACGAGAATAAAAAGTGCAGGGGCCAAGATTTTTTCAATATCATTTTTCGTCGTAAGTTCCACTGTCTAGAAACTTCACATATGCTTACCTCGAAAGGTAAGGCGGCATTATTCTCCTGCAGCAACAAAGAAGCTCAATCATACAAGCACCCCATTATCGTTTAACCGACCTTCTCTTCAAAGCACCTCATTCAAGCCCGACTGTTGGGAGGACGGCACATTGGCAATCAACAAGTTTAATTCTATATTCAAGATAAAGCTACATTGGCTAAAAAGGATGGTTAAGGTAGATTTTTCGTGAAATCCCCAATCCGAGCGAGCCATAAAGGCAAATTGATCGTGGACCCCAATGTGACGTGGGCATCTCAAGAAACCTGAAATTTGACGGCTTCACGACTTAAATTCCTCCGCAATGGGGAGAACATGGTTAAGTTATCCGCTAGTGCTGAATCTCTCCAATAACGAATCAGAGCATGGACTATCCAGCCTGAATCGAACTAGTAAACACAAAGTCAACGACCGTTGACGGCGATTCTATTTATGGTAGGTGAAACGGTTGACTATGAGTCACGGTAATCGTAAATGGTAAAGTATATAGGCCTCCGGGTCAAGTTAACGCCAAGGCCAAATTTGGAAGTTCAACACACCACCGTAGACCAGAATGAAAGGTATGCCTTGCCGCCGCAGAAGCCGCTTCTCTTCCGATAATAAAAACAAGTTCTTGCCATCTATTATCACATGATTCAATTAATACTACCTGAAAGTAAGTCAGTGGACGAGGGGTCTCTTCAGATGGACCCCATAGTGTAGTATCAAACAATGATAGAACTCCAAACGAAAGGAACAAAGCTCACAAGATCCAAATCCGAAGCCACTGTGTTCTCGTTAACTTCGGGCAATCGCGAACGGCCCCTAGACTGCCGTATCTAAAGTGCATCATCAACAAAGGATAATATGGCCAGCCGAACCACATGAAGGATATGTTGTCATCCAAAGTGCGTAACATTAGCACCAGCGCTCCACCGGGTATTATTACAACCAGACCGACGTCACGACTACGCACGGCGTGATCGATGCCACCGACGCCGCTCAGATCATCGCCGGGATTTAATTTCATCATGAGCCCTTAGCCGCCACCCGGGAATTGACATAAGCCGGGCCGCTCCCACCGCCGCCCCGAAAAATTATTACCGGTAGCCACCGATTATTTCGAAGAAGTGGATAGAGGCCGAGGTTGCGATCAATAAAAATAAGGATGTCACTCGCCATCTAAAAGAATATCGTTGTTTGCCGATATACCCCGATCAATTGTAATCGCATAACTGCCTCACCTGATAGTCGTGGCCTACGTGTGAACTATGCCAAGAATTGCGCCGCAGAATCTATACTCCAAATCTACTGCAGATCTCACAGAGCAATGGCCAAGCAGAAGCTTCAAATAAGACCATATTAACCACCTTAAAGAAATGTTTAGATTCAGCTAAAGGCAAGTAGGTAATTTTAACTCCCGCGCTTGGGGCTCATGGGGACGACAAACGACCAACCGATATATCCCTCGCCACTTATGGATGCAGGCAGGCCCCAACGTAACGGTGATGCCCACAATTCGAACCGATATACCCGAGCAAATAACGCCGAACCGGTGATCAAAGTTCAGACATGTGGTGCAGTAGGTGAAGGTGAAGCGCTGGGGAATGGAACCGTAGCGTTAGAACACACATTAGCATCATACCACAACAAAGTAAGCAAACCTATACAACAGATGTTGAAACCCCGCATGTTTTCAACCGCTGTGACATGGTCCCAAGAAAAGCTTCGAAACACGTACCGATCCGTCACCCTGTAAAAGTTCCATCTAAACCGGAAGCGCTATGACGTAACACGTAATCGCATCACCGGGATCGTATGCATTAGATAAACTAGACGGGACGCCTGTACCTAGAATGTGGAATGTTATGCACCTCAAAAGGTAGTATCAATAAAGAATGATTCAATTTCTAACTTTGTTCCCCTCTCAATTTTTCATTGCAAAGCCCGAGTAAGGTTGATGTCCTACCGGCTTAGTATGGTTGATGCCTAGCTGGTTCATAACAAAGCCCAGGTAAGGTTAATGTCCTACTGGCCCAGTATGGTTTATGCCCAGCTGGTTCATAACAAAACCCGGGTAAGATTGATGTTCTACCGGCCCAATATGGTTGTTGCCCAGCTCGTTCATTACCAAGTCCGGGTAAAGTTGATATCTTATCGACCTAGTATGGTTGATGCCCATCTGGTTCATAACAAAGCCCGTGTGGGTACGCTGATGTCCCATGCACCTAGTATGTCGATGCCCACCGCTCATTACCAAGTCCGGTGCAAGGTCGGGATGTCCCATCGGCCCAAGATGATTGATGCCTATTAGTTCATAACAAACCGTGGTGTCAGATGTCCTACCGCCCGCATGTCGATGCCCGCTGGGCCTTTCATCACGGCTCTGCAAGGAGCACAAGAGGGGCTAATGAACCTTGCTTACCAGAGTGTTCAACCAGAGCTGATCTATATCCTACTCAAGGTACATCTTTTCTTGCATGACTAAATAAGCTTAATTATGTGATTCAATAAAAATAAAGCACCCACATTAGATCAATAAACAACACATGCTTTATTACTGTTAACACACGCTTTTTAATTAAGCTTGGTTTCAAAACAATTAAAACCGAGGCGGCAAAACATGGGTGAAGGAACAAGGCTCAATGAGCAATCACAAAATACAACCCAGAAACATCATGCTCCACACTCTCCCTGGTTACTCTAAGTGGAGAAAGCAAAGCTCTTACCAGCCCAACCCGTGTGGTGAGAGATGCTCATTTCACCCGTCTCAAGAATCGCAGCGTAGCCCCTTCCGGGCGCATTCGGGCCATTTCACCAAGACAAACATCGATGGATGCCGGCTGTGTGATAACACCCAAAGCCCAGAGAACTGGCTAGATGTGTCCCAAGATCCCATCTCGAAACATCGTCGATCAAGAAATGTTATAAAAAAGCACAATGTAACCATACCTCCATACTGAAGATTACGGTCAAGCCATCCTCTGCAAGCCTCCTCCGTAGCTCTTTTTCTCTTTAAGTGGCCTCCTCGCCTCTGATAATGACACTTCATCCCCAAGTCCCAAGTTCTACTAGGCAACAGACTGCTCATAGCCAAACGGCTAACCTCGTCTTCCCCTTCACTAATCTCCTTTGGGTAAACTCGCCATATGCTGACCTCGAGCCAATCCTGACCCACCTTCGCCCCTAGCATTCCTCGTCAGATCAAGATTCATACAGGCCATCGAGGCATCATGGCGAAGATCTCTTCGCCAAACAGCTATCTTTTTCAACGCTCTCGTCTCATTCTCCCAACCGCCGGGAGCTTGATTCGGGCTTCGCCTACATGGAAGCAATCGCCTACGGCCGTAAAATTCACCGCAGAACCACAACCTCCGCATCCTCGCCAGTCCCCGGAACTCTGATGCTGATAGGTCATGTTCCGCATACCGCAATACTGCAAAAGAACGTATTAGAATAAAGCAATAACCCGGTAATGATCCTAGAACATCGCATAGCAGTTATGAACGCATCGCTCAGCCGACTAGACAAAGCTGCTAGAGATTTAGCGCGTCGCTCTTCGACCACCGCGAGATCTTCCTTGCAAGCTGCAGTGATCGAACGACATATTACCCTTCGCTCGCACTCCTACCGCCATCCGAAGCATTGCCGGGTATAGTTGTTCCAAATGGGCGGCCGGGGATTCGCCCTAGTTGAATGGCATCCAGCGATTGATAATCTCCTGGGCACCTTCGGGCCCAGGAGCCAATATTTCCTCCATAGGGGGAGCCCGCCCCGTGGAGAACAGGAATACAGCACAAATGGCCGAGTTAACGCACTCATCGCCCGCACTCAGAAGATGTAGCCTCGTCGCTTCCGCTTAGTACCGCAGAGGGAATAGCCCCCCACTTCTCACATGAGTTAGGAAGGACCTCTTCTAAATCGGGCCGAGTACATCTGCCTCGTGGCCAATCGCCATAAAATCCCATCTCGTGTGAGTCCATAATGGCCATCGCCACTCCGTTTAACCCTCACGGCTTGCGTTCGCAGCCTTACCAACCACCCGAGGGTAGCATCACCCGCTGAAACTCGGCGGCCTCGCTTTCGCACTCCAAGGCCGGTTATGAACGAGGTCGTCGTCTGCCTTCCTCTTCGCTAGTTGTGGCGGCAGATATCGAGGCAACCCTTAAGGGACAAAATTCCTCCACCTCAAGGCTACACCCTTCGACGTTCAAGCACCCCCCTTCTCTTCTTGGATGCTGTGGGGCGCACAGAATCCATAAATGGAACACCGCCCTAGATCTTACCTCAACAACTTCCTTGATGTTTGGGGTAGGGTCTAATCCTTTCGTACTAAAGAAGGTCGTCGAACCGAAGATCGATCACCACTCCCGACCAACCACCTTGGTCTTAAAAAGTCTGAAATGGAGACGAAGTTTCAGACTAAATCTCGTATGTCTAATAACGTAATGCTCGCTCTCCACTATTTATGTGGGAAGAGGGCGAGGAATAACTGGAAGAATATAGGAAGAGGCATTGCGACTCAACTCAAGAAGATTCTTCACAGTTAAGAGAATTTCGTGATGTTGTTCTCGCTCAGAAATCTCTAGTAACTTCTAAATGTTCTTAAAGTTAGCTTTCTCCACCCGCTTATCACTCCACTCAGGTTTTCCCCGCACCGAAAAAAATGTTTATTAAGAAAAATACGTAGGATAAACGACAATCCACATACAAATTCCACAACTCGAACACACCGGGTCGACATCGTTCCTGCCTGAAGCTAAAGGAGGTCGAGAGCCCACCACTGGCCCTCACCAAGATCACGCCTTCGCTCGGTCTGCACGCAGTCGGGAGTCTAGTAACACCCCAGCCGGGGCTCAGCAGACAGGACAGCCGCCCCTTCTTATGCCGCCTTCAAGGTGTAATAAAGAAAACCTCACCAACGAAATATCAAGTCAAAGGAGGTTCAGCACGCCGCGTTCTTAGATCCAACAACAGCTCCGGATGATGGCGCGCTTCTTCTGAGAAGTGTAGAACGCTTGATTAGAGAAGAAATGGGGAAGTCGGTCTGCCGCAGTCGCTCCGTAGTAAAATATACGCACCGTCTTTCACCTGATAAGGACTCCACTTCAACCGTCCGACAATTCAATATCGATATTGTCAAGAATTTAGCAGTAAGACCTCAACTCCTCCATGGACAGAGAAGAAATGATGTTGCTTACAGAAGGCGTATCCCGGCCAGGCCCTCTCCTGCGCCCATTTTGACTAGTGGAAGTCTCTTCTTGACCTCTCGCCATACTGCAAGCAGACAACAGCAAAAGAACAAAGAAAGGGGGAGTTAGTTCCATGTCGTAATACCAAACCAGTAAAAGGGCGAGAATGCACATGAACCCACCAGGCTAGGGAAAAACCCCCCCAGTTCTAGCATATCCAGAAAACACCCTCCTACGTTCCCGTTGCCGAACACATGCCGACAACTGGAATCTAACGTACCCAGGACAAAAACAAGGCTTACCTGGAAGATAGGGGAAGACAAACGCCTGAAAAACTATCTGCAAAACACATAACCCTATAGTGAAGTATTAGCAACAACTTCGAACATGCGGAAATGGGGCAGCCTTGTGTGTATTAACGCATGAGAGCGAGTGAAATCCAATTATGACTCCCTAAGTATAAGGCATCTAGCACCTAAGGGCGCATTAAATGCGCCGCTGACTCATCACCCCTCCAAACGATTTGAATCCCTCGACGCGGCTTTCCACTTTGCTGTGTGTGGCGTAGTGAACGAGCATGTACTAAGTTCAGGCCCCGTGCTAGTGTCCTTATGCTCTCGACGGACTGCCAGGGCCGAACAACCAAGCTGGGTCCAGTCAGGAACCGTAAGGGCCGATCCATCCTCAAATTCATCAACATCAAACGCCATAACCCATGTCCCAAGAAATTAGTCCACGCTTGATCACCGATTAGCCAAGCACAATAAAAATAAGGCGAAACAAAACACAAAAATTTCCAGAAACACAATTTCTTTTATTACACCAAATGACATTCACAATTACATAACCCATTCGGGCTGAAAACTGAGCATAAGACAATTACATAACCGATCCGGGATGAAAACTGAGCTTAAGAAAGAAGAAAAAGTCAAAGAAAAAGAAGAGGAAGTGGAAGAAAAAGAAGACGAAAAGGCTAAAAAAGAAGATATAATAAAAAAGGTCGTTGTTGTAGAGGCTAAGAAAGAATATATGAAAGATGAAAGCCTCTGTCGCTCTCGCAGGATTTCGTGACCAAAGCAAGGGGCATACAATATCACGAACACGTGGAGATGTAAAATTTCATTGATCTCGAGGGGGTGTTCTCCATCCAAGTTTTCAAACCACCCGCTAAGGACATATAGGCTCGAAAAATACCCCTTAAAGGTAATTAGCACACTCCAAATACGTTCTTGTAACCATTGACCCGACCTCGCCAACATCACATTCAGCATGAGCAATCGAAACCCAGATCGGGCATCATCCGCTAGCGTCTAGCCATGCACATCCACTGAAAACTCAAAACCAGCCAGTGAGATAAAAATATGTCACCTTGCAACCTTTTATAGGGGTTACAAATCCGTGGAAAACTCAAAAAGCCATACTAAATGCGTTACCAAAAATAGAAGACTCACCAGACACGTGCACATTGGAACACGCAAGCATTAACGGTCCCCCGTTCCCAACGACAACAGGTCAAAAACATGGTGTTTTTCTTGCCGGGGGAGATCGAACTCCCCAGCTGGAAAAAATGGGACATTGTGAGTACCATGGCTTTTGGCCCAATATCCCTAATCAGAAGGCCCAGACAGATCAAAGCCCACAGGAGGCCCAAGTATCCCCATACGAACACGGATCTTGACCACATTGCCCAAGCACGCCCTCTTCTAGATGGTTGCACACCTTCTTCTAGCCTGGCCGTCAGTTTCCTAAGAAGATGGTCATCCACGGATTTCACTTGTTCTTTGCGCCTCAAGAACATATCCTCCCCACAAACTCGTATGTAACAAACAACCGCCCTGGGGGATGACCAAACGATCTCGAGGCGAAGATTCGCATCCACTTAGTTATCCAAAGGAAAATGGTCGACGCGCAGCTGGCGACCGCCTCCCTCTTCCATTTTGGAAACCAATCACCCACTTTCCATAAAAAGTGGATCATCATCCTCCTTCATAAATAAGAAAGGAATGGCAACAGAAAGATATATGAAAATATACGCCTGCAAGACTGACATTTTTTACTCTCTTTATCTCTGCGTTCAACTTGGCATCCGAGTCGATCGATTACCACCATCGCCGGTGCCTTTGTTTGTTTTGCGGCGTGTTCTTGCTGCTGTGTTAATGCTCGACAATCCTAGACCTAAGAATCGAGGAGGACAACAAGAAGCTAAAGATGGGGGCTCGATGTCATCCTTCGCGAACCTTCCCTTTAGAAAGAATTCGAGTTTTAGTATAACTTAAAGGGAGATACGATTTAGTTCAAGCCATCGTTGATCCAAAGTCAATATCCGCAAGCCTCCCGCATTGGACCTTACATTTGTGCATGATGGAATTTTTAATTTTTTTTAACTAGTGTGGATTTTTTTTTATTAAGAAAAATCCTAGATAAATTAGTTTTAATTAAATTTTGAGATGAGGAATTAAATTATATTTTAACAAGATTTATCTTTTAATAGATAAATGTTAAATAGATAAATAATTTAATTTAATTTATTATTAAAAATTAAATTATATTTTAATAAGACTTATCCTCTAAAGGATAAATGTTAAATAGATGTACATTTAATTTATATTACTACAAATTAAATTATTTTATTAACAAGAATTATCCTTTAATGGATAATTATTAAATAGATATATAATTTAATTCATAAAATGATGGATTTAATTAAGACATGTTGTTGTTTTAGGATATTTAAATTATTAAATTAAAGTAAACAACTTACATAAAACCGAAAAAATAAATTCAGATCTTTTGCGCTGTTTGTTCTGCACTGGTTCTGACTATGAAATTTGCTAATTAGAGATATTTAGAAATCAAATTTTAGTTGAACTTAAGAATAAGCAAACTACGACATAAACTTCAAACACTCAAGTTTTTAAAATAATTAAGTGGGAGAAGGTTTAGCAAGTCTATGGCCTTCCACTGAAAGAGTCTTGGGATTCAAGCTCGACCAACTAAAGTCGACAAATGTGAGAATCCTAAGAAAGACTTTAGTGTTGGGTCATAAATATTTTAGTGGGAGCAATCAGCCTAAAGTTGGGGCTCTTTACTTAAGAAATATTGAAACAAAGATCAGCAGTGCATACACTTGAAGAAAATAATAAACTATTTAAAATAGTCCCTATTTATTTTCTTAAGAGGCCAAAGTTTAAAGGATAAATCAATCACCTAGTCTAAGGATAAGTGACTTTTGGGATTGATTAGATTATATATCTCATTAACTTTGAGAACCTAAACTTGCCTAAAGTAGGATAGCAAGTTCTCATGAAAGTTACTTTATCATGTATTGATGTGTGCAATTTTGAGTGTTATATTATACGCAATCAGTGCAAATTGTATATACAATTATACATGTCTTATGCTAGTAATGAACACACACTGATCTATGATGCCCCACTTCCTAGAGAGGTCCCGTTAACAACCCTTAACTCCGTTGCATCTCTGGCTCTTAGGTCATTTCAGACTTGGAGTTCAAAAATTTTGCGACCTAGCATTAACCACCATGGACACCGAGTTACTCAACACCACTTCCATACGTCCCTTCATCGGGACCCATTCATTCATATTTAAATCTAAATTATGAAAAGAAAACACAATATGATCTGCCAGTCCGATCACGACCCTCTTACCATAATTACATACCCGACTATTTATATAATAGTCCAAAAGAATTTTATAAAAATCCTTTTATACAAAACACTTTTACAAAAATTGTTAGTCAAGGCCGCATGTCGGCCTCCTTCGCAATCACGGCCTCGTCGAAGTGTTGCCTCCTTGTACACTCCCTGTACATGAAAGTGGGTCCCACGACAAGATGAACAATGCCTAGTAGAAAAATTCTCCTACAAAGGCTACTCCCCACCTAAATGCACATGCAATGGCATACATATATCAAATCACATTCCATACAGAAATGTAATCTTATATGGAATATTTCATGTCATACATGAGATGAGACTCCTCATGCCCATAACTCGAGTCCTAACCGACTTCCTCGCCACCAGGATCGCCAAGTATGAAAAACCAACATCGGGTGAACACTTTAATGACTTAACTCATTGGACAACCCTCCGATATTTATTTTAATCTATCAAATCCCGTGTTTTTTTTTTTGGGCCATGTCTTTTTCGGGGTCACACCGTAGGATCGTCGCTCGCCTTCCGACATTTTTACGGGCTTTCACCGCCGGTGATCATGTCTAACCGCATATAAATTTGGGTCTTTCACCCTGGGCGGGATCTAACCCATCTTTCTACGCTCAAACACGTGTGATTTATATTTATTATTGTTTTATACAATCGTGAGTCTCGATTTTGAACTTTGTCTCATTTCCAAGCTCACCCCACATTCACCAAGAATGGTGAATAACAGTACCACGCACCCACACCCGACTCGATGCGATGTGACTGTGCATATGAAATTCAATCATGTCATTTCATGCTAACGTCATGCTGTTATGCACTATAAAGAGCTAAGATGCAACATTTATAAATTCGAATAATTATAGTTTCCTACATATGGCTATCCATCATAAATTTCATGTCAATACATCAATAAGCATGCATTGACATGATTTTCACACAACCAACATGTTATTATTACAAGACATACATGACATTATACATTATTATTCATTGTTATTCATTCATTATTAATATTACATATTATTCACATTATTCATATTATTATTATTATTATTCATATTATTCCAAATTTTTTTAATAATACATAAAAAATAACACTCCACAAAGTCCGAAAAATCAATCCCCAATCGCCTTGAACAATCTCAGTATCCTATCCGCATCGGTCCAAAAATTACCCTAAAATTCAGTTCGATCAACACAAAAACGCCCCGAAATTCGTCAACTGCTTGAAAACAAATTCAGGGCTCTACCCCATCACCCCAAAAACAGCCCCAATACTCCCAATATCATCCCAAAATCTTATGACTAACCACACCTACAAGGTCACTCGCTCCGAAGAAAACCTATGCCATTAAATGGCTTTTAAACTAAAAACAACCCATGTAGGAAAATTCTCTACCTCGTGGAGTTTGACGAAACTCCAAGATTTTGGTATCCACGCGTACCTCGCGATACGTGGATCGACTTTGCCTTTTGCTTCGATCGAAACCCACACCGATTCGCGAATCTTAGGAGAAAGAATAGAGTTTCACTTCACTTTCTCTCTTCGCGTTTTCTCTCCTCCCTCACCCTCACTGTCCGTTTTTTTTTCTTGCCAAAATGGCCCATTTTCCCTTTTTTTGACTTTTCTTCCTTCTTTATAGTTTTCTTTTCTTTTTTTCTTTCTTTTTGATTTTTTCCTTCATTTTCTTTTTCATTTTTTCTCATTCACTCTATCCAATCAAACTCCCCACAGCTCCATTCCCATTCTTTTTAAATTTTCATTTTTTTTTCTTTTTCTTTATTATTCCATTTGACTTTTTTTCCCCTATTTCTCCATTTGACACATGGCTCAATATGAGCCACTTATCCAAGTGTTATGTGTCACTTACTACACCACATGGTTATCATGTCATGTGTCCATCTCCCAAGGTGCCAAGTGGCATCCACATGGTCATGTCATGTGTCACCCGACACCCAGTATCTCGAAAAACATGATATTTCGACTGTCTCGGAATCCGACGAAATTCGACGGGATAACTAGATTTTGCGAGATGAATTCAACCGTGAGGTCCGTTTTGTCATCCGAGATTTAGAAAATTTCTGGTTTTCAATCAAAATTACCGTTTTACCTTTTTTCGGAAAATTTGAATTTTTCTGCCTTACATTTCACCTCAATGCATTTCGCCCTCGAAATTCACACATACTGAAGCACACGAATACATGCATATAAGCAAAGAATATTCTAATGCCAAATATTAGACCACGCACCTTCAGCCCATCAACAAAGGATAGGTGGTCTCCATCGTGTCCTCGTTGCTCCCACTCGCTTTCTCCAAGCCTTGGTAACACCACATCACTCTCATCACTCACCGCACGGGCCAGACGCAAACCCGATTCCGCCATCTAAGATACGCATTAGTCCTCCGGCTGTCCCATCAAATAGTAATCTCCCAATCCACTTCCACACCAGCCGACCCAGTATACTTCGGTATGGAAGAATGGAACACCTCATTGATCGCTGATAAACTCAAGATAGCGCTCAACCGAGCAAGAAACTGCATTCACCCCTAGTCTCTCGGGCGGCCCGATATACCCTCACTTCTACTTCCTCGTCACTAAATCTGACCACCCTCTGTGGCATCACCTTCAAGAAGACGTGATCACCCACCAATCCTGCAGAGGTCGACGCCGCCCTGGCTTCTTCGACGAGTTCTTCGTCACTGGTCGTAAGGAGGCGATTTAATCACCCACCTTCTCGCAGGTGTTCTAAATCGCATCCAAACTGATGGAACTCTCCCACCTCTGTCCAACAAATCGGGAATCGGCATGGCCTCCCATATAAAGCCCCTTTAGAAGCCTGATAGGGTGTCATCTCAGATACTCGCCCGATAATCGTCAAGTATAGTGAATTCCACCTGGGTGCGTGCCTCCTAACTACCCTTTAAATCAGCGACGCATGTCAGCAAAGATGTCCTTCTAAAACTGTGGGCGGTCCTCTTCGATCACCCATCTGTCTCAGGGATTTAAAATGTGCAATAATTAGTCGGGCAACTAAGGCCCCCATGGCCTTTAAACTCTTCCAAAGTGTGTCAGAAACCTCGATCCCCCCGTCCGATAATTAGCGGCATCCCAAGACTCCATGTAACCGAACAATCTCTCTAATAAACAACCTACATAATTCCTCCAGTGTAAAGGCCATCTGCACCGCTAGAAAATGTGCCGACTTAATGAGCTAGTCCATTTATTCCATACCGCATCGCTTTCCGCGGTAGCCCCGCGCGCGGGGTCACAAAGTCCATCGTGACGCGTTCCCACTTCCACTCCGCCACTCAAACGGGTCGAGTAAAGTTCCTGGATTTTCGATGCTCAACCTTACCTCGCTGGACACGCGTGAGACAACGCCAAACAAATCTCCAACGTGTCGCTTCATTCCTACCCAATACTAACAACTAAGATCACAGACATCTGCGCCACCTGACACAAGAAACGAGAAGTGAACTCCTTTGAGGATTCTCTTCAAAGCGGGCCACTGAGGAACCAACTTCATCCCCTATAAATCGGCGCTACCATCTGTGGATGGCCCGCCTTTATCACCTGTACTCGATCAGATCACCCCCGATGGACGATACTCGCGGCCCTTCCCTTGGGACTTAATCACCCTGCTAAGTAAGGACGACGTAGCCACCAAACTCCCTAACGCCTCCCGGCGTCGATCATTGAGAGCTGCGCCTCAAACTATCACACAGCTTCTCGAGCATCTACCACCCCAGAGTTAACTAGCGGCGACTCCCATGACTTCCCAATCGAGGGCATTAGCCACTACATTTGCCTTATCAAGATGGTAATGCAAAATGAAGTGATAATCCTCTAGATACTCTATCCATTTGCGTTGCCTCATGTTGAGGTCCCGTTGTGTGAAAATCTACTTTTGACTCTTGTGGTTTAAAAATACTTCAAACTGCTCACCATACAAATAGTGGCACCAAATCTTTAAGGCAAAGACAATGGCTGCCAACTCCAGATCATGTGTAGGGTAATTCTGCTCATGATTCATTAGTTGTCTGGAACCATAAGCTGCGATCCTCTGACGCACGCATCCTGGCCCGTCCAGAGGCAGCTCACAATACACAATCAAAATTGCCTCTATTCCGAGACTATCATAATAGAGCTATATACTGTTCTCTTTTCAATTCCTTGGAATGCCTTCACACAAGTCATCCCACCTCAAAACTCGAATTCCCTTCCGAGTCAATCTAGTCATAAAAAGCCGCTAGCCAGAAAAATCAATGAACGTCCCATGCACCCGCTGGCCAAGAAACCGCTGCATTCGAAGACCGACTTCGCCTCCCAACTCATAACAAATTTTCTACCTTATCGATTCTACCACACATTCAAGTCGACACAACGTGTCCCACTCACCAAGAAGCCAAAACTTGCACTTCACTAAACTTGGGTATTAACCGATGGTCCTCGAAAGTCAGAGAACAATCCTCAAATGATCCTCATGCTCCTCCTCAGACTGGGAGTATATTAAGATTTCGTCAACAAATACCACAACAAACTGATCCAAATATGGTTGGAAAACCCTATGCATGAGATCCATGAATACCGCCGATACTCGCTAACCCGAAGGCATCATTGTAATCCAACGCCCACACGCGTTTCAAACGCCGTTTGGGTGGATATATGCCTCCCCAACCTTCAAATTAAGGTAATCTGCACGGTCTATCTTTTGAGTAGACTGCCACAAAAAGTTATCCGAGAAAATTCCAATTTCTGGAAAAAGGATAAAATCGTAATTTTGGTCAAAAATTTGAAATTTATTCTCTAGATTTCAGACGATGAAAAGGATTTCACCGTTGGAATCATCTCGCAAAATTCCAAATAACACGCTTCTAATTTCTCACGTAATTCGAGACAATAAATTTGCACGCTGCCAAGGCATCGAAAAGTATCGGGTGCCAGAAACGAAATGTGAGGCGCAGCCATGATATAACATATACCATGACAATATGTTGCATGAGCGAGCAGGTGATCAAATGGATGTACCGAGATAGTGTCAATGTCAAAATCCAAGTCTTGGGGACATAGATGGCATTTTTGGAATTATTAATGTAATGATACGAGACAAAATAATGCATAGTGGTTGTCTTCTTCAAATAGGAAAGCCAAAAGAAAACGTGGGGCAGAACCACTAAAGGGTCTAAAACAGATTTAGAGCCAGATTCTCTCAAATTTCGGGCGATCTCGACCGTCAATTCCCTTGGGTTGAAGAAGCAAAGTTGTTCACGCGACCAGGCAACGCGTACCTGGCTGTGGGGTTTCAAGGAGTTTCGACAAACTCGTGAGGTAGATTTATCCTACTTGGTTTTACACTTTGTTTAAGTGTTTTATGATGTTGGTTAGGTTGAGGCCTTGAGCAGTAGTTTGATCGATCAAAACTTGGGGCCAAGATTGTTAGAATTTTGGAGCCATTTGGGCCAGTCCACGGACATGTGTGGGCGATGTGGGCTGTTGGAGTTGTGATTATGCATTAAATCATGTATTGTAATGTATGAGGCGAAATGGACACTTGAATTCGGGTTCCAAGTGAGCAGATGATTGGATGATAGGCGAGTGGCTTGACCAACTCGAGGTTTCGCACATTTTATGTGAATAGTGACATGAATTAATTTTGTGTAAAAATGTGTTTGGTTGAGTGATTCAAGATGAATTGCTCGTGTTTGTTGATTAGCCCACGTGAGCTAATTTTTGGTGTAATGGATTGTGAAATTGCATAACATGTTTGTGTGATTTAAATTATGTAAATATATGCATGATGATATATTTGCATGTAATTTATATAAATTGTATTGGAATTGGCATCCCATGCATTTCCATATGCGTTGGGCACCACAGAGCAATGGGAGTGAGTGTATGAGGTGGTTTATTGAGAGAGTGAAGTTCGGACGTTGACTAATAATAATAATTATCGGAATTATTGTCCATTACAATATCGAGTTAGTCCATATAAAAATTATCAATCGTCGAAGTCGGTCCAATTGATATACATCGGAGGGTTGTCCACTAAATAGATTATCGGAGTCGATCCATTACTTATATCGGAGGGTTGTCCACATTTAAAAACAAATACCTTTGTTTTGAAAGTAGTGTTTCTCATACATGGCTTAGGCAAGTGTGAGGGAGTCGGTGAGGACTCGGGACATGGGTTGGTCATTTAGACATTCAAGTAGGATCACGTATTTGCTTGAATGTGTGTTTACATAGGAGCATTGCATAATACTTAGGTGAAGTAGCCCGTTTAGGGTGATTCCACTATTTGCGATAAGCTCACCTTATCGAGGATATTATTTTTCGGTACGGGGGAGTGTGCGAGGAGACGGCGCCATCTGAGGCGAATCTTGAAGCGGGTTATGGCTTTGGTGTTTTTAGAATACATGTATTAGAATGTTGTAAACTTTTAATATGTGTTGTATAAGTAAACTTTAACTCTTGGAAACTATGGTATATAGTTAGTGTATTTGGATAGTGGTTGTGGGCCCCAGTGGTAGTTTTACTCATATATATGTCATATTAATTTGTTTTGGGACGAGGTTTTGTTCTTTGGTAAACTCCCCTACAAAGGAGACTACGATTTAATGAATAGTGTCGATTTGCAGGCCTTCACGAGTATTCTCTGTGGGTTGTGGGTAGTCAACGGACCCCCGGGATTTGGGGCGTCACAGGTTGGATGTAGGTTTAGGTATGAGATTACCTAGGAAGGCACGGAACAAAACTAGAACACTGCATGCATGTGTTTTAGGTGATTGTTTGATAAATAATATGTAATCATGTGAATGTTTGATGAATGGTGTGTATACCATGTTGTATGTGTTATGATTGTTTGTGTGCTTAGTAATTAGCACATAGGAAAACAAGTGATGTGTTAGAAAATTTTAGGAGTTTTACAGTGTGTAAAACTAGAACAAGAAAATAAATAAAATAAATTTTAAGCAATTTATTTGGTTATTGGGAAATGAGGAAAAAAAAAATGGATAAGTATTTTTTTGTGTTCCAGTAGCAGGAAAAGAAAAAAAAAAAATAGGTATGTGTATTGTGGTTGTTTTCCAGTAGCTGGAAAGTAATGAAAAATAAATAAATAAATAAATAATTTTTTATATAAATTTATTTAGGTATACTGGAGAAAAAAAAATGTATATATATATTTTGGGTATTTTCTAGTAGTAGAAATGTTAATATATATATATATATATATAAAATGAAAAAAAAAAAAAACCACGAGAGCTAGGCCTTGCCCAATTAGACTTGAGCAACTGGGTCACGATCAGTCATTGTATCGTGGCACTTGAGAGCTGATTTAGCTTAGGGAGAAATTTGAAATTGTATTGATAGAAAAAAAATTTGTATTACAAGAGCTAGAACACTTGGTAGAAGGTGGCACGGCACAGGAGAGGTGTTGTGTCACGATACAAATTTGTATCGTATTTGAAGCGACTAGGATGGGTGAAGTGTATATGATACAACGCGCTATGTATTGTGACGAGAGCGATAGGATGAGGCGTGGGTTGTATCGCGACCCAAGCCACGACACGGCCAGGGGCGCGCGCGACACTCGGCCCGCGACCGCAGCGAGGCCAGGGCCCGCGATCACGGTCGGGCGAGCCTGCGACACGCGTGGCCCAGGGCGGCCGCGATCTGACCGTGCGGTACCAGGGCGCACCTAGGTGTCTTTGGTGGGCAACCCGGGGCGTACGCAGTGCACAGGCACATTTAAACTCGATGTGTTCTGAGTCACTTTTTGGGCATTGTTCATAAACAATGTTCATGAACACTGTTCATCACAAAAAAATTTCGGAATTTTTTTTTAATTAAATAAAATAAAATAAAATCAAATAAGACAAAATTTTGGAAAAATAAAATTTTCGAAAATAAAATTTTTGTGAATAAACTTGATTTGACATGTGAATTAATTGTCTCGCATTGCATTTAAATGCAGGGACATAGAATATGAACTGTATATTCTGAGTATGAATAGTGTCTCGAGAGTTTGTGTTCTGTCTTAGAATCTTGCATTGTATTTAACTTGTCATTGCTGTGTAGATGACTAGTCGAGGGACGAGAGATGAGGCGTCCACGGGGGTACTGTCAGGAACCCATAGGCATTTAACCGACCATCGATGTTGTTCGGTAGGCCTTTGTAGAAGCGATGGGTATTTCGGCGGCTATGGCACATCTTGGTATAGCGGTGGTCGAGGGAGGTCTGGTAACCTCCAAGATTTAGGGCGCATCATCCAGCCGACATTCACAAGGAAGGAAGTCAGATGGTGTGAGACCATTGGTTTGCGGATCGAGAAGGTGTTAGAGGCCATGGGATTACCTCGGCAGCGACCGGGACCGGGGTTAAGGCTGCGTTGGTAGAGGTGAAGACGAGTATGGTGGAAATGGGCGGACCTCCTAGAGACCTAGAGGCGTATGACATGGGCGAGTTTCGGGGGGTGTTGCATGGGTAAAGTACTTTCGGATCTTTGCGAGGCGTAGAAGGCTCGGGGAGTTCCTAAAGTTGAAGCGAGGACGATGGCGGTGATGGATTATGGCTAGGTTCACGGAAATTTGCTTCGATTTCTTTGATGATTATGGGGCCACAGAGACATAGCGAGTTGGAAATTTGAGAATGGGCTGAAATTATTATTCGGGCCGGGATGTAGGACCGCTGAGGATATGGACTCCATGGTTGGGGCCGGCCACGACCATAGAGAGATAGAGGATGCTCAGACACTCGGGATCTGGGTGTTAGTAGCAAGAGGAATGAAAGTGGAGTCTTAACTCGGTCGGGAAAGAGCGAGAGAGATTTTCCCCAGTTCACGAGGGTTTTGGTCGCGGCGGGTTCGGACGGGGGTGAGATGAGAGGATTGCAGGTCGATCTGGGTAGATGGTATGCTACCATTGCCAGCAGCCTGGACACATGAGGAAGGATTGCCCCGGAGGCAGATCCCGGGGTTTTGGGACGGCCACCAGTCAGTTAGTGGTGGACATGAGAGGATCTGATGCGTTCCTCCACGGCCGGTACGAGGGCCGGAGGAGCCGGTTTGGTTTCGGGGGCCACATGGGCACCTCCGGCTCATGGGCGGCAGGGGCCAAGTTAGGGGCCAGGCGGAGGACGGGCCGCGGCGGGGACATCGGGGTTTAAGGGCATGTGCGCCATCACATCGCGGTGAGTCGGCGGACCGACCCGATTATCACGAGTGCGTTTTCCTCCTCGCTATGGGCAAGAGTGTTATTGATTCTAGTGCTTCGCATTCTTTCATTGCTGCATCAGTTGTGATCGAGTTGGGCTTAGAGGTCGAGACCTTAGAGGAACCTTTGTATGTGAGTTCTCCCCTAGGGATTAGGGCGAGAATATGGATGATATGTCGAGGTTATGAGCTGGAGATCTCGGGAACTCTACTCATAGTGGACTTGAGGATCATGGACATATCAAAGTTGATGTCATCACGGGGATGGATTGGTGGCGACTTACGGATCGTTATCGATTGAGTGTGGAGGTTCTTTGTCACACACCTGAGCCGATTTTCGTGTGGTGTTTTAGGAGACCAAACGTAACATTTTGCCCCGGGCGGTTTACAAGTCAGTGTTAGGGACCTTGAGTTAAGCGGGTTGGCTAGTGAGCCTTACCTTGAAGGGACGGAGAGACGAGACTTAGAACACCTTGAGTAGTGTGCGAGTATGGATGTTTTTCCCGAATGAGCTACGGACTACCTCCCTGAGAGGGTTATAGACCCCGGTATCGAGTTACACCACAGTGCTTTCACCTATCTGTATGACTCGCATAGGATGGCACTAGTTGAGTGCGAGGAACTCGAGTCAGTTCGAATTTCTTGGATAAGGAGGTTCGATAGGCCCGAGCACTTCACCATGGGCGCTCGGTTCTATTTGCGAAGAAGAAGGGCGAGACGCCGTACGTGATTACAGACAGTTGAATAGGGTTACGTCGAGAATCGGTACCCGCATTCTGCCAGGGATTGATGACTTGTTTGATCGGTTGAGAGGAGCGCGAGTCTTATAAGATAGATCTTATACTTGGTTACCATCGAGTTGAGGTTAAGGAAACGGATATCCCTAAGGCGGCGTTTAGTCACAGCGTTATGGGCACTTTGAGTTCTGATGATGCCGCTTTGGATTGATGGATGCGGCGACATTCATGGATCTCATGCATAGGTGTTCTGACCCTACTCTAGATCGGTTAATAAGTAGTCTTCGTGGATGACATTTTGATCTACTCCCGGTCAGTGGGAGCATGAGTATCGCAGGGGATCGTGTTACGGTTGTTGAGAGAAGGCATCGGTATGCATGTAAAGTTTAGTAAGTGCGAGTTTGGCTTGCGGGTGAGATTTTTGGGACATGGTGTCGACATCGAGTGTCGGTCGACGGAAAGTTGAGGCCGTGAGTTGGGAGATCAAAGTCGATCTTCGAGATCGTAGTTTTCTTGGGATTGTTTGGGTATTACAGAGATTCATTGTAGGGATTTCTCCGGATGGCGGCACATGACAAGGTTGACTCGGAAGGAGAATTCGGTTGATTAGGATGGCCGTGCGAGAGCGTGGGAAGTTGAAGGAGACCGCCGGCTCCTATCTTGACTAGTCTGGGCCCGAGGGGGGACAAGGGTACCACGATCTGTGATGCCTCGGCGGAGGCCCAGGATGTGTTTTTGATGAGTCGGGAGGGTAGTAGCTTATGGTTCCGTCGGTTGAAGAATCATGAGCGAGAATTACCCCCTTTACGTCATAGAGTTGGCGTAGTAGTCTTCGCCTTAAAGATTTGGTGCCCTTTACTTATATAGCCGAGGAGTTCGAGGTGTACTCGGACCTGAAGTCGAGTATATTTTCTACGTGGGACCTCGACATGAAGTAAAGCCTTGAGATGGATGCATTCCTAGAGGATTATGACTTCACTTTGCATTACCATCCTGGTAAGGCAAATGTGGTGGCTGATGCACTAAGTCGGAAGTCACGGGGAGTATTGGCTAGTATAGCTTCCCGGGAGTGGCGGATGCTCGAGACTGTGGGATAGTTTAGATTCTGATCACAATAGCTGGCCACAGGTCAGTTGGGAGTTTAGTGGCTACACTTGAGTCTTTGTTGAGTGTAGTAATTGATTCCCGATAGCGGGGCGGAGATAGTGTCCATCGAGGATAGGGTCTGGTCAGTGCGGTGGGGAGGGTTGGATTAATCCACACGGATGGTAGTCTTGGTATAGAGGACGGGTAGTGGTTCCCCGTTCGTAGGTTGAGAGGGAGATTCTCAGGGAGTTTCACTGCTCTCGATTTGCCGTGCATCCAGATGGCACGAAGATGTACTAGGATCTTCGTCGTCATTATTACTAGAGCGGGATGAAGAGACAAGTAGGGGACTTTGTGCGACAATGTCTCACGAGTCAACAGGTTAAGTGAGCACAGGAAGCGGCGGCTACTTCAGCCATTGGAGGTGGCTGAGTGGAAGTGGGAGCACGTCACGATGGATTTTGTGACCCACTTGCCACGGACACCGCAGAGACATGATGCGGTATGGGTGATAGTGGACCGGCTCATGAAGTCGGCACATTTTCTAGCCGTGCGGATGACCTTCTCATTGGAGAGATTACAGGTTACATTCGAGAGATAGTCGGCTACATAGATGCGGTATCCATAGTGTCGGATAGGGACCCGAGGTTTACGGCGCACTTTTGGAAGAGTTTCCTAAAGGATATGAGCACACGGCTGACCGTAGAGTACGACTTTCCACCGCGAGATAGATGGGTGAGTGGGAGGACTATGCGGGTGTTAGAGGGACATGCTACGGGCATGCGATCACGGATCCTGGGAGTGGAGTGGGAGAATTTGTTGCCCTTAGTGGAATTCGCTACAACAACAATTGTCGGTAGTATTGGATGGCACCGTATGAGGCATTGTACGGGAGGCCTGTACGGATCAGTTATGTTGGACGAGGTGGGAAAGAGCTTTCGGAAATCCAGCGGTCTGATCGATTAGAGACACCTCGAAGGTGAGCTTGATACGACGGCGTCTTCTCACTGACTCGAGTGGCGAAGAGATATCTTTGTGTACGGCGTCGACCCTTGGAGTTCGAGGTTAGGAATCCGTCTTCTTGAAGGTGATGCCTAAGGAGAGTGGTCGGGTTAATGACGAGGAAGCTATCGCCCAGGGTTTTGTGGGCCTCAAGATGCTCGAGAGGGTAGGCAGCATTGCATTGCTAGGTTGGCTTTCTTGCCAGCGTAGCCGGTGGTGTCTCACAATTATTTAACGTCTCCATTACTCGTATACTCAGGATCGGCTCATGTGGTGGATGGGGACGTATTGAGGTTGACAGCGATGGGACCTTTGAGGAGGACTGGTGTGCATTTGGATAGATGTGATCGGGTTTTGCGATGCAAAGGCCGATTAGTGCCCAGTGCTATTTTGAGCCACTATTCAAGATGGGTTTTGAGTGCTTTTTGGCACTAATCATATTAATTGAGCGATTGACATGTGCGGAGTCCACTTAGTACCTGCCCAGTCCATTTTAAGGTTTGTTTTGGTAATTTGCGGGGTTTGCATGCCTCGATATTAATAATTTCAAGTTTGATGTCAGAGTTGGTCTTCGAATGCGAGATTCCACAGTGATTTCATCAACGAAGCCAGAAGAAATGTGAAGTGGAGTGTGGGAGGAATGATGCGGTGGCAAAACGGGAGGAAAGCGATTTTTCGGTTGTGCGTTGCGAAAGTTTTCTTGGGATTGCGAAATTTGCAATCATAGCTAAATTTCGCAATCCTAGCCCCGAATTTCGCTATGCAAAATTTCGTAAGCTAGTAATTTAAGTGCTAGCGAAAGAATCTGCCCATTCATAGAAAATTTTGATTTTAAACTATCTCTTGTGATTTTAGATAGGCTAGTGAAATTTCTGCATAGCGAGGAAATTTACTGCCATAAGCGAAATCCCGGCCCACAATGTTTTTATATTTTGATTCCAAACGATACGTTTTGATTAATTACCATTTGTCTATTGGCAATTTCATATTTTAGGCATTTTGTCATTTCACACCTTGGGGTTGGCTATATAAGCTCCCCTACAACTGTAACCTAACTTTGCCATTTATGCAAGTTCATATCTTTAGTTTTAGGTTTTATTTTTGCTCTCTTCTCTTCTCTTTCTCTCATTTTCTCAGCGAACACACCCCTTGAGGATGACAACTCGAGGATGCGCTAAGCCTGAAGCCTTGAAGAGAAGGGTTCTTAGCAGTTTGGGGCCTACTTTGCGGGGTTGTCCTCATGCTTTAAATGATACATGTCTTTTGCATTTATGGTTAAACTTTCTAAACATAGGGTTTGCCATTTAATGTCTTTCTTTTGAGTCGATACTTGTCATGCTTTAGGGTTCGATTGCATTCTTAATGGTAGATGCAACGACATTCTTTAGATGTCATTCTGAGCCATTGAAATGAGGTTAAATGCTAGGGTTTCAAAGCGATTGGGACGATGAATGCTTAGTATTTGATTTGACTCAAATAGGAGTGGTTCTAGGGTTAGGTTTTATAGCTAAATAAGATTTGACTATATGTCATTAGCCTAATCTGAGAAATAACCCGATGACACTTTAATACCCCGTGTTATCAGAAAGTAGTGACTGAGCCTTCAAGGTTACCATTTCACACTTTCGGTTTAAGCTATTTGATTTATCAATGAACAACCAACCCCTGTTGCAGCAAATCCAAAAATCGAACAAAGTCTCACCATTTTCAAACATTAATGCGAATCATTCGTGGGATGAGAAAACCCGTCCGTGTTGGGCCCCTAGACCGCTATCTTGCGATGGCTTGACTAAACGATTAGGAGAGATATAAGGAAACAAATATTGTTGATTCGGATCACCACCGTGCGCGAATCAAAGGCCAGGTAGGACTAGGTAAGAGGGTGCTATGACCTTGTGGGTGGAGGGTCGACGTGGGAGCGCGAGGACACGATCACGGGCCACTATCCTTTCTTGTTTAGGGATGAGTAAGTGGTTTAGTTGTTTAAATTTTAAATGACTAGTTTACATGCATGGTAGAGTGCATTTATACGCATGTGAGTGGTGAGATTGTCAAAAATTTGGGAATGAAATTCCTTTTAGAGGAGAATGTACGGCAAGGAAAATTCTAATTTAAGAAAAAGGGTAAAATCATAATTTCGGTCAAAAATCTGAAATTTATTCTCTAGATCTCAGATGACGAAATGGATTTCACTGTTGGAATCGTCTCGCGAAATCTAGCTAACACGTCGAATTTAAGTCAATTAGAGGCAGTTAGATTGCATGTTTTTGAGCATCGGTATCGGGTCTTAGTAAAGCTTGAAATGTGAGGTGACAAAAGTCACATATAACATATACTCATGTGACACATGTTGCATGAGTAGAGAGGTGATCGAAATGGACGGCCAAGATAGTGCCAAATGTCAAAAATCTAAGCTTAGGGACATAGATGGCATTTTTGAAATTGTTTAAATGATAATGAGACAAAATAATGCATAGTGGTTGTCTTCTTCAAATAGGAAAGCCAAAAGAAAATGAGGGGCAGAACTTACAGTGGCCGAAAATAGTGATTTTAGAGTTAGAGAGAAACTACTCTACAGATTTAAACGATGGAGTGTCGAATTCTTGAACAGAAGCAAAGTTGTTCTGTGACGAGGGCAACCATAGCGAGCTCCGTTTTAAGGAGTTTCGACAAACTTCGTGAGGTATGGGATTTATCCTACTTGGTTTTACACTTTGTTTAAGTGTTTTATGATGTTTCGGTTGGGTTGAGGCCTTGAACGGCCGTTGGATCGATCCTAAAACTTGGGACCGAATTGTTAGAATTTTTGGACCCATTTGGACAGTCCACGGACTGTGTGTGGAGGTGTGGGCTGTTGGGTTGTGATTTATTCATTAAATCATGTATTGTGATGTGTATGAGGCTAGGAAATGGCCGTGAAGAGTCGGAGTTAAAGTGAGCCGATGATTAGATGATAGGCCGTGAGCGTTAACTCGAGGTTTTTCTTGTTTGTAAGCAAGATAATGACCGCGAATTAATTTTGTGTAAAAATGTGTTTGGTTAGTGATTCAAGATGAATTGCTGTGTTTGTTAGTGCGCGTGAAATTTGGTACAGTGTAATGGATTGTGAAATTACATAACATGTTTGTCTGATTTAAATTATGTAAATATATGCATGATGATATATTTGCATGTGTTATATAAATTGTATTGGAATTGGCCTCATACATTCCATATCGTTGTGGCACCTAGACGGTGGTGAGTGCGCCAGGTGGTTTATTGAGAGAGTAAGTTTCGGAGGGTTTGGTCAATATAATAATTATCGGTGTGTGTCCATTACAATATATCGGTAGTCCATATAAAAATTATCAATCGTTGGAGTCATTGAATTGATATACATTGGATTTATCCGGTAAATAGATTATCGGGTCGGTCCATTACATATCGGGTTGTCATTTAAAAACAAATACCTTTGTTTTGAAAGTAGTGTTTCTCATACATGGCTTGACAGTGTAAAGGGAGTCGGTGAGGACTCGGGACATGGGTTGGTCATTTAGACATTCAAGTAGGATCACGTATTTGCTTGAATGTGTGTTTACATAGGAGCATTGCATATGCACTTAGGTGGAGAGTAGCCCATTTAGGGTGATTCCACTACTGGGCGATAGCTCACCCTGTCGAGGGATATTATTTTTCAGGTACAGGGAGTGTGCGAGGAGACGGCTCATCCTAGAGGCCGATACTGAAGAAAGCCGGGTTGTGTTTTTGGTGTTTTAGAATACATGTATTAGAATGTTGTAAACTTTTAATATGTGTTGTATAAGAGTAAACTTTTAACTCTTGAAACTATGGTATATAGTTAGTGTATTTGGATGAGTATTGGTTGTGGGCCCAAGTGGCCGTTTTACTCATATATATGTCATATTGAACTGTTTGGGACAGGTTTTGTTCTTTGCTAGAGCTCCCCGTACAAAGGAGACTCTGCCCGATTTTTGTGAATTGTGTTGGTTTACCCGACGTTCACGAGTATTCTACGGGTTGACAGGTAGTCAACGGACCCCCGGGATTTGGGGCGTCACACTCGCCCCTCTCAGCTAGTCAAACAAATCATCAATCCTCGGTAATGGAATTACGATTCTTGATCGTAGCTTTCTGTTCCAGCTATCGATGAAATCAATGCGGTCGAAGATCTTGTCCTTCTTGGCAAATAAAATCAGATGTGTGGTGGTGTTGATCCTATCAAAACCCTTTATCCAACAATTCTGCGAGTTGGACCTTGAGTTCATGCAACTCAGCAGTGTATCTGTGAGGAGTCATAAGGAATGGGCGCATTACTAAGTTGTAACTCCATGACGAGTCCATGCACAATGTGGAAGTGAAATCTCGGTAGCTCATCGGAAAGACATCCTGTACTCATGAACCCGCAGGTAGACTCAAATCCTCTCACCTCGATCCTACAGGGTAAGGCTTGCTAGCCAACCCATTCTTGTCCCACTCCCATGCAGTCATGCATGATGCAGGTATAAAGGATCATGCTTCTCCCCTGAAAAGTCACACGAATACCGTCCTTGTGTAGGGCGGTGAATCCTCTACTATCACGTCGATACAGCGGCTCGGTGTCACGATCGACGATCAATGCCGAATGACATCAAAATCCGATATGTCCATCACGAAGGATCACGAGTGACCAGTCCTAAGATCTCTAACTCACAATCTCGACATATCTGATCAACACTCACTCTAGTTCTTAGGGGAGAATTCACATATAACGACTTTTCCAAGATTTCAACCTCTAAGCCCAAACTTTTCTCACATTATGCAACAATAAACTATGAACGATGCACACAGATTTATAGCGGCTCTTATCAAAGTGTGAGAGCGAAAGCATTACCACAATATATCGGTGATCACCTTAAGCTGGTCTGTAGTACCACTAACGTAGACATGCCCACTGGGTCCTAAAGTACGATTTGGAAGTCTTGGCCTCGACCCGACCACGTGCTGCGGCCCGTGTGGCTCATGTATGCGAAATAGTAGGTGCTTGTACGGCACGGGGGCCCATTTCATCGGTTTCCTGACCTATCTTTGGGAGTAAGGGGAACCAAACTACATCCACGCATGTCCCACTAATGATTGGAACTGTGATGTCCCATAACTCTAGGATCCCTACCTCTGTGGACAATCCCGTCTCATGTGCCCAGGCTGATGGAAATGGTAGCATGTCATCTGCCCGTCCACATTTGAAGCCGACTACGACCTTGGCCACACGATAGTCGCGACCTTCCTTGAAATTAAATGCGAATCCATAAGTCTTCTGCTTCTTCCTAGAGCTAGAAGAATATTGACTCTTCTTCCTCTTAGCACTAACACCCATCCCCTGGATACTTTGTGTGTCGTCTATTTCTCTTTCAATGGCCAAAGCTATCCTGACCATCGAGTGTCCCCTCCTCCCATGTATGTCGAAAGATGATGAAACCCCTGGAGGTTACTCGTCCCTCCCTGGCCGATCGTTGCACTAGTTCGTGCAGTGGTAGCAACCCTGGCAGCTAAACACTTTAGTGCTGGCAAGTTGCAGCGCTATGGCCTCTTTAAAGGCATGTGTGGATCAAACACGGGTGGTGGGTGCCTGTGTCTGAGACTGACCTCTCGTCCTCTTCCTCTAGGTTACCATCTCTACATAAGTCAAATAGCAATTGAGATTTCTTTTCTTGTCTAACTAATGGTGTATATGCCACTACTATGGAGCCCGGCTCTAGTGATTCTTCAATTTCTATACATTCTATCATACATATATTACAAACCCTGATACACATCTCTCGTGGTACATATTCGAACACCAAAGCAATCAATGCACACAATGTCGTGTTCTACACCCATACCCACTAATCCTAGGTATTTAGACACCTAACTCTCGATACTTAGCTATGACAAGCCAATATTCGAAAACACTGGTGGATACCCCCACCCGAGCTCTTAGGTAATCATTAACTTTGGGCTGCGATACCAAAATTTGTGAGCCATGGTGCTGGGGTCAGTTGTGACCAAATCGACCGCGAATTCTGTCTTGCACCTAAGTCTTTGTACCGAGACCGGTACCAACTATCCATGGACACCGAGTTACTCGGCACCACTTCCATACGTCCCTTCACCGGGACCCATTCATTCATATTTAAATCTAAAATATGAAAAGAAAATGAATAATTACAGTCTGTAGGGGTCCGATCACGACCCTCTTACCATAATTACATACCCGACTATTTATACAATAGTCCAAAAGAATTTTATAAAAATCATTTTATACAAAACATTTTTAAAAAAATTGTTACTCAAGGCCACATATGGGCCTCCTTCGCAAATCATGACTCGTCGGAGGCGTCGTCTCCTGTACACTCTTATGCAGAAAGAAGTCACGATGGTGAAACAATGCCCAGTAGAAAATTCTCCTACAAAACCTCCCACCTAGTACATGCAATATTTCATACCTTTTATCAAGCCACATTCCATACATAAATGCAATCCCCTATATGGAATATTTAATATCATGCACAAGATGGAGACTCCTCATATCGTAACGAGACTGAATGAGCTCCCTCACATATTGCCAAGTGTGAAAACCAGTCATTGGTGTTTCACCCAATGACTTAACTCATTGGATAACCCTCCGATATTTATTTTAATTTATCAAATCCTGTGATTTTTTTTTTTTTTTGGGCCACGTCTTCTTCGGGGGTCACACTGTAGGATCTTCGCGCACCTTTGAAGGCATTTTACGAACCTCAAAGCCGGGTGATCATGTCTAACTGCATATAAATTTGGGTCTTTCACCCTGTAGGGGATCTACCCCATCTTGCTACACCCAAACGCACATGATTTATATTTATTATTGTTTTTATACAATCGCGAGTCTCGATTTTGGACTTTATCCCATTTTCATGCTCACCCCACATTCACCAAGAATGGTGAATAACAGTTCCATGCACCCACACCCAACTCGACGCGATGTAACCGTGCATATGAAATGCAATCATGTCATTTCATGCTATATCATGCTACATGCACAATAAAAGCTACATGCAATATTTATAAATTCCGGATAATTATATTTCCTACATATAATTCTCATCCATCATAAATTTCATGTCAATACATCCATAAGCATGCATTAACATGATTTTCACACAACCAACATGATATTCAAATTTTTTTTGCAATAACACATAAAAAAAAACAACACACACAGAGTCCGAAAATCAGCCCCGAACTGCTCGAAAACAATTCCGAAAATCTTGTCCAGATTGTCCGAAAACAATCCTGAAAATTCAACCCACACTGTCCGAAAACAATCCCGAAAATTCAGTTTAGACTGTCAGAAAACAGTCCCAAAAATTCTGCCCGGACTGTCCGAAAACAATCCCGAAAATTCCTAATATTCAGTCCCAAAATCTTAGGACTAAATCACATGGCCAGTCATGGCCCGAAGAAAACCTATGTCATTAAATGGATTTTAGGCTAAAAATAATCCAAATAGGAAAATTCCCTACCTCATGGAGTTTGATGAAACTCCAAGATTTTGGTACCCACGTGTAGCTCGCGATGCGTATATCGACTTTGCCTTTTGCTCTGACAAAAACCTATGGTCCGATTTCCGTAAATCTTAGAGAGAAGCTAGAGTTTCTCACTTTACTTTCTCTCTCTTTCTCGCATTTTCTCTCCCTCACTATCCGTTTTTTTTCTTACAAAAATGGCCCGTTTTCCCCTTTTTTACTTTTCTTCCTTCATTTTTCTTTTCTTTTCTTTTTTTCTTTCTTTTTTATTTTTCCCTTTATTTTCTCTTTTTCTTTCATTTTTCTCTTCATTTTTTTCTCATTTTAGTTTCTTATCCATGGCAGGAACTCCCTGTTGCTCGCTCCGGAATTTCCTTTTAATTTTTCATTTTTTCTTTTCTTTATTATTCCATTTGACTTTTTTCCTTTATTTCTCGACGACATGGCTCAATGAGCCACTTATCAAAAATACTATGTATCATTGCTACACCATGGTCATCATTCCATGTCCATCTCTCAAGGTGCCAAGTGGCATCCACATGAATCATGCCATATGTCACCATAGCGCAGATATCACCAGCGTGAAATTACATTTGTCTAATCGACAAAATTCGAGGAGGTAACTAAATTTGTGAGGCAGATTCAACGGTGAAGTCCGTTTAGATCATCAGAGATCTAAATTTACCAGTTTTCAATCGAAATTCTTTGTTTTACCATTTTTAGGGAAAAATTTATAGTTTTTCACGGAGTTTCTGAGATATCAATTTGATTCTCCAGGGATAAATATATGCCTTGATCATTATCATCAATCGCTAGAACAAAAGGTTAGATAGAACCAACTATGTGAGTTGGAAGAGGAATCTAAACATTGTCTTATATTGTGAGGGTATAATTTGGATGACCTTAAAGTCACTTCATGTAGCACCCACAAAGAGCTAAACACCTGAAGAGAGAGCTAACTATGAGGCATGGAGGAAGGATGATGAGAAAGCAAGGATGTATATCTTAGCGTCTCTCAATGAAATGCTGCAAAGTCAACATCAATCCATGTTTCAAATTGCAATGCTCTTGAGTCTTCAAGAGATGTTTGGAGTTTAGAGTAGATCAACTAAGCAAATGGTAATGAAGCAGATAATGAACACTAGAATGTTTGAAGGTACTCTAGTGAGAGATCATATGATAAAAATGATCGGACTCTTTAATGAGCCCAGGAGACCTAGGTCTTGTGGCGGGAAACACAAAATAACGTGGTCCTTGAGACATTGCCTCCTTCCTTCAATCATTTCAAGTTGAATTATTCGATGAATAAATTAGAATGGTCTTTGATTGAACTAATGCGCCTGACAACCCGAGATGACAAACGATTGTAAAGGCCGATAAATGTTAATTTTGTGTTAGGTGAGAATCCTCTAAACCTCCCAATGGGGAGGGGGGAGGAGAGAGAGCAGGTTGAGCAGTTTGGAAATCTAACTAATCGATCGAAAGTGCTCATGCTAGGCTCCCAATTATAAGCTGAACCTTTTGATCCTAATAGGAAGCAAAAGGAAAGTCTTAGTCTTGATTGAGGACAATAGAAGGAGGCGCCTAAGCTAAAGGGACAATCAGTTAACTTTTCTACTACAGTCCTTGAGTCTTGTTTTGTGGCTAATTCTGCCAATTCTTGGTGGATAGATTCAAGAGCCACTGACCATATTTGTAACTCATTACAGGGGTTAGGGTGACAAGAAGTCTTAATGAAGGAGAGATGCGATTAAAGATGGCTTCCTTAGCTTCCATCTCAATTATAGTTGTAGGGAATCTTAGTTTAGTTTTTCAAATAATTTAGTCTTAGTTTTACATGATTGTTTATTTGTGTGGACTCTAGAAGAATTCATTGGTTTCTAAATTATGCGACGATTATTAGTTCTTTTAATAAAACTTATATTTAATGAAATAGAATGTTGCAATGTGTTTTGATGAATAATCTCTATCATATTGATTGTGTTGTTATTCAAGTTCATATTGTGGAAAAGAAATCATTGAAAAGAAAGAGCCTAAGTAACCAACCAAAACGTTATGGCACTTAAGGCTTGATCGCATAAATTTGAAAAATACAAAAGACTAGTGAGTTGCTGAGTCATTGCTTAGCCCCAGTGCTGGAACAACTACCACTATGTAAAGTGTCAAGGGAAAATGACCAAGATATCCTTTACTACCAAAGGAGTTATAGCTGAGGGATGTCTGGATTTAATACACTCATATGTGTGTGGGCTATTTAGTGTCCATAAAAGTGGCTATGAGAGTATTTCATCACTGCGGTATTTATTCAAGATATGGAGATGTGTACCTAATGAAGAAGAAATTTGAGGCCTTCGATAAATTCATGGAATTTAAGGCCGAGTTACAAAAACAATTAGGGAGACACATTAAATTACTTCGTTCTGATCAAGGTGGTGAGTACATGTCTATTAAATTTGTTTCTTCCCTCAAGGAGGATGAGATTTTATCTCGGTTGGCTATCAGAATACACAACAAAATGGGTGGCAAAAGAAATCGAACTCTATTAGACATGGTAAGGTCAGCCAGAGTCTTTCCACATTACCTATATCCTTTTGAGATGCCTAGAGATGGCAGCTCCACATTCTAAATGGTGTCATCAGTCAATGCAAAGACACCATTAGAAGAGTGTGGATTGGTCGGAGTAATTTGCAGTATCCATATGTGGGGTTGTCCCTTATATTAAAGCGGTCATTTAAAATAAATTGAATGCAAGAATCCAGAATTATGTTGTAGTTTTGTTGGATATCCAAAGGTCTGAGGAGTTATTTTCTCTGGTAAATTTGACATGAAGGTATTTTTGAGTACAAATGCTAAGTTCATGGAAGAAGAATACATCATGAATCACATAATTAGGGATATGAATGAATGGACGAAAAATATTGAATTCCCTAGCATCCAAAATAATGTTATTCCTGTTAATCCACAACCACTAATACTTGATTCTGATACACTAAATATGTCTCGTCGTAGTGGAAAGGTCATTAGACCACCTGTTAAGCTCATGTTGATGGGATAATCATCTTTGACAATCCTAGAGTCACATGAAGATGATCCCACAGGTTACTACAAAGCAATTAATGTTAAGGATTTCGGTTTTGGAAAGGAGCTGCTGAAATGGGTGAGTCATGTATTCTAATAATGTGGACTCTTGTGGTTCTGCGAGTTAAACCCATTGACTGTAAATGGGTGTACAAGAGAAAGAGAGGAGTAGATGGAAAGGTTGAGACATAAAGCTAGACTGGTGGCAAAAGGTTATAGTCAAAAATCAAGTTTTGATTATGAATAAACTTTTTCACCAGTGGCCATGATTAAGTCCATCAAAATACTTCTATCCATTGCAGCATATTATGACTATGAAATATGGCAAATGGATGTTAAGACAGTCTTCCTTAATGACTATCTTAAAGAGAACATCTATATGATGCGGCGGATGGTTTCATAATTGAATACATGGTATGCAAGTTGCATAAGTCCATGCCAGGACTTAGCAAGCATCGAGATCATGGAACAAACGTTTTGATCAAGTAATCAAATCTTTTGGTTTTGATCAAAATGAAGAGCGACCTTGTGTATATAGAAAAATGCAGGATGATATAGTGGTTTTCTTGATTTTATATGTGGACGACATTTTGTTGATTGGAAACGACTTTAAAATGTTTGTAAAAGTTAAAGATCCAGTTAGCTACTCAATTCCAAATGACGGATTTGGGAGAGGCACAATATGTTCTAGGTATTAAGATAATACGAGACGAAAAGAATAAGATTATTGCACTTTCTTAAGAAAATTATATAGATAGTATATTGTCTAAGTACAACATGCAAGATTCCAAGAAAGGATTTACACCTTTTAGATATGGAGTCCTTTCGGGACCAATGTCCTATGACAGGCGAAGAGAAATAATATGAGATGGTACCCTTATGCTTGGCGGTTGGTAGTATTATGTATGTGATGTTATGTACAAGACCATACAGACCATACATATGCTATTCAATTGGAATAGTGAGTAGGTATCAGTCTAATCCAGATAGGGAATATTGGACAACTGTGAAGCATATACTCAAGTACCTAAGGAGAACAAAGGATTATATGCTAGTTTATCATGGCGATGAGTTGGCCCCTATAGGATATACGGATTCTGACTTTCAATCGAATGCGGATTTGAAGAAATCCACCTATGGATATGTTTTTACATTAGGTGGAGCAGCTATTAGTTGTAGGAGTATCAAGCAATCATGTGTTGATGATTCAACTATGGAAGTTGAATTTGTGGCAGCATTGGAGGCAACTAAGGAAACGGTATGGCTTAGGAAATTCCTTATGGAATTAGAAATTCATAGCTAAAATTTGTTGATTCTATGATCCTATCTTGTGATAATAATAGTGGGGTTGTTGCTCTGACAAAGGCCAAGGAATCATAAGTACAATCATATTGAATGATAATACCTAGTTTGAGAGATTGTGTAGAGAGGAGACATTATAGTAGAAAATATTGCATCTAAGGATAACCTAGTAGATCCTTTTACAAAAGCACTTAAGACTAAAGTGTTTGACTCTCATGTATACAACATAGGTCTAAGATGTACTCTCTAGTTTTTGGTTTTCATGGTTTATAATGTGATTAGTTTAATAAATAGAGGTAGTACTTTTGATTACTTCGCGTGTGTGTTCATTCAGGCCTAGTTCAAGCACATTGTACATGTTTGGGTGCGTGTAGATCACATGAAGGACACATATATGAGTTCCTTGTGTTTAAGGTTGTTCCACGACCCGGTTCATGGATGTTGGCGTCCTGGTAGTTGTGGTATGATGCCCCAGTTGTGGGAGTAGTTTGTCACAACTCTGCAGAGTGGGTCTCAGATATCATACCGGTATGTACTTAGTACATATTGAGCGGAACTTAGGAGTGCAATCATCATATACTCTCTTTGGGCCGGTTTGCCTAGCTACTATCTCACATGAATGCTGGCATAAGGGTTGGAGAGTTGAGAGGAGTATGTTGTCCTTTTGAGGTGCTCCTTGTGACCATCTATTAGTGATAGTCACTCAAAGTGATCTTGGATGACTTCTTCCTCCAGTTCATAGAATCTTGCTTTGACTAAACATAGGAACCATGATGACCCTATTTATAAGGCAATATACAACTTTGAGAGTAGCTTGAAGGTGATTGTGTGGTGTCAGCTAGGGTGGCCTTGAATTTGGGGAGGACTTCTGATGCGTGATCAAGTCGAAGGATTAAGCTTGTAAGGTAAAATGTTGATATTTTATGATATAATGTGCAGTACTAGTACGATTCATGGGAAGTGGTGTGAGTGATTAATGAGGCTTGGTAATCTTCCTGATGAGTTGGAGATGAGAAGTTTTGATTTTGGAGTGCAATTGGTCTACTATGGTAGTGCGATTGTAATTGTGGAATTATGTCTGATTAATTCCACGGGAGCCAAAATTGGAAAGTACCATGGGTCCCCAAACAAACCTATTTGTAAGTGACCAGTGTTATGAGCAGTTTATGATTCATATGAGCCTTCAAGTTTGCTTTAGGGTTAATGGGGAATGTTAGAATTAAGCCCAAATAAACAAACTAGAGTTTTAATTAAGTTGGACCATTGAACTTATATTGGCTAATTATAGACCCAAGTATGTAAGTGGATTCAATGGTCCATTAAAATAAATATAACATTATATTTAAGTTTAGGGTAACAAAAGAATTTTAGAGGGAAGAGAATTTCTTAATGTCCCATATCTGAAAAGCAAAAGGCGTTGGATTGTTCTTGGAGCCCACACTCTGTGGTCAAGACCTGCAAATCAGTTATTGCCTAAAAGATTCACGAATCAGTTCTATTCCAGTTAGTATGTATTTTATTTTTTGTTTTCGTTGCATATGAAATCATAGATTTATGAATGGATGTTCCGGGACTCCAACAATTACCACATGAAATTTCATCACACACACAACATATATAAAACATGATACAACAATGGCATTTAATACCAACAACTTGCAGCAAATATGACACATGTAATATAGTTCATATAGTGCTTTGGAGGACAAGCGAATGCCATAGATAGTCTCAAGGCGGTTTCTTATTAATAATATGAAAGGAATTATGTCGAAACAATAGAGATACCACTAAAATCAAAATTCTAGTCTCTACTAAAAAAAATTGAACAAGATGCTTCTCTCTCCTATGTATTTTAAGGGTCCCTCAAAACTAACTATAACTTTTTAATCCCTTAATCTCCTTGTTAGCTCAAGTCTTTAAAAAATTTTGTAATCTTCATCTCAAGATTCTTACTCAAGTTTCTCCAATAGCCAAGTTTTTTGTAGTTCATCCTATAAAAGAAAGCAAGATATAGTAAGTTCGGAAGTTCCGCAAGGAAAAAAGAACATAATCATAAAGAAATTGAATTTATCAAAAACAAAGCATAATGTTAATTATGATGCCGAAATACATCTTTAAACATTAGAATGAATTGAAATGGAAAAACTACATATTTATGTTGATGTTGCAATTTCAAATCTTTGACAAGCGTAATAAGCACTCCAAATAATCAAACTGGAATACATCACACATGGGGAATAGGGAAACATATACCTAGTGAACTAAATTGTTCCTCTTCAATAATTGGTGCATCCAAAAACCAGGCAAAAATTTTAACCAGAAAATCCTCCTTGCAAAAGAGCAGAAATAAGGCATATGTCATGTCATTGTAATAAAGCACAAAGCGTAAGAGAAGTTCATTACACAAAGGTTAAAGCTTAAAATCCTATATGATATGTCAAAGATAATTGTGTGTATTAATCAAAATAACCAGTTGATAGATACCGGGAGAGGGGGAGCAGAGACCTTTAGCCCCCAACACTTCCAAGGCCAACCCTCCCAACCCCAAACAACTGGGTCACTTTTCTTCCAACAACCAAGCCAGCTCACTGCTACCAAGGTATCAATCACAGCAAACCCAATACCAAGGAATGGAAACACAATTACCATCCCCATGGAGCAAACAGAACTTACCGGAATGCAATCTTCTTTGCCACTTGGATTCACCTAAACAGAACTTACCGGAATGCAATCTTCTTTGCCACTTGGATTCAACTAAGCAGAGAGTAGAAAATATCAGAACAAGTTAGAATTTGAGCTATAAAGTGTCATATCATCAGTTGATTTTGATGGACGAATCTGATCACCAAATTAATGTAGAAGATAGAAAAACTTCAAAATAAGCACGTGTCCTGTTGATTTAAGTTTTTCCACCTACAGGATAGTCTGGATTTATACATACATCCCAAGCATAAGAAGACTGCAAAGCTTCAAATTCAGTTTCATACGCATGTTCTGTGGGTACAGGCTGTGAACAAGATTGAACGTACTCAGAGATGGTCACAGACGAAAACCTATCAGAACCTCACCTTCTCTTTAGTTAAATTTTTTTCTTCTGTCTTATGCCTTAGGGATAACAAAGTAATAGAGTGGGAAAAATATGGCAAAAAGATGATGATGAAGAAGAAGAAACCACCGTGGTGGTTGAATTACAATTCCCTCATTTTTCATCTTTTTTCCCATTTCTATTACCATATACCAGATCTTCAAGGTCACACCCGCACATCAAACAAAAACAATTCTGTGTTCTAACTCACCAAAATGGAAACAAAAACAAATTGATAGACAATTTCAAATTAGAAAACATAGAGCAAATAAGGAAATCATAACATCAAACGTGTTCATGTTCTATACCGAAAACACGGTCGGAAGGCTTCCAATGAGGAAAAAGGGGCTTCGAAAGGGATAGAGTCTAGGGCACGACGGTGACACTAGAGGAGGGTCAATGAGAGAAAGAAGGAGAGGAAGAGGCGTTGGAGTGAGAAAGATAAGAGTTTGTGGAGGAATATGAGAGGCTATTGATGGTGCAGTGAGTGTCGTCTAGGGTTACTGCGAAGGTTCGGGAAGATTTGGAGGGTCGAGAGAAAGAAGAAGAGGAGTTCCTCAGGTGCGGTGGCACAATAGACATTGCTCGAGACCGAAAGAGTAAGAAATGTACAGAGACAGCAAGAGAGGGAGTGAGTAGCAGGGAGAAGAAGGGAAGGGCTCCTGTTTGGCTTCGTGTTATTCTTCAGAGATAAAGGGACTCAATCTGTTTGAGTCTTCAGGCGCCCTAGAGAGAGGGGCTATGTCAAGGTCTAAAGCAGCGATCTTAAAATAAACGATCCTATGGTTTTCTTTGGCAGCGGTAAAAAATTAATGTGTCTAATAAGCTACCATTTTTATGCTTTATTTTTTTGATAAGTCAAAAAGAAGTGTATTATGAGAGGGCGCTAAAATTGCGTCCAAGAGTGAGAACAAGCAAGAAAAAACTCACCCAAACAAACAAAAACAGCCCCTCAATTATTTATAACTCACCCAATCAAAACAAACAAAAACAGCCCCTCAATTATTTGCTCTTTAATCAATATTATAAACTCATATTGGAATTAGAGGGACTATTCCCTATAGGCAATTTAGTCTTAAATAAAAACAAAATAAAACAATATTTTAGTTTCTGTATAGACAAAACACCTTTCTTGAAGACAATTCTATTTCTAACCTTCCACACTGTCCAAAACAAGCAAGAATGAGCTGCTTACCAAACTTTCTTCTTTCTTCTCTTTTCAACAAAAATACATTTCCAACCCAAAAGCATATCCCTCACATAGCCTGATATGATCGAATTAAAGCCAAAAATAGAAAAAAAGTAACTCCCAAAGCACTCTTGTTTTGCTACAATGGAGAAAAAGATGATCCACTAACTCCTCAGCCTCTTGACAAAGAAAACATCTATTAACAAGATAAATACCCCTCCTTTGAAGCTTATCCAAAGTCAAAATTCTTCCCCAAGCAACTTGCCAAGTGAAAAAGTTGATTTTTGGTTGAACGCAAGACCTTAAAACCATCTGTCTAAGGAAGGGTAGATGTTTTTATGTTTTATGCAACCATAAGCTGTGACGCCCCAAAACTGGGAGTCAAGTTGACTACCGTCGACCGTAGAATCTGATGAATGCCGGTTTACCGACTCTTGAAAAATGTCGGCGAGTCTCCTTTATGCGAAGCTCTACCCAATCTGGTACACATATACGTACGAAGCGGTCGATATGATTTCCAACATAGGTAAAATATTTTTGGGCCCATTAACAATACTCATCACAATATACCAACTATATCCAATAGTTTTAAGAGTTAGTAAATTACTCTTATACAGCATATGTGTAAAATACCAGTTTCATAATACATGTAAATGACCTTCATTGAAATACAATCCAGGCACTGTACAATCTCAGTCTAGGGCCCAGTGCGTTTTTCATGTGCTCTTGTACTTTTGTAAAATAAGGGGTCCCACGGCCCAGAGGTGAGCTAAAGCTCGGTAGGGAGAGATATGCCCTAAATTGAACTACTCACCACCTAAGTGCGGTGCAATGTTGAAATGCGCTTGCATTCAAGCTCAATTATGAATCCTATGAATATCTGCAGCCAACTGGATCAAAGTCCTCTGACTCTCTCACATACCTAAGCCTTGTATGAGAATATTAGCGAGTGTATGAGTAGGACAACCATAGATCTTGTATATATCAGATTGTGGGCCCTTCCAGACGATTGATATATTATTTGTTTGTGGGTTTGCCCTCGTGAATATCAATTGGGCCGCTCCGACGATTGATATTTTGGTTTGTGGACTACCCTCCGATAATTAATATTTTAGGCTACTTAGAACCATTTTCTGCAGGAAAGCTCATCTCGCACTAACTCCTATAGTCCTGAATGTTCCGATTGCATATGGAATGCATGTATGCCAATTCCAATGTGATGCAATCACATGCAAATATATAACATGAATATACTTGCATAAAAATTAAATCACACAAACATGTTATGTAATTATCATTTCAAACATCAAAATTAGCTCACTTGGGCTAATGTTCAAACATACACAATTCGATTCGAATTACTTAATCAAACACATAATTTCAATACATTTTGTGTCATTATTCACAAAGGCAGTAAAACCCTGAGGTTCTGGTTGACACTCAAATAAATCATCGGTTCACCTTGTGAACCCGCATTTCATGGCCACTTCCGGCCTCAAATCCAATCAATACATGCTTAACACCAAAACACACAAATTTCACACCAGCATCAGCCGTAGGAGCAGCCACGGGCTTATCGCATTTTGTTTCAGAATTTTACATTAATTAGTTTGAGGTTTGGGGCCGGATCCAGCGACCCTCACTGAGCTGATTCGACTCAAACATCGACCGGCCTTAAAATAGGAATAAAACTCAAGTAGGGAGAAAATCCTACCTCTTGGAGTTTGAGGAAACTCCATAAATCTGGTACCCACGCGAAGCCCTCTCCGTGTAGAGCGTTTCTTCTTCTTGTCTCGAAGACCGCCGACGGTCGAATTTGTCGTATTTCTAGAGAGAAGTTTCTCTCTCTCTAAAGAACTCTCAAAAAAATAGCTACTGCATCTTGAAAAATGCATTCCCCGTTTTTGCCTTGGACATGAAGGGAGAAGAAGCACTATTACAACTTTTGTGTCGCTAGTGACTTAAAAATCGAATCAGTAATGGCCGTTTATGTCCCTCATTTACCGGTTTTGATATTATTTCGCCGACGTCCGTTTCATCATTTCCACTCATACCCACTTATGGAACATGAGTACTTGTTATATGTGACTTCCCGATCGCATAGAAAATCGTTTTACGGCACGAAACCACGATGCGCCAGCGTCTGGCAAGAACATGCAGGTCCCCGAATTTCACGTGCTAGCGCAGATTTAGCGTCACGATTCCAACGGTGAAATCGTTTAGATCATCCAGATTTAGAGAATTGGTACGGTTTTTAACCGAAATTACAATTTTGTAATCGAAATTACGATTTTGCCCCTATTCCAGAAATTGAAATTTCTCGAGTCTTACATAAGGGCCTATTTAGTAACACGAAATTAACTTCCGCGGCTAAAAGGTTGGACAAAACTTTCTTTCTCCATGTGGATTCCATAATCACATTTATAGGTACTTTTAGTTATGAATTCTAACGACCATTACTAAATTTATGTTGTTATAGCCTATTTTTGTTGTAGTAGATGTTGATTTGAGTGGTTGATGACTTGATGGTGGTGGTACTTTTTATTTTTATTTTTCCTTTGAATAATAGTTTTTATTTATTGAGGTAATTGATATAAATAATCTATAGTTTGGTCGGTCATCTTTAATTAATTTTACCTACTGTTTAACTAGGAATAATCCCACGTTTTGGGAGTCGTGGATCCTATTGGTCCACTCCCACCGATGACCGGATGAATGAGTTAAAACAGTCTGATGTGACACATTTTCCCTCCAAAAGCCATTTTGCCCTAACAAATTACATTTCCATTGATGTTATGTATCCCCTGCACATCCATCTCCACCTTTCCTCTTCACTACTATTGTGTTTCGACCAAATAAAATAGAACCCATTCATCTCCTCTCTACTCTCTTCTTTGTCGAACATGCAATCACTTATCATCCTTGTTATTCTCTTCTTATCTCTATTTCCACTTCTTGTCTCTCGAACATGCAGTCGGTGAGCTCTTTTCTCTACCTTCCCTCTTCACCCTTCTCCATCTTCAGTCGTTTTCTGGATAATCTGCTTTTTTGTATTTCGTTTATGTATAAATAAGGGGGTATTCTAGGTTTTGGGTTTCAGGGTTGTGTTTGCCCACTAAAAATATGTTCTGGTTTTCAGGGTTTTTTAATGACATTTATTGCTTAGTTTTCTTCTTCATATATCTTCTGCTGTTTGAGTTTTTTTGTTGTCAAAAAGCATCTGATGACATTTATTGTTTCGTTTTATTCTTCCTATTTCTTCTATTGTTTTGGTTTTTTGTGGTCCAAAAGCATCTTATTTTTTTCTTGTATTCCAAACAGAGACACATGGTTATTACTTGATTGTGTGATTATGTTTGTAATTAGTGTATACAATTACAACATATTATTTGATTAGTTATTATATTAGCATTGATTAATGTAGGTTTTATTGTGATTGTGTTTGTGATTAGTGTAGGCAATTACATATTATTAATTGATTGTGTGATTTTGTTTGTGATTTAAGGAAATAGAGGGTGTTACCTTAAGATTTAGTCATAGGGGATTGTTCAAGAAGACCCAGGATGGGTTGCATTATTTGGGAGGTGAAGAGAGAAGATTTAATGTGGATCCTGATGATTTATGTTAATTCTAGCTTGAGGAATTGGCCAAAAAGTGTCGCCCATATATGAAGATTGAAGAAATATATTACCCCATTCTAGGAAAAAGTTTAGAGGATGAAGGGTTAAGGAGGGTGTATGCTGACAAGGAGGTTCTACAGATGGCTGAAATTGTGTTGGCATATGGGTGCATTGACTTGTATGTCTTTTATGGAGTAGATGAACCCAATGTTGTGCCCATGATTGATACATTAACATAAGAGGCCCAATAAAAGGCCCAACAATATAAGAGGAGAATGACTCCTAGAAGGCCAACATTTCAGTTTGTAACCCCTCAAATTAGGCCCAATAGCAGCCCTAGAAACCCCACTTAGTCATAAAAATGGTCACCATTACCTCATCTAAACCAATTTAAAGATCATCCTTTATGAAACCACAAAGAACAACCACCAAAACCTCATTCAATTCCATTTGAAAGGCAACCAAACCAACCTGAAAACCAAGCTTGTGGATATGAAAACCAATTTGATCCAAATCTCAATGAACCAAACCAGCTTAAAAGCCAAAACCCCTTCCGTCCTTCAAATTATTATGATTGGTTTGATTGCAGATCTGAGGATGATGGTTACAAGCCTTCGAAGAATGGCGACAGTTATGCTGACATAGAGGATTTGGTGGTGGAAGATGATACTAGTGATGACGAGTATAACACGACAAGAGATAGAGTGAGGGGGTGTGATAGCAAACTTTATGACTTAGCACAACAACTACAAAAAGAGGTAGTTGAGGGTAGATTGGGTGGTAAGGAAAAAGACACCACTTCTAGATTAGAGTAAGAGGCATCAACATCTGCTAGCCCCGAGAGTGTTAGTGAATATGAAGGAGAATGATGATGAAATTCACACTCCAAATGAGAGTGAAGAAGAAGATATAAGTGGAAAGAGAAGAAGGACTAGTGGAGAGGTTGTGAATGAGAACATGGACTTCTCAACATTTCAGTGGAAAGTGGGATTGAGATTTCCAAATAGAGATGCATTTGAGAAAACAATTGCTAAGTTTGCAGTAACAAATGGCGGGAACTTGATCTTTGTTTTCAGTAACAAGAATAGGCAACAAAGACTTGGGGTTAAGTGTTTGTTAGGGTGCCCTTTTAGATTTTATGCATCTTGGGACTCATGGAGGGCTTGTTTTGTTGTTAAATCAAATGATGGTGAGCATAGTTGTAACAGAAATATGGAGGCTAACAAGCAAATGAAGTCAACATGGCTAGCTGAGCAATTTATGGAAGTGTTTAAGGTAAGACCCCATTGGCCTGCAAATGAAATTATTGAGACTGTTATGAAGGCATACAAAGTGAGTATTAAGAAGCCTTTTGATGATAAGGTTAAATATTATGCACATAGAATGCTTCATGGGTCAATGCAAGACCATTATAACAAGCTTGGAAGGTATTTGGAAGCCCTAAAGATTGCAAGCCTAGAGATTGTATGTTATTGGTGACAAATCCATATAAGAAAATATTTCCACCAATTTTTCATAGGTTGTTTGTTTGTTTTGATGGACTAAAAAAAGGGTGGTTCAAAGGTTGTCGAAAGATCATGTGTTGATGCATGTTTCTTGAAGACTTTTCTTGGTCGACAGTTGTTGGTTGTTGTGTGGAGGGATGGTGATGAGTTATAAACTCGTCTATTTTTAATCTATTTTTCTAGCATATTTTTAGCAGTTTCAGATTTATTTTAATGCCAAATTATGATATATTCACCAACTTTGTGTTTTATAGGTTTCAGACGAAAAATGAGATAAGATTCCGATTGGAAAAAAGAAAAAGTATAAATCGACGTTCTGTGCTGACATAGTATTTGTGCGAAGTGAGACCATGTTTTTTGTGTGTCGATAAATTTCAACGGAACGGAAAAGTGCTCATGACCAGCGGTTGGCGTGCGCCCAATAAAGTCGGTGAACTTGGTAGAAATAGAATCTGCAGCCATGATGAAGAGTTTTTGTCGCGACATTCTTTGAAGAATGTAGTGTCGTTATACTCTTAACTTTGTCGACAATGATCAGGCAAATGGCAAGACTTGTCGCGACAATCTAACATTGCCATAACATAAAAGTATGAAGATTAGCATATGAACTCACATCCCACGAGCCAAAGGCGACTGCATTTGCTGACGAGAAAATACTTTGAGATATAACACAAGTCAGCTGCGACAAGTGCTGTTTTGTTGAGACTAAGTTTTCAACATGGGACCAGCTCAAGGAAACATTTTTTTCGCGACAAAGAAAAATCTATCACGACATAACATTCAGTTCTACAGCAAAAACTGACGCATAGCTTTATCGCGACAAAGATTATTTTAATCACGACAAGCAAAAACATGAGTTAGGGTGTGGGCTCTATCACGACAAGAATTTTATGTTAGAATAAAGGTGGCGAGCATTACAAGAGGTGACGACAAAAATTCATGTTGGGCATATTAAGAAGAATTGAAGGCGAGAATCTACTGTGTCGCGACAAGGAAGTTTATGTGACATTAAAGCCTTTCTGGTGATGGGAATTATGTCGCGACCAATTGAAGAATGAGATTAGCCAAGTCAATGTTTGTCACAACAAATATTTCTATGTTGCAACAAACAGCTCAACCAACGATAAGGACTAGAGAAGAAAAGTCTATCGCAACAAAAGAAAAACTCTATCGCGACAGAGTTGTTAAGGAACCAAAGAAATCCTGTCATGACATAGAAAACTCTATTGCGACAAAGTAGACAAACTAAAGAGAAAGATGCTTGTCACGACAAAGAAAATTATGTCGCGACAGTTTCCAAAGGTAGAAGTGTATAAAGATCTGGGTGCGACAAATTTTGTGTCATAACACAGTACCATTCTGTCATAACAAGAACAAAATTTGTTGCATCAAAACTCTGTGGCAGTGATCGAAAAAAAGCTCGGAGAACCCTGATCCACGATGGCTACGTCTTTGAATGGAAACCCAGCGACAAAGACTAAAGACTTCTGTCGTGGCGAGAACTTTCTATGTAGTGTGGGCGGCCAATTTGGGCGAAATTTGAGGATCCGCAAGTACGGTTTTGAAGTTATTGACATTGGAAAGTTTATAAATAGACAATCTAGGGCCTTATCTGCTGACAGGCATTCAGGACCTCTTGGAGTAGTTGAACTCTTTGTATACTATTTTTTTTATCTTTTATTTTTCTTTTATTTCTTTTTTTAGTATGTTTAGTTTGAGCGTAGTTTTTAGGTAGTTTTTCTTTTGATTTTCTGGAGTTGAGTAATGAACTGATGTGCAGCTTCGAGCTGGAATTTCTTGTAAAATTTTCTCTTTCATTACTGTTTTGAATAAAATGGAGTTTGGAAAATTTATGTAGTTCATTTATTTCAGTTTGCTTACACTTTCAGTGAATTTTCCTAATCAGTTAGTCATTGATATGAGTGAACCAGTTTTGAAAGGTTGAGCTCCCTCTGGGAATGGGTCGATGATGATTGTTGTATTTTTACGCACAAAGTGGAAAACGCCGTAACTTCGATTAGAATTTATTTCATTGATATTATTTGAACTTAATTGTTCCAAGTACTAGTATCTTATACCCAAACAAAGTATTGTATCTTACTCACGATTTCGGGAGGCCCTGCATTTTGGCAGCCGAAGATGGAGAATTGATTAGTCTTAAACTCATCTGTTTTAATCCATTTTTAAGCTTATTTTTAATATATTGAGTTTTTTAATGCCCAAATTATGGAATATTCACCAACTTAGTGTTTCTGAGTTTAATTTCAAAGGAAAATTCAGGCGAAGAAAGAGAAAAAAGCAATTCTAATGATCTGTGTATGACAGAGTTTTGTGTGTTCAACAAACATCCAAGCTAATAGCGAGGCTCTATCGAAAAAGACGGTATGTCGCGACAAAAATGGGAAAGAATCGATGGTCGGTTGAGACAAAGAAAGTTTATGTTGTGACAAGGTTTTTCAGCAGGATGTCAACACTAGGAAGAATTTGTCGTGACAAAAAAGCTCCTATCGCGACAAATAAAACAGACAGAAAGCATAAATTCTGTCGCAACAAGGCATCTTTTGTCACGACACAGATTATTGCAACATGAAAATTTTGGTTGAGACAGTGGAAGAGCTTCAGAGAAAGACACATCACGATAAGCACGATAAGGTGATGTACGTGAACATAAAAGAAGAGACGATGGTTGCGACAAATAAACAAGGTCGCGACAGGTGATGCTTGCTTAGTGAACTGACATGGTCGCAATAAAAGAATCCAATGTTGTGACATACATCAAGCTGAAGAGATGTTTCTATGTCACGACAGGTATCTTAAGTTCGTGACACAAAGATGAGCTAAATACAAAAAGTCTTGTCGTGACATAAAAACTTGGTCGCGACAAGAAACATCTGCAACACTAAGAGACTATGTCGCAACATCAAAATGAAGCTGTAACAAGAAATCAGGTTAAGTGGAGACAAGACTCTGTCGCGACAAAATTTCCTGGTCATGACAGAAATGTTGATAATACAATAAACATAGTTCGAACAAGAACCAATAGAAATGTTGTCGCAACATACAAACTGAGTCGCGACACAAATTTGAAGAAGCTGCACATAAACAATATCGTGACACAATTATCGATGTCGCAACATAACTATTCTAGTAAACACACATAAGATTGGTCGACATAGAAATGGATATAATCTACGCATCTTGCACAAATATACCGGAAGAAAATATTGTCGCAACCAAGGAAACTTTGTCGCGATTGAATCCAAGAAGGATGCACAGGGAGCAGGTCGCGACAGACTACTGCATGCCGCAACAGATACCTGCGATAAAGAATTAAAACTCTGTCATAACAACACTTTCAGGTCATGACATATAATGCAATCTAGGCCATAATTTTGGGGATCCACAATGTAGCCTTGAATTTAGGGCCTAAACTTTTGTAGCTCTATAAATAGAAACAATTTGAGGAAGTAAGGCAGTCAATCGGCAGAAAAACTAGAGCATCTGCGAAGCTGAGGACTTTTTTTACATTATATTTTTCTTTTATTTTCTTTTATTTTTCTTTTCTTTGTAGATTAGATTTAGTGTAGAATTTCAATTTGTTTACTGACTGAAATAGTGAATTGTTCAAGTCAAGTTGAGCTAAATTGTTGAAGATCAATTCCACTATCGCTTGAATCTAATGAAGCCTAGATAAAAGTTTAATTACTCTTCAATTGATTGCGCTGCATTTGGAAATTTCCCCGATCAAGATTTGCTGTTCACCGTGATTCGGCCGAGAAACACAACTTCCGTTGGGAATATATGATGTTAGTTATGGTCTTTCCACGCAATTAGAAAGTGATTTCGGGATTGAGAATTTTGAGTTTATCGAATGGTGTCGGTTTCATGAAGTGGTAATCGTTCGACATTAAGTAACTTATACCCATAAAATGACCGTTATCTGGCTCTGATTTCTAGGAAGCCCTCTGTGTGATGCAGAGTTGGAGATTCCTAAGAGCATGGATGCAGTTACTTGGGGGTATGCTAGACTAATATTGAAGAACTAATGAGCTCTGAAAGATTACTTAGATAAATCATAAATTTACTCATGGTTTGAGAATTAATTTAGTGATCTATCAATTTAATCACTAGAGATCTCTCCTCGGGTCTCGAGGAATGATTCGATCCCGTGTTAGCTTAGATCTAATCAAGGAAATGGAGAACTCTTTAAGATCTCAAGGATGAGACATCATTCATCTTGTAGAAATCTGGTAATGGCCTTGTCTTGGGAAGTAAGAAATCTACAGTCATAAGAAATGGGTATGAAGTATTGGAAAAGAAAAATACCCAGATCTTATAAAGAAAATCCGATTACAAGTAATTAGTTAGACACATGTTTTAGAAATGAACATGACTCTCTAATCAGTGAAATGTATGGTTAAGAGAGAAATACAAACTATACTACCTTGCCTCTTTGATAATTTCAAATTCCAATTCATGATAGAATAGAATTAGATTATGTTGCAGGAATTGATAATTTCACAAATGTGCTGAAACTCTCGTGTCTACTTAAAAGTACACATGGTTCAGTCCTACTAGGTCTAGATTTAAATTTTCCTTTTATTAAAGATGTAGAAATTCGGGATAGTACAATTCTTAGTTAGGTTACTGAAAATTCTTATGAAATAGAAGTTCAAATAGCGGAACTCAGTAAATAAAGTTGAACTTAAATCTTTTCAATCTCTATGGGAACGATATCCGGACTTATAGGTCCACTTTTATTACTTGTACGACTTGTGCACTTGCCGTGTTACGACCAAACTAAATTTTTAATAAAATCATTGACAAAGCCATTTTTATTATGAGCATACAAGTTCTAGTTGGTCTAAACAAGTTTTGTTACCTTACTCGTGGGATTGTGTAATAGTCCTTTGGTAAGAGTGGTAGAAATTTGATCTCTATACAAAAATTGGTCAACAAGAATCCTAAGGGTATAGAGCAATTCTTTGTGGGTATGGTAGACTAATACTTTGGAACTAATGAACTCTAAAAGATTACTCAAATAAATCACTAACTTACTCATGGTTTGAGAATAGTTTGATGAAGTATGAGTTTAATTGTTCAAAGGTTTCTCCTCCTTCTAACTAAAGGATTCTGATCCCGTGTTAGCATAGATCTAATCAAGGTGATGGAGAGTTTCATCAGCATTGAAGGATGAGGTGCCAACCAATTTGGAGAAGGCTTGCAATATCCTGTCTATAGGGGCAAGAATTCTTCGATCCTAAGATTGGTTATGAAGTACTGAAAAGGAAAAATACCCACATCTTAGAAAGAGGATTATATATTACAAGTAACTAATTAGACCCATGATTTCGAAAGAAACGTGAATTTCTAACTAGTGAAATGTATGGTAAAGGGAGAAATCCAAACCATACCACAATGCATCTTTGACAAATTCAGATTTCCAACTTATGGCTTAGCTATGATTCAAAATGGTGTAGAAATTGACAATTATTCATTGGTCTATTTCTCAGCGTTGTCTCACTCAGTGAACTCTCAATTCCATTCTATTAATATTTTTTATGTATACTAGTAAAATTACTTTTGTATTATTTTATTCGTTCTCTAATCATCTTAATATTGGAATTCAAATAATAAGGATCTTGAGTAGTTGGGGTAGTTGGTTTTGTGATTCCTCATCAATCCTCGTGGGAACGATATCGGGACTTAATAAAAATCCACTTTTATTACTTGTACGATTTGTGCACTTTCAGTGATTTAGACCAATCAAAAATTTTAATGAATCAAGTTTACAAAAAGGACAAACACATATTTTCATCAAAATCAAACAACAAGTTTTTGGCACCATTGCTATGAACTTTATTTAGTCTTCGGCAGCAGTGCTAATTACTTGGCAAGTCTATATATATATAGAAAAAAAGGTTAACATATGGTAATGATCAAATATACCTCATAGCATGGGCAATTGTGGAGGCAGAAAATATTGATTCTTAGGTGTGGTTCTTCATTGAACTTCGAAAGTGCTTGGCATTGCATGAAGGCAATGGGTTGTAGTCATCTCTTATGAGCATAAGGTGATATGCAATTATAATGTCTACATTAACTTTTCAGATATTTTATATATTGGCAATTAGTGTTTTGATTATTTTATGTTTAGGCAATTTTGAATGTTGTACAAACCGTACTTCTCCATGTTGAACATAGACATTGTGTTAGACACATTTTTTCTAATTGGCACAAACCATTCAAAGAGAATGAAAACGAATTATTGTTTTGGAAGGCATCCAAGGCATATAACATGGCAAACTACAATGAAGCCTTAGTTGAAATGGAAAATTTAAATCATGCTGCACTTGCTGGGTTTAGAGGTCAATCCCAAAGTCTTATGTAAGGCATTTTGAAGATAGACACAAAGGTTGATGTTATTGTTAACAACCTTGCCAAAACCTTCAATGGGTACATAATTAATGCAGGGACTAAGCATTATATATATATATGTTGAAAGATATCATAGCGGCCTTAATGCAAAGATTGGTGATGAAAAGGCAAGAGATGGAGAAGACAACTTCTGTTTTATGCCCAAGAATACAAGCAAAGTTAGACAAAGAAAAAAAAGAGGCTGCCAACTGCTTCCTAATGCCTTCCAGCAACTTGTTTCCAAATGAATCACAAGATGGATTGCCTTACAATAGACATGGGTGGTAGAACTTGCACATGCAGGAAATGGAATGTGTGGCATACCTTGTTGCCATGAAGTTTCTTGCATTTTTTTTTTCTCTCGTATGAATGTTGAAAACTTTGTGAATGATTGTTATAAGAGGGAGGCATACCTTAGAGCTTATTCAGGTTTCATCCCCCCTTATGTAGGTGAGAGGCATTGGCCTAGGATTGAGTAACAACTTGACCCTCCCTCCATTAAGATTAGACCAAGCAAGCCAAGAAAAAATAGGGGAAAATATCTCTATGAAAACCTTAAGAGACATGGGAGGCTGACTAAGCACAATATTCAAATGAGTTGTAGTGTGTGTAACGAAAAGGAAGGGTCCAAATAAAGATAGGGTTGTGGAACCTACCCCTAAAAGACCTAAAGGTAGACCAAGAAAAGATGGGGCACCACCTTCATCAAGTCAAGCTAGCTCTTCATCAGCCAACCTTGGTGCTACAACCTTACCTACTATAACGGGAAGAGGTGGTAGGGTCATAAAGGGAGGAAGGGGTTCCATAGGTGGTAGAAGGAATGCAAGCCCAAATGTGCCTACTGGGTTTAGGGTGTTCATTGCACATGATGAACATGCATGACTAATAGAAGTTTTTATTTGATATTTGTCTTAGATACATTTATTTGTGGATTAGCCTTTAACTTTTTTATGTGTTTTCAATCTAACCGCCCGATATGGAGACTTAGAACTGTTTGCTAGTCTTCATTAGAGACTTGAACTATCCAATTGGCAATCAAACTTCTACTTCTCATCAATCATCGTCTTAGTTGGACCTAGATATGTTATTTGATTGTGGATGTTATTTGGGACAATAATTGGTTATGTTTTGGTATTTTTTGGACAAGATTTGGTTATGTATTTGGTAATTTAATGATTGAATATTTGCTATGTTATTTAGGTTTATGATTGAATATTTGGTATGTTATTGGTAAGGATATATGGATGTATTTAGTAATTTAATCAACTCAACCATGTATTATTTATAAAAACTAGGCACAAAATTTAAATTATGGTAGATTTCAATTTGATTGTAAGACCCGAGAAATTCCAATTTCTGTAAAAATGGTAAAATCGAAATTTTGGTAAAAAAATTCCGAAATTTATTCTCTAGATTCAGATGGCTAAACGATTTCTAAATTTCATTGAATTGTTCCTGCTGTAAATCTAGTTACAACGGTCAAATTTGGTCAATTCGTGATGGGGCCGAATTTACACGTTTTCGAGGCATCGAGCTCAAAAGTATCGAAAAACAACTTGTGAGGTAACAAAGTCATACCTATAACATGTAATACATGTTACATGTTGCATGGATAGGGAGATGATGAAATGACGGCCGAGATAGTGCCAATGCTCGTAAAATCCAAGCTTGGGGACATATATACACATAGATTTGTTTTAAATGATAATAATGCCAAAATAGTGAACAGTGTCATCTCTTACAAATTGAAAAGAGGCAAAATGTGAAAGGCAACAGGGAGATATAGTATCAAATCGTTGCCTTTAGAGTGAGAGTAAGGCCTTCTCTCTAGATTTACTAAGAACCTGATCGTCGAAATTCTTTCTGAGCAAGAAGGAAAGCCGCTTCACGTGACGAGGCCCACGTTGCACTCCGGCTTCTCAGAGTTTTTGACAAACCCGTGAGGTAGGATTTATCCTACTTGGGTTTACACTTTATTTAAGTGTTTAATAATGTTTCATTGAATTTAGGCCTTGAACGGTTGTTTGATCGGTCCAAACTTTGGGACCTAATTGTTTAAATTTTTAACCCAATATGTGCACCATAATCAAGATAGCTGCTCTGTGAATGACATAAATTATGCTTTAAATCGTATTGTGATGTGTATAGGGTCCGAATGGTCATGGAAACTGTGTTCAAAGTGAACCGATGATCGTGACTGTTAGGAACAAGAACCCAAGGGTTCACCTGTCATAGAATAGTGTTCACAAAATACTTTCGTGAAATAACAAAGTTTGATCACAGAATTCAAGTAGGAATTGCTCATGTTTAATAATTGGCCCAAGTGAGCTAATTCTTTTGGTGTAATGAATTGTGAAATTACATGACATGTTTGTGTGATTTAAATTATGTGAATATATGCATTATTATGTTATTTACATGTGTTATATAATTGTATTGAATTGGTATCATGCATTCCATATGCACTAAGCACCTTGTCAATAGGAGTGGAGTGTAATGAGGTGATTCTTTCGAGAATGGTTTCTGAGGGTTTAATTAAATAATAATTATCTGAGGGTAGTCCATATAAAATATCAATCAGCCGAATGGCCCAATTGATATACACGGAGGGTAGTCCACCAAATATAACATCGGGAGCCTGGTCCACTACTTATATCGAGGGTAGTCCACAAATAAAAAAATATCTTTGTTGAAATAATGTTTCTCATAATGCGGGTTTAGGCAAGGTGAGGGAGTCGGTGAAGACCTTGCATGAGTTGTCTGTGTAGACATTCGCTGTGATCATGCATTTACTTAAATGTGTGTTTTCTTTGGAGCATTGAATATGCACTTAGGTGGAGAGTAGCCCTTGTAGGGTGATTCCACTACTGAGCATTAGCTCACCCTGTCGAGGAATATCATTTTTCAGTGAGCGACGAGACTGCTCGTCCTGCAGGCCTAGAAGCTTGAGAAGAAAGCCGTTTCAGGCTTTGGTTTTATTATGTATACATGTATTAGGAATGTTTTTCATTTAATATATGTTTGTATAAGAGTACTTAACTCTTTGAAACTATTGTATAGTTGGAAATTATTAGGATGAGCATTGGTCTCAGGTCAAGTGGTCAAGCACTCATGGATTGTTATACTGATTGTCGGGATTGTGTTATATACAAGTTGTATACAGTTATGTATATGGTAGAGCTCCCCGCACAAAGGAGACTCCGCCCCGATTCGTGAGAGGCTCCGTCACCCGACATCCACAAGTGTTTCGCGGTCGACGTAGTCAACCCGACACCCGGGTTTCAGTGTCACAAATTAGTATTAGAGCCCCAAGTTTACTACTACCTAGGGCTTGAGGGATTTGGGCTTAGCCATGTCTTGAGGTAAGAACATCACCACTAGGTGTGGTTCATGTAGAGGTGTAGCAGACAGATTACCTGCAAATCACTTTATCAAAACCAGACACTTATTATATGTGTTTCGTGTGTTTTGTGTGATTTGATGAATTGTTTGCAGAAAATATGCATAACATGAATTATGTGTTAGATCGCCAGTGCCAAAGTGATTAGTACATGTAAAACATGATGTGTTGAAAATTTAGGAGTTTTTACAAAGAAGAAAACCGGAACGAGGGAAATAAAATAAATTTGAATAAATTTATTTTGTTTAATTGATGAAAAATAAAATTTTAATAAATTTTAAGCTTGAACACTAGGTCTAGTGGATCATGAGGTTTGATAAATTTTGGACAAAATGTCCAAAATTAAAGGAAAATGAAAAAAATGAGATGAAGAGAAAATAATTTTCTAAGGTTTTACAAGTTGTAAAATTGAAGAAATCGAATAAAATAAATTTTTATAAATTTATTTGAGTATTCTAGAAAATGAAAAATAGGTATATTTTTTTGTGCATCTCCAATAGCTAGAAGAAATGAAAAAAATGTATACTTATGTTTTCGTATTTTTCCACAAGACAGGTGAGAAAAAGGAATATATGTATTTTTTCAAGATTTCAAAGAGCTGTGAATAAAGGAAAATAAATAAATAAATAAAATTTTGAAAAATATAATCAAATAAATGAGGTAAAATTTTGAAAGGGAAATTTTCAAAATAAAATTTTGATGTTAAATATGAATTGATATATTGATTAAATTTGTTCATTGCCTATAAAAAAATGCAGACATAGTATATAAAATGTTTTTCGTGTGTGAATAGTGTCTCGTAATGATGACACCCTGAGATACGCTAATAATGTTGTGCATGTTTTGATGTTGATTTTGTGTTTCAAATCATGGGAAGGACATATACACTAAGATGATTTAATATACTATGTTTCGTATGCTGTTGGTACAGAAATTATATGCATGAAAATGTGTATAGAAATGGTGGAACATAAGGTTAGGAACCATGACCTTAGGGATTTGATAATGAAATGAACAGAAATATGAATTTCACGAAATAAATAAATTGAGCGGTTAGAAGTTAGCGCTAATCTAGGAAATGAACTGGCTTCATTGTGTTATCAAGTCTATTGGGCACTGGCATGTGTACTGCTACAGACTTTAAATGAAAAATTAAATGAATCTGGCATCTCGACATGTGTAAGATGTATTAGTCGAGACGAGGACGTAGAGGGCGTCCACGAGGTAATCGGCCTCAGCACCACCAAGATTTGATCACCAGCTCCTGCCAGGCCAGGTGAGTCATGGGCTACGCATCGCACACCCCGTATAAAGGTGTAGTGTGGAGGTCCTAGCAACCTCTTAGAGGTTTAGTATGATCATCCTCCGACATCTCACAGAGGAGGAGATCCTGGTCGTGGCGCACCATTGGTTCATGCAGACGTAGTTGTGTTAGAGGCCATGGAGATTACCTTCGACACTACCAGATTAGGCTAACATGCCCACTAGAGGGTGAGGCCCAAGATGGTGGATCACAGGACCTCTAGAGACTTCTAGAGAAGGTGACATTACGGGCGTAGCTCAGAGTTGTTCATGGGTAAGTACTCTTCCTGATACCAAAGGCGGGCTACCGAGTTCCAGAGTCGGGGCTGTGGGGTGATGACTGGTGATGGATTACGCGTGGGTCAGGGTTCAAAAGAGCCAGCCCGATTTGCTGATGATTGCATGGCCATACACATGGCCAAGGTTAGGAGATTCAGAATGGGTCAAGCTGTCCATTCGTCAGATTGTAGGACTTCGCCACAGATATGGACTCACAGTGGTTTTGATACCTCTAACCATAGAGAGAGATAAGAGATGTTCCTGAGCACTCGGGATGCGGGTGTTAGTAGCAAGAGGAAGGAGAGCCAGTCTTCTTCTAGTATAGAGTTGGGCTTAGAGGTTGAGACCTTAGAGGAGCCTTTGTATGTGAGTTCTTCCCTAGGGATTAGGGCGAGAATAGGGATGATATGTCGAGGTCAAGAGTCGAGATCTCGAGACTCTACCACAAGTGGACCCAGGATCATGGACATGTCGAGTTTCGATGTCATCCGGGATGGATCATCAATCGCCATAGGTCATGCAGATTATGAGCGTAGGAGGGTTACCGCCACAATGTGACTCGTGATTAGTGTGGTATTTCCCCTGTGGGGACAAGCATGATATATTTCGCCTGCATAAGATATGAGTCTGTGTCGTGGATCTGCATGTTGGCTTAGCGAACCTAATTTAAAGGATCCAGGAGAGACTGCACTTAGATCTACCTCAGTAGTGTGCGCATTATGTGGATGTTTTGGCAGATTTAGTTACCCGGATCGCTTCCACATAGGGGAGTAGACTCTCTGCATAAGTTACACTGTATCACACCATCTCTATGACTCCGCATAGATGGCACCAGCTGAGTTGCAGAACTCGTAGTCTAACTACAGAGTTGTTGGACAAGGCCTGGTTTAGACCGAGCACTTCACCATGGGGCGCTCCGGTTCTATTTGCTAAGAAGAAGGACAAAACCCTTCGATCAGGCATTGATTACAAATAAATCTGAACAGGTTACGATCAAGAATCTGACCCATTATTGAGGGATCATGATTTGTTTGATCGCTGAGAGGAGCGAAGCTCACTTAAGATAGACCTTCGCATCGTTACCATCACCGAGGGTTAGGCATAGATATCCCTAAGATAGCGTTTTAGGACACGTTACGGGCACTCGAAGCTTACTATGATGCCTGATCGACTTAATGAGCCAAGAAGATTCATAGATCTCATGCATAGGGTGTCCAACCTATCTAGATCGCTTTATCGCTGTTCGTGATGACGCCTGATCTACTCCCGCCGAGTAGAACATGAGTATCACTGAGGGATCGTGTTACAAATGTCGAGAGACCATCACCGCACGTCAAGTTCAAGAAGTGCGAGTTTCGCTTTCTTACCGAGGTGAGATTGGGACACGTGGTGTAGGCATCAAAGGTCGCTGACTCGAGAAAGTTGAGGCCGTGATGAGTCGAGAGACCAAGTTAGTTCGAGATACGTAGTTTCGATTTCCCGTATTACAGAGATTCATTGAGGATTTCTCCTGGAGAAGTAAAGACCTACGCATGGGTTGACCCGAAGGAGTTCAAGTTTGATTGGGATGACCATGCAGAGGCATTCCAGAATTGAAGAGGAGGACTACTTCAGCCTCCTATCTTGATAGTCCCCATTGTGGGACATGTGGGTACACAAAGGTGGCCAGATGCCTCGAGGGCCAGACTAGGATGCGTTCTTGATGCACCTTAGAGGGGTAGTGTTTCAGGCTCCCGTGAGTCAAGAATCATGAGCAGACTACCCCACACACGATATGGAGATATGGCCAGGTCTTTGCCTTGAAGATTTGGTGCCACTACTTATATGGCGAGGAGTTCGAGGTACTGCACCATAAAGTCTCAAGTATATTTTCACGTGAGCGGACCTAACAGAAAGAACGTGTATGGATGGAGTTCAGAGGATTATGACTTCACTTTGCATTACCATCCCGGTAAGGAAAATGTGGTAGTCGATGCACTCGGCCTAAGTCAACGATGAGTGTTGGCGTATAGCTTTCGAGAGCGGCAAAATGCTCGAGACTGCGGGGACAGCCACGCACAAAGGAGCGCATCGTAAGCACGCCTCGAGAGTTTAGTGGTTACATCGTCTCTCGGTTGAACAGAGTGATCGGGAAATCCCAAGTGGGCGTGACACGTGAGATATGTCCATCAGTGGACCAAATAGCCATGTACAAAGATTTAGGGCTGAACCATCCACTCAGATGGTAGTCTTGTGATAGAGATGGGTCGGGTCTCAATCGAATCGATTTGAGAGAGAAGATTCTCGTGAGCCTCACCGCTCTCGACTCACTGCATCCAGTGGCACGAAGGATGTACCAGATCTCGTCGTCAATATTATTGGAGCCGGGATGAAGAGACACTTAGGGGGACTCTCAGGCGACGATGTCTCACGTGAGCCAGCGTGCCAAGGCCGACCGTAAGCCGGCCGCCAGTGGCTACTTCACCGTCAGAGGTGGCCGAAAGGAAGGGAGTATGCCTGATGGATTTGCACCCACTCTACATGTACAACGCAGAGACATGATGCTAAGATGGGTGATAGTGGATCAGTTCACTTAAGTCGGCACATTTTCTACCGCATGGATGGCTCTACATTAGAGAGATCGCATTGTATATTCGAGAGATAGTCCCATACATGAGTACCAAAAGATTCATAATGTCGATAGAGACTCGAGATTTACTGGGCGCATTTTGGAAGAGTTCTTCAAAAGGCCATGGGCACACTACGACAATGAGTACAACTTTCCACCCTAATATACATATCACCCGAGAGTGACTATACAGTGTTAGAGGACATGCTACGAGCATGCATCCCGGATTATCATAAGGTAGCTGAAGAGCACCGCCTTAGTGGGAATTCGCCATCAACAATAGTTATCGGGAGTATACATGGCACCGTGATGAGGCATTGTATGGGAGGCCATGTAGATCACCGCTATGTTGGACCGAGGTGAGAGACCCATCACTCGGTCTTGATCTGATTAGAGACAATTCTAGAAGGTGAGCTTGATATTTAATAACGCCTTCTCACGCCGAGTCTGGCAAGAGCTTACGCCGGATGCATCGACGCCAATCTCTAGAGTTTGAGGTCGAGATCACGCCTTCGAAGGTGATGCCCCAAGAGGGAGGGTCGTTCTGCTGAAGCACGAGGTTTATTGGACCTTCGAGATACTCGAGAGGGTAGTAATCGTTACGCACGGCTGGGCTTTTACCGCCCAAAGATGTCGTGACCACGAGGTATTTCACGTCTCCATGTTCATATACCCTGCATCCAGCCATAGTGGATCGGGACAGATTAGAGGTTGACACCGATGGGACCTTGGAGACATTTGGATAGTCATGATCGGGTTTTGCGGCCTTGAAGATCGTCGGCCCCAGTGAGGGGTGTTATGGGTGGCCATATGGGGTGGAGGAGTCGGCGTGGGGCGAGGACACAATCTGAACCACCTATCCCTTCTTGTTAGGGATGAAGGTCGATGGTTTAGTCGAGATTTATATGCATGATATAGTGCACGTTGCATATGTATGTGAGTGTTTTGATTGTCAATTTCGGAATGAAATTCCTTTTAGAGAGGGGAGAAAGTAAGGCAGAAATTCCAATTTCACGGAAAAAATGGTAAATCGTAATTTAAAGTAAAGAATTCAAAAATTTATTCTCTACATCTCGGATGGCGAAATGGATTTCATCGTTGGAATCGTCTTGCGAAATCTAGCTACCACGTTGAATTTCATCGAATTCCGAGACAGTCGAAATTTACATATTTTTCGAGGCATCGAGTTTCGAGTGCCGAAAAACAATTTGTGATGTGACAAAAGTCACTTATAACATGTACACATGTTATACATGTTGCATGGATAGGGAGATGATGGAAATGGACGGTCGAGATAGTGCCAGATGTCGAAAATCAAAGCAGGGCAGATGGCATTATAAGATTTGTTTTAAATGATAATAATGCCAAAATAGTGGGAGCAATGTCATCTCTTACAAATTGAAGAGCGAAAAATGTGAAGGCAAACGGGGAGATACGTGCTTGAAATTTGGGTTTAGAGTGAGAGTAAGGGCCTTATATATACAGATTCTGACCCGTCCAGCCATGTCGAAATTCTTCGAAGCGAAAGGAAAGGCTGCTCTCTGCATCGAGGCCTACGATGGGCTCCGGTTTTGAAATTTTCGACGGCTTCCATGAGGTAAGTTTATTCTACTTGGGTTTACTTTATTTAAGTGTTTTATAATGTTCGGTTGATTGAAACCTTGAGCGACCGTTTGATGGTCTCAAGCTGGGGCCGAATTGTTTGAGCACAGCCAATATATAGTGCGTGTCGTGAGGGGCTGTTTGGGTTGTGAACAATATAAATTATGCTTTGTCGTATTGTAGTGTGCATAAGGCCGGAAATGGCCGTGAAATTCGGGTTCACAAAATTGAGCGAAGCGATTGGTGAATTGCTAGGAGCAGGTAACCAGGGTTTCAGCGTTCATAGGAATAGTGTTCTAAAATATTTTTGTGAAATAATGTGTTTGGTTGAGTAATTCAGTTGATTACTTTGTTTAATAATTAGCCAGTGAGCTAATTTTTTGGTGTAATGGTGTGAAATTACATGACATGTTTGTGTGATTTAAATTATGTAAATATATGCATTATTATATATTTACGTGTTATACTGTATTGGAATTGGCATCATGCATTCCACAGCAGCACCTTTAGAACCCCTAGAGCAATAGGAGTGAGTGCATGAGGTGATTCTTGAGAGAATGGTTTCGGAGGGTTGACTAAATAATAATAATTATCGGGTAGTCCATATAAAATATCAATCTTCGGAGTCGGCCCAATTGATATACATCGGAGGGTAGTCCACTAAATATAACATCGAGATCGGTCCACTACTTATATCAGGAGAGACAGTCCACAAATAAAAACAATATCTTTGTTTGAAAATAATGTTTCTCATACGTGGCTTAGGCAGAAGTGTGAGGAGTCGATGAGGACTCGGGGTATGAGAGTTGATTAGACATTCAAGTAGGATCATGCATTTACTTGAATGTGTGTTTTCTTTGGAGCATTGAATATGCACTTAGGTGGAGAGTAGCCCTTGTGGGGTGATTCCACTGCGGGCATTAGCTCGCACGATAGGGATATCATTTTTCGGGTGCGAGGCGTACGAGGGACGGCTCGTCTGAGGCCGAGTTTGAGAATAAAGCTAGGGTTGTGGCTTTGGTTTTATTAATGTATACATGTCTTAGAATGTTTTTCATTTTTAATAGCATATGTTTGTATAAGGCCATTTCTTTAACTCTGAAACTTATTGTATATAGTTGGAAATTATTAGGATGAGTATTGGTGCAATAAATTTGAGTGGTAGTTTTACTGTGGATTGTTATATTGGATTGTTGGGACAGGTTATATACAGGTTGTATACAGGTTATGTATATGGGTAGAGCTCCCCATACAAAGGAGACTCACTTGATTTTCGTGAGGAGAGGTGGGTGCAGGCATCACGAGTGTTCCGTGAGGTTGTGGTGGTCGATGGACACCCGGTTTTGGGCGTCATTAATTGCATTCAAAATTATTAAAAGAACAATTGATGCAATATCGTCGTAATATGTTATAATTCTAGTATAATTTTATTATAAATATAGGGCATTTATATTATAGCCTTATGGATTTTGATATAACCTTTCTTTATTTGTTATATAAGAACATAGACATGTTTAAAAATCATCCCTATACAATTTATAAAAATCGAGAATGAAAATTTAGTTGAATTTCATTTTGATTGCATTAAAAAACATAAAATGTATAATAAATATAGTATTGTTGGAATTTATTATAATTCTAGTGTAATTGTATTGTAAATTATATCATTTGCGATATTCCTTTTGTTGATTTTGATATATCTAATGCTAGATTACTTTGTGAAATCAAGACTATTTATTGATTTCAAAAAAAATTGATCAATAATAAAAAACCTCAATAACTATATTACAAAATAATAACTTTATTGGGACAATGAAATATATCAATTCATACTGGTAGAAAACATACCTAGTATGGATTCAAAATTATTGGATGTTATTAGTCTCCCAAATCCGTAAGAGATGAAATCAAAGAAAATGCTAAGGTTGAAGATAGTTATTTCTTTCTACCCAAAGTGTGTTATACCAAACCCTTATATATTTCCATGTCTCTATTTACTTATATATAGAGAGCACAAGAAAACAGTTAGACTTTGGTCCAATAAACTTACCAAAGTAAGGGAGAATATAGAACCATAGGCTCATAGCTAGTTAATATTAAATCATCCCATAAATGACCTATAATTAACATGCACAATTCTACAATTAAAATTGTAATATGATTATGCTTAGTCCATAATTAATAAATTAACCTAACATTCTCCCACTTGAACGGTATAATAATAACTCAAATGCTTTCTCAATAAATTTACATAACCATAACCAATCATATACAATTAACTCATCGAGAGGATGTATATACATAATTAGGCACTGCTAATCAAAATTATAACCCAAATATTTCAACAAGATACTTACATAGCCATAACAAATCATAAACAGGATGCATAAATCGTACATAATAATGCACTACTAATCTAGAAGCATTTCAATGACAATAGTATTGATTCGATAGAAAGAAAAAACATAATTCTATCAGAACATAAAATTCAAAAATATTTACAAAATCATAAGATGATGACAAGCGTCAAAATGTGCATGTAATAACGAAAAACATGACTTTCCTTGCAAAAATACACTGATAAAGGAAAATCACTAAAAAAAAAAAGTCTAGGCTCACACTGGTAAATGCGGTGACGTGTTCTTGAAACACACAAATAGGTAAGCCCGCGGTTGGTGGTCTGCATTTATGCTAGTCGTGGCGTGTATAAGCTGAAATAGGGATACTGTGTTTTCTCTTTAACAAAAGAGCTTCACACATCAATGTGCTTGGGCTATCTCTAGTGTTCTGAGAAAGATCTGTCTAGGAATTATCCTGAGATCATTTCCAGCGGTCTGAAATAGGTGAACAACCTCGAAGGCTGAAATGAAGTTATGGCCATATTGCATGAAATGACAGCGCCATAACACGCCACATACTTTGCCTCGTGGCCGAGAGAATCATAAGTATGCCTTGTGCTTTCCTGAAAGCGGCTCCTTCGGCCCGGCATAAAGATATAACAAGAAATGGACTTTTTATCATCCACGCAGCCTGCATAATCAAAATCACTAAAACCAACCACCTCAAGAGTGTTAGTAGACCGATATGTTAAACATGAGATCCTTGGTACCTAAGTACCTGAAACTTTTGGCAGCTTTCAGTGGCTGAATAGAATCACTTTCAGTACTACTGACAGGCGACAAGGCAATATCAGGGCATGTGCATACTTAAGCATACATCAGTCTACCCATAATTAAAGATAAGGGATTGCTTTCATCTTATCTCTCTCAATATCATTATGAGGACATTGGCCTTTGAAAATCTGTCACCCTTTACAATTGGTGTCTTACTAGAAGAACATGATTGCATATTGAACCTTTTCAAAATGCATTCAATATACGTATGTTGAGACAATCTCATAATGCCACTAGGTTTATCATGAAGTATCTCACTACTAGAAAAATTGAGTTTATCTACTACAAAAAAGTAGTAGCTAAACTATTTATTTTAGTAGCTACATTTCTTCTTTACTAAATACTTCTGATAGGGCGTAGTAGCAAAATTCCTTGTAGGTAGCTAATTTTAGCTACTAGTAGTAGCTATTAGCTACTACTTTAGCTACTCTGGGAATGTCTAACCTTCAGTATCTACTAAAAATAATATTAGCTAATTTAGGTGAGAGCGACTATATATAGCTACCTACTGCTTCCACTATATTACGTAGTAGGTAAATAACTACCTTGATAGTATTAGCTAATGTAAAGAATGTAATAGCTAACATAGTGAATATGAGCGGGTATTTATAGCTACTAATTAGCTACTACAATAATAGTAGCTACAATTGAGCATACAGTGGTTTACTAAAAGCAATATATAGCTACTACATGGCGTAGTAGCTATTTGAATATTTGAACTAATTATTAGCTAAGTATTATAACTATATAACTATATTTATAATAGCTATATGGAGTAGCTATTTAGCAGTGAAAAAATGTAATGTATGGGTGAAAACTAATTAAGTAGCTAACTGATAATAGCTAGTTAGTGACTAAACTAAGGTAATAATAAATCTATAAATTAAATTAATTGTAAATTATTAGAACCTTAAAACAAATAATAAAAAAATTAAAATGAAATAAAAATTATAAAATCATATTACCACAAAAACTAACGTCCACCGAATAACATAAACCAAAATAACATGTACTAAATCCCATGTTATAGATAGCTATACAATAGACCCGAGTTGACAACGAATGTTCCTCCATCACTTAGATGGGGGATGCATACGTGGTGGGGTCATTTGGGGTCATCCGTAATGGAGCTGGGTTGTAAGTGAGGAGGCACGGCAATCGATTGAGCTAAAGCCCTCGGTAGAGCCTTAACCTCATCAAGTTGATCTTGTAGCACTTTAACTTTTTGTGCTCCACTTCTCTCGCACCTCTGTCGAACCTGCGTCCATGAAACACTCACGTAGCTCATGTTCATTCTGAATGAGCATCTCTGGTGGAATGGTAGATGGAGCTACTCATTATGCGAAAGATCGGTCACTAATCATTATATTAAGATATTGTGTTTTGCTGTTCTGACTACGTAAGTATCTTTGCATTTTTAGGTCGATAAATGTTGTGTTCTCTCTTGAACCTTCATCCCCATTTATTACCATCGGATTTGCATTTCTTGATGCCTGACCTAAGATTTGAATAGATAATTACCGGACAATATATGATATATAAATTAAAATTTTTAATATAATATCGCAATTTACCACAGATTTGGCGAGCCCTCTCGATCGATGATAGTGGTCTTAGAGTGTGCGATTCTTGATGAATGCGGATAAGGGATGGCTTCTTCCGGTCTCTTTCTCAATAAAAGCATTAGTAAAATTAGAAGATATATTTGTTATGATGTTACAAATCAAAATAAAATTAAAAGAGTTCTAAGTACTACAATCCTCACGGCACATGCTACGAAAATGAAATGGAACCCCAGTGTGTCTTGAAGGTCACATTAGCGATTAGAGGCGCTTCTCGGTTCGCGGTTGAGACATTAGTTACGATCGAAACTTCAGCGGTACCCATGCTTCATTCCACCTCCCATGTTTCCTCCACTTATTCAAATTATCTGTATACTAGACTTATGAGCACCTCGAGTTTGCTTTGATGATACCCTCCGTCTCGACATCCCGTGAAATATTTCTATAAAGAAAGTTAATAATTACTCATATAAAATGAAATAAATGTTAAAATAATTAATAATGATATTTTAAGGAAATTTAGACCTAGTTTCCTGCAATGTAATAATCCAACCTAATAAAACAAACATATTAAGTACTTGCAATATAATAAGACACTTGCTATAATACTCATCGACTAATCATGACATCTCAACCAAACAAACATAACACTTGCCTACATATATTCAATTTGTCATGTACACATTTACATATAAAGGCTATAGAATGACTTATACCTTGAACTCTTCCCAATCAAAGTATTTTATCTCTTTTGTGATGGTGCTCCATTTATGCCCTTCAATGTCAACCTGCTCCTTGAAAATGGAGGTGATGCGAGGCGCGCATTGGTAAGACTCGACAAACCTAAAAGCATGCAAATATCAATTTTCACAAAAAAAAAATTTAAGAACAATAATCTAAAATATTTCCAATATATTATGTAAAATACCTAGAATTTTTATATAATAAAATTTATTATTATATTAGGGTATAATTAGGCGGCTTAGGTATTTTTGGGAATTGTTAGACGAATATTGATTAAATGATTATTGAATGGAAATAAACTGAGTGAAGAAAATATGGAAATTGAAAATTGGGGACCTAAGGGTCAATTGTAAATAAGTTTATATGTCTAAGTGAAAATAAGAGACTTAAATGAAAAATAATAGAGAAATGGAAGGACCTAAATATAAAAAAGAAATAAAAGAAAAAGAAAGAAAAAAATCAAGAAATGGCATGTGGCATGTAGGAAAGTGGGAGGAGTTGTTTCCTCGGCCTTTTAAAATACGATTTAGAGTGATCCATAAGAAAAAGAAAACAAAGAAAAATGGAGGTATTTTAGAGTGAGAAGCTCTCACTTCTCTCTAGATTTTCCGACGATCGGATCGAGAGGGTCTCCGACACGAAGGGAGTCCTTCCTGAGTGGTGAGAGCTCTGAGTAGGGGCCACGGGCAGGGTTTTCGACAAACTCCTGAGGTAGGTCTTCTCCTACTTGGTGGAGTCTTCTACCCTAAGGATTGTTGGGTGGTCATCGGCCTTAGGGAAATGTTTGGTTGCATTTTTAAACCATGGGAGGCCTTACATTGGTAGTGCGCGGCTAAGCCAGAACAACAGAAGCTGATTTTTGGGTGCGAAGTGAAGAAGGGGAATTTGGTAGTGCGTCCTTCTAGTAAATTGCAGCCACATCAATTAATTGATGTTAGGCTTTTAATTTCTTGATTTGGACCTCTGTAGACTAAGTTATAGTCCTTTGCGAGGTCAGCCCGGCTGCATCTGGTCGAATTAGGTTACGCCAGTCGGGTCTTCTTCGGACCTTAGAATGGGTTTTGGGTCGAAAATAAAAGAAAATTTGGCAGTAAGTCCATTCTGTGAAGTGTAGCCACATCAATGAACTTGATGTTAGGCTTTTGAATTTCTCAATTTGGACTCTGGCCAGACAGTTATGGGTCTTTTTACTCTAAATAGTCAAATGGGCGAGTCGGCCATAGAGGTGTCTCCTGTGGGATTCGTCGGTCTTTGTGTGAAATTAGATGCGGTCCTGTAGAGGTGGAGTCGAGGTCTTGTGAGGTCGTCAGGGTCTATAGGGGTCGTCGAGGTCTGTGAGTGGATGGATCTTATGAGGTCAGTCGAGGTCACGAAGAGAACTCGAACAAGTCGGGGGTTGACTACGCATGACCTCGACACCGGAAGAAAGCCATATCTCCTTGGAAGGCCATATCTCCTTCGTTTGAACTTTCCGTTGGTGTTCTTGGACTCTATAAAAGCCATTGAGTCAAGAATCATCCATATGCATGAGGGTATTAGTGTCGGGCCAAAGTGTTTGAATAGGCTCTTCACTTCAGTGCAGCTCGTCGGTCGGTCGACTCGTCGGGTTGACTTCACGCATGACCTCGACCGGAAGGTCATATCATAGCCGTTTGAACTTCCGTTTGGTGTTCTTGGACTCTCATGGAAAGCCCGTGAGTCGAGAATACGTGATCTGTCTGAGGACCAGCAGTGTCGCCGGGTGTTATACTGAGCTCTTCACTTCCATGCAGCTCGTCAGTTCAGGTCAGCTCGTCAGGGTTGACTACGCATGACCTCCAACTTTGGAAGGTCATATCTCCTTCGTTTGAACTCCGATTTGGGTGTTCTTGGACTCTATGGAAAGCCCATTGAGTCAAGAATACATTGATATTCCTGAGGAGGATAGCAGATGTCATACCAAGGTGTTAGACTGAGCTCGTCACTTCAGTACCTTCGATCGGTTCAGGTCGGCTCGTCGGAATTTAGATTGCGCATGACCTCAACCGGAAGGTCATAACTCTTCGTCCCAGGAACTCGATTTGGTGTTCTTGGACTATGGAGAGAAGCCCATTAAGTCAAGAGCCTGAGGAGGATAGAAGATGTTTGACTGAGGTGATAGATTGAGCTCTGTCCAGTCAGGTCAGCTGTCGGGCTCAGGATTTGACTGTATGACCTCCAACTTCTAAGGTCATAACTCCTTCGTCCGAACTCTGATCGTGTTCTGCACTCTATGGAAAGCCCATTGAGCCAAGAATCCATCTATATATACGTATATATCATAAAAATTCGAACTCATATTGTTCCAAAATCAATCCTAACCAAAACTACTAGTACACACGAATAATATTGTTCTTTAATGGTTTTGGAATAGGGACCGACGAGAGGAAAATAAATCGAGATTGAGATTCCAAAGATTGGAATCAAAGTGCCAAGATTTTTGCTTGTTCTACTGAATCCTATTCTGATTCAAGTTTTTGCATGTCTGCTCTTCCGACTCTATTCTAATGTCAAGTATTTCAGTTTACCAAGCATATGAATGAGGCATGAATGAGTATATGAAATGAGTATGTGAATGTGTATGTGAAATGATTACATAGATTGAGTATATCCTTGAAACGAGAATACGAAAGTGAATATGGAATTGAACTGTGATATTTGAAAACCGAATGAATGTGATTGATAAATCAAAATGTAAATGAATCTACACCTCACATCTTAATTGCATCGATATACCACGAATCGGCCTCGACGATGCACCAATTCCAAGATCCGGCTACTAAGGCACCTCGGAATTGCCCACATCCACTTCGGGCGGATGCACCAATCGCAGATCCGCTGCGATGGCGTATGACATTGAAGAAATGTCCCACTTCGCTGATGCACCAATCGGCATCCTCGCCATGATGGCATATGGCATTTGCGCGATACCACATACCGGTGCACCAAACGCATCCGGCCATGATGGGAGATCGCACTGTTAAATGTGCTACGACATCGGTCAATAATAAGGGCGGATTCATCAAACTAACTGGCTAAGTGTGAATTGAATAGTCAAGTGAAATAACCAACATCGAGAGTGTAAATGAGATTTTTTTATGTATATGCTTAAATCTCATAAATTAAATTGTGAAATGAATTGTTGCATTGAAACTGGTGATGATGTGATTTCGTAAAATTATTTAGAAATCAAAGCATGTGAAAATAAATATATGAGATTTGTCAATTAATAGGCATGGTTTAATGTTAAATTCATGCGAGTTACATTGAATACTGAATAATCAGAGAGAACCACTTTCAAGCATGAAAAATGCCAGCGTATAGTTTTACCTATGCAAAGCTCGGTAGACAGGAAGGTGAGATAAGATCGTCGTAGTCATAGAGAGAGTACGGCGATAAGTGTATACCCGTCATTCGCATATCATCTCAGAACAATTGGTATTTATTGTTTTAAAAACAAAAGGGTTAAACTCGAACCTTGATTTTAATATCATTTTGAAAAGGCAAGAGAATGCCTTCTTGTAAATGTATTTTGTAAATGTTTAAGGGCCTAATTAATCGCTTGAAATTCAGAATGATTGTGGGTCAGCCTAAACTAAACCGTCTCGCAACTAAACAAATAATTAAACGTTTAATAAGCAACAAAATCGCCTGAGTAAACCTGCTCCTGGCTCGATCCGCCATTCCTGCTCGGCCGTGGATTCGGTCGACACTTTGAAAAACTTAATAAAATGTAAAATGAAAGAATTAAACGGCGTCCCTCGGGCTTCTGGCTCGACTCACCCACGGCCTGCCTGCTCGGGGGGGTCGCTACATTATGTTCATTTTTTTACCTCCCATTCTCCATTAATCAACCCAGTCCTACCAGATTCGAGGCTCACAAGTGTAGACATGGTCGATGGTGTGCACCCAACTAGTAAATGGCGCGTGGTCGCACTACAATATGAAGCTTAATTCCACCGAAGATGATTCCGTAGATGGGTCGTGATGGAGGGGCATGCAATTCCTCTATGGAGTGGTACAGCTGCCAGACCTTCGTGCATGGGATAGTGTACCACCGCGACGTCCTACTGGTCCCTCTACCTGCATCTCCCCCCCTTCATTCGACCGACCGCATGTCCGCAAAGAATATATCATGAAGGTTTATGAAATAAAATAAAATAAATAAACATATGTGAAAAAATTATGAACGTGATGTAAATCACCCACAATCATTATCATTATCATCCGGTTCTTCCGACCGATCCCAACCTCGGGATTCAAATTTCGTTTACCCTCCATTCATTCCTAATTCGAATCAATTTCAGACATTACTCCATCAGATCGACTAAGATTATCGGGTTCATTGGGGAGATGCAATCCCTATTGCATGAAATTGCATGCTAGCATCCTCTTGGAATGTGGTTTGGCCTTCTGTGTGCTTTAGATGAATTATTCCTGTATGATCGAGAAATTTCCATAATAGCCCGTGCTTTTATTTTATTAACAACCCACCAATTCCATTTATCACATTCTGCTACAGATATGGTGCCAATAATACAACCTCGAGCTCTGTTATGCCAAAAACAAAAGGTCCACGCTATTAATCTACGCTTGGTTTACCACTACAATGTTATATGTTTAGGATGAACCCTCGGTCTCCGGAGATTCGTTGTTGGATCAAACCATTCACACTTGAACAATACAACACTTGATCACAACCAGATATTCCAACTCTACAACTTCCCAAGCCGACCATGTAGTCATTCTCATGATGATCACTATAGTTAGATCCTTCAAGGCAAATGCCACTATTCATCAGGCTCTTCCCGGGTTCCACAATCGATCAGTGAATTTATATCCATTTACAAAATACCGATATGTTCTAGCTAGCCCTCAAAGGTCGTTAGCAAGATCCTGAGTCAGGTGTTCATGATATTATTGAAGGATTGTTCACTCATATAAAACATAGTGAATATAGTTAATATAAGTATTGGTGATATATATATATATATATATATATATATATATATATATGTATATATATATATATATATATATATATATATATATATATATATGAGTCAGGTGTTCAAGGATATTATTTTGAAGATTATTCACTTAAGAAAGTCATAGTGAATATGGTTAAGGGTATATATATATATATATATATATATATATATATATATATATATATATATATATATATTTGATGAGTAATTTTTCAGTGGCATACTACCATTACTTACATATGTATTGAACCAAGAGGCGAATTCCTTTTCTATTTGTGTATCTATTTCAGACGCTTTATGTCCACTGAATTTTGCATAGCCTATCAAGATAAATCCTTATAAACCAAATAACTTATAGTCATATTATAGATAACTATACATAAAATGCAAAAGTTGATTAGTTACACATTATCTAATCAACAAGGAATACTTACTTATTATAGGATCCACTTCTCGAGCAATTCAACAATATATAAAGGCAGCAGCATGAACTCTTTCCATTGATAGTTGCCTCGATGTGGCTTGTCCAAATGCTCGTTCAAGATATTTGAAAATAGACAATGTCTCCTCGTTTTCATCCCAATTCTCTCCACAAACATCATTATTTAGCGGCACCCTTCGGTGCCTTGTGTGTACATGCTCCTCAAAATAGTATGAACAAAATAATGAAGCTTCTTCAACTAAATAGGCATTGCATATTGAACCTTGACACGTGCCTTATTTTTCACATTATTTTTGAACTACGAAGGTACTACATTATAAAGTCTCGATTGGTCATTTGCATAAGTGAAATTAAGTAATCATAGTAACAAAATTACCTTTCGAAAGGATACATCCTGGAATGTGCACTTGGCCAGCAAATCGCTTGCTCAGGAGGCTAAGGTATGCGAACGATGCTCAAAACCAGTCAAAGAGCTAGGTGGAATATGCTCTCAAACACACAAGAAACTCGCTGGGATCTCTTCTCTAATTCAAGGCCATGTCATCATTTTTATAATTGTAGAAGTTAGATCCTTGAAAAACTTCGAAACTCCTGATGGTGCTTCACATTGGCAGCTTAGATTTACGAGAAAGCAATTGGCAATAACCTCTGCATGAAACATGACAATGATGATATTCATCCCAAACAACTTAAGCTTTTGCATGTCCACATCGAGGCCAAATTTAGTGCATATCCATTTGGGTATCTTAGATTTTTATCCCATTCACACAACACTTGTTTTCCGATCTTATCAAGCGTATAGCAAGCTTTAGGGTACTTGGTCATTCCTACGCCTTCTTAACTCAGTCGATAGTACTCATTTAACTCTGTCTAGTTTAGAGGTGTCTTTAGTTTTACCAGGCACATTTCTGCGGAGTGTTAAACACGTTATCAAAGACATTTTTCTCAATGTGCATGACATCTAAGTTATGTCGAATGAGTAGCGTGCTCCAATATGGCAAATCCCAAAAGATGCTCATCTTCTTCCATCCATGAGCTTTATATATTGGATCATTAATATCAGAGGCTCCAACTTCAATTACCTTTTTCAATCCAAGGTTAGTAATTAGGTGTAAAATTTCGTTTCCACTCAATATAGGAATTGCCGTGGTACATTACCATCATATTTTCTTGAAAAGCATATTTATTCATGAAATATGTGGTATGGTAAAAACTCACAGTGGAGTGTCAAATAAGATTGCTTTCCACTCTTTGAAGTGTGAATGCCTCACGGAAGTAGGCTCATGCAATACGGACGTACTTAGCCAGACCGGGTGTATACCACGACAACATTGCATAACCCGGGAAGTCGATGGTACATTAATGCATTTCTTAGCGGAAATTTTGTTTTAGTTGGAAATGTCATATGCTAAAATTCCAACATCCCATAACTCTTTTAACTCGGCTATAAGTGGTTGCAAAAAAACATCTAGCTTCTATTTGGGATTCTTAGGACCCGGCACTAGCACAGTTAGAAACATAGATGTCTCTTTCACTCTTGTGGCGCCCCCGATCCAGGGTGTCGTTGACTACCCGTCAACGTGAGATAATAGTGAATCTTTGAGTTGCAGGCACCCGGCTAAATGAAAATCAGGCGAGTCTCCGCCATGGGGCTCACCCGCAGTACATAACACATCCCAAACATCAATATCATGGTAAGCGGCCCACTTGGGCCCGTAAACCAATACTAAATCCAGTAAATCTCAACTATATACAATAGTTTCAAGAAGTAATAAATTACTCTTACACAACATATATCAAACTTATAGAGTTCTAATACATGTGTACATATCAAAACCAAAGCCACAACCCGGCTTTCTTCTAACACAACCTCTATGATGAGTCGTCTCCTCGAACGCTCCCTGTACCTGAAAAATAATATCCCTCGACAGGGTGAGCTAATGCTCAGTAGTGGAATCACCCTAAATGGGTTACTCTCCACCTTCAAGTGCATACAATGCTTCCGATGAAAACATACATTCAAGTAGTACATGTGATCTGCCGAATATCTACTGATCGCTCATACCCTGAGTCCTGCCGACTCCTCACTTGCTAGGCCACGTATGAGAAACATTATTTTTCAAAACAAAGATATTTGTTTTTAATTGTGGACTACCCTCCGATATAAGTAGTGGACCGACTCTGATGTTCTATTTAGTGGACAACCCTCCGATGTATATCAATTGGGCCAACTCCGACGATTGTGTGCACCAGTTACACCAGATAATTATCATAATTAATTGACCCTACGAAACACTTCTCTCGGGTATCCACCTCATTTGCACTCACTCCTATTGTTTCTAGGGTGCCCCGGTCTGGAAATGGAATGCATGATGCCAATTCAGTACAATTCATATAACATATGCAAATATATAACATGATATACATTTACATAATTTAATCAAAACAATTGTATAATTTCTGTCCATTACACCAGATTAGCTCGCGTTCAATTATCAAAACACGACAATTCAACTTGAATTACTCGACCAAACATTTCACTTTTTGCAAAAATTTATTCCCACACCGTGTCCTATTCATGACAGTGAAAGCGCCGGTGGCTGTTGCATCAATACACGATATGTTTCACCTTGTGAAGCAAGATTATATAACATTCACGGCCTCATACACATCACAACACAAATTGTTTCACAATTTATACAATTTACAACCCAAACAACCCCTGCACAGTCACGGCCGGCACCAATGGGTTTCAAATTTTCCTAACAATTTGGTTCCAAGCTTTGGGACCAATCAAACGGCCACTCACGACCTCAAACATCGTAAATACACTTAAACAAAGTGTAAAACTCAAGTAGGATAAAACCCCTACCTCACGGAGTTTGTCGAAACTCCTCAAAACCGGAACCCAATCGTAGGCCTCACCGCGTAAAGCAGCTTTCCTTCTTGCTCAGAAAAATTTTAAATTGAATCATATGATCTAAGAAAAGTGGCTCTCTCTCTCTGAGAAATATCAAATCTCACTTTAACATGAGTTAACCTCTTTTCATGTTTGGTCTTTTCTTAAGGAAGAAAGACCACTATTTGGACTTTGTCCTTTTCCTTGTTAACTATTCATCCATGTCCCTAAAATCTTGGATTTTCGACATTTAACACTATCGACGATAAGTTTTGGTCATCTCATTACTCATGCAACTCATGTCACATGAGTACATGTTGTTGACTTTTATTAACCTAAGTTCGATTCTGGCATCCCGTCTTTCGTCTTTCCGAGAAAAGCGCGCAAGTCGAACTATATCGGAATTCAACGAAATTCAACGTGCTAGCTAGATTTTGCGATACGATTCCAACGATGAAATCCGTTTCATCATCCGAGATCTAGAGAATAAATATCGGATTTTTACCGAAATTACGATTTTTGCCCTTTTTTTAGAAAATTGAATTTTCTCGGGTCTTACACATACACAACCATGGCGGTAAATTATAAATGTTAAAATCGCACGCCATGGTGAAGATATTATTCATAAGAAAGAAACTGAATGGTTTAGGGCCCACATCGATTGATAATAGTCTCACATTTCTATTCTCAAGCGCAAAAATCGAAGATTCTTTAACTGTTAGAGTAACTTCCAACGATGGAATCGAGCAAATGCCGCATTTCCTCATTCTACAACCTCGTGCTCGCATGCCACCTCTATATCATTAGTGAGTAGCCTTCAAAGCATACATGTAGTCGAGGGCAAAGGAAAGTATTACGCATTTTCTTTATGGAGTACATTGTTTTTCTTCTTGTATTTGTTTCAAAATCAAAATTGATCTCTTTGTATCGTTGATGGCACAAATCTTACAAATTGTGAGATCATTGTCTTCTCCACAAAACAACATACAACCTTATTACAACAATGGATCTTCTCAAGCTGGTAAACTAAAGCCTAGACCAACCTTTATGCTGTAAAGTTCCGGTCCACGAGATTCTCATACAGTACAACTTGTATCAATTGAAATATCATTCGACTCCTTTGAGACTTGTGGTCTAAGCCTTATTCAACATTCTGTACTTAATGATAAGTTCATAAGATGTCTTTTAGCAACAGACCATAATTCTTTGTTAAAAGCTGCATGTCAAAAAACTTATGTGCTTACGGGTTAGGAGGTTCATCCGATGTTTCATTAGGATTGAAATCGGGCCCGGCATCATAACATACTATGTTATGCATTTCCAATTGACTCGAGATGCTGGTTGGGCATCACGAATTATGAATTCGAATGCAGTTCCATTTCCCCACATCTTGCCCAAACATAATACATGTTAGCAAAATCCATTCTTTACATCAAGTGATACTTCTGATTATCAATTTGATGATCTTCTGACATAACCGTAAGTACATGGACACTTTATCTTGTTACCATCCATCATTCAGGTTTGCCATGAATTCTCAAATTCTCCAAGGCCAACCAAAAACTTTGGGTTTAAGAGACCATTGCCAGTTTGAATATACATCCAACTTAGTTGCAGCCATTTTAAATATTGAGCTTGACAATTGTAGACAACATGAGGGAATAAGAACAAAATTATGTCGTTGAACTTCTTAAATGCTTGGCCTAAAAAAAAAAAAAAACCCAAACACAAAGAACTTCTTACAAAAACAAAAACCCAGAAAAGAGAAAATTCACTAGAAGACAAGCCTACTTCACATAACATGATATGTACTCAAGCAGCACTATCAGCCCACAAAAAACAATTCAGGGCTTCTGCTGTTTCTCCTGTTCAGGCTTCCGCAGAACCATTCCATAATTTCTTAATATAGTGATTATATCTTATACATAAACCCACAGCACTTGATACGTTCTTCGGGAATAATTCGGGAAGGGTCTTGATCATGTTAAAAAGTAAAAATAAAAATAAAAATAAAAACAAAAACAAAAAATTTGGTAACCCCTCATTTTTCTCATTTGCATGAATTAAGCATATCACTTTGTTTCCCTCTACCAGAGCTCTCCTTTCGAAATTCAATCATGCAATTAATGTCAACCTCCTTGCTTGCGTTGTGGCCATATGGAATTGTGTTTTTATAATAAAATCAATAAAATATCATTTTTCTTTAATATTTCTTTTATGGTACGTTTGATTCCATACTTTAAGTTTAAAAGCAGCACCAAACATTAGTTGAAGACTTAAAAAAGGGATTAGACCCTTACCCATTTCACAAGTTTTGAACATAAGACAAGGATTCTGTACAAAAGTTTGAGTTCATTTCATGTTTGACTCTCTTTTTTTTTACAAAGATAAATTTTGCAGAAGAATTCAATTTCACAATCACCAACTAAAATAAATATAAATTAATTTTAAATAAATAAATTTCCACCAGACAAATGGGTCCAGCAGACCAAATCAACCCCATATTGATCTTTTAGAAAAGTACTTCCCTTCTAGATATTTTTTGAAGGTACCTAACCTATAAAAAAGTATCTCAACAACCTCTTGTTTTATTCATGTTTTCCAACCATGGTAAAACTTGAGGGCCTCTTGTTTACAAATTTTATTTTTTTAAACTGTTTTTTATTTTGAAAAAAAAACGAGAGAACAAGAAAAATTCAGAAAACAAATAATTTTTTATTTTTTTTAAAAAAACATATAAAATACTATATTAAAGCCAAAAACACCAAAAACTATTTACAAAAACCAGAGCCAAAATCGAATCAGGTGAAGCAGTTCTAGGGTTCGGTTACATGAATCAAATAAAGGTGACTGTGAACCCGGATTACGAGGGAGGTAAATGCCACGGGTTCAGAATAATTTGATCGCAGTGCTGTTATTCTATGCCCATGTCTAACATCTGACGGTTTATCAATTCAAAACCAACATGAACAATGTTTGCCCCTATTATCTTAATATTAAATCCATTCTTCCCTGTATAAAATGACCAAGACATTGGAAGTAATCTTTCTGCTCCTCATAACCATAATTATTGATTTTCCTCATTTTCTCGGCATCGAAAACGGGCGGCGTATAATCGGAAACATTCGCAAGAAAACAGCATTAAAATGTTTGTGTTGTCAAACGCGACAGGGTTGTTTCAACATGCTCTTTGGGACGAATTTTTTGATTGGGACGTCTTTGACATTTGAGTAGCATTTGTTTTTTATATTTTCAGTTTAATACTAAATAATATTAAGTATTAAGTTTTTTTTTTTTAAGCATTTATATTAAATATTAAGATGTTTGTTTTTTATATACTAAAAAAACAATATCTTAACATCTTAATCTATTAAAAAAATTTATATTATTTAATTTTTATATTAATGAATTAAAATAAATAAAATTAGTTTGAAATAACAAATAAGAATAATATATTGAATTCAACTTTTTTATTTTATTTTTTGACTCAAAAAACTATGTTTTTTATTTTCTTGTATTTTTTCTCCTTATTTTTTCCATACAACATTCAAAAAAAAATTAATAAAACAAAATTGTCTTATACTTTTTTATTTAAATAGGTATACGACAATTGCAGATTTTATCAAATTTGTATGTTTTATGCCAATTTATTACACTAAGTAACATGATTGGTTTTTAGTCATTTGTATCTTTGATCTATCGATATATTACAAGTTTTAATCAATTATATTATTAACATCATGGCTCTTGCTTAATTTCAGTAATTTTGCAAATGATATTTTTCAGTGTTTTAAAAATCGGATCGAATCAGTCAGTCGGATTGGTCGGACCGTCAACCAGTTACCTTTTCGCTCCCGATTTCATTTGGTTTGACCATCGGTTCGATTCCTAAGCCGTGAATCAGTAACTTTTCTTGTTCAATCGATTTTTAAAATAATGATATTTTCGAAAATACCACCGAACATGTATGTGTATGTGAGATGGTTGATGTATCTCTAAACTTAACTAGAGGTACTTTTAGTGTGATGATTTTGAATCAGTGAGGCAGGTTCTTTTTATTCCCCAGCATCGGCTTAAATGTTTGACTACCATCAGATCACGTGTCCCTAATTTGTAGGTGCATTTAGCTCCGAAACAATTTATTTCGTTCCGATTGAAGCTCAAATTATTTTAAATAAATTTATAGTATTTTTAAAAACAGATTTTCTCAAAATCCGTTTTGGAGTCCACCGATACTTGTATACGAAAATAGTGAAAATTTCGATTGTCTCGGAATTCAACGAAATTTGTTTGAGTAACTAGATTTCATGAGACGAATCCAACCGTGGGGTCCGTTTAATGTCGAGATCACAGAAAAATTTCAGGTTTGCAATATGTCTTATTCTGACAGATTTAATAGTTTTCCGTTTTTAGTAAAATTAAAATTAAGCCCGAGGATTTACAACTTAAATATTTTAGTTTATAAATTTATAAAATGTAAAATTAAATAATCGTACTAATTCTAGTACTTTATTAAGCATTGATTTGTTATTAAAATAATTTAATATTTAAATTTTGAAACACTTAAATATTATATTTTATAGTTAATTTATCATTTAATTAAATATTATTTTTAAATTTTATAATATAAAATTATAATTCAATATATGAAAATTGACTTATTTTAAATTTTCCATAATTGATTTTTAAAGAAAGTTATAAATCTTTTAAAAAGTTGAATCCAAACTTGTCATAATTATAGAGAAGTTACAATTTTGAATTACATTTAAAATTTATAAATCTTTTTTAGAAAATGAATCCAAACTTATTTTTAAAATTTTATAAGCGAATTTTGAAAAATTTTCAAATTCCAACTCTTTGTACGACAATATAGTAATTATTCAGCTACTACATAGCTACTACTTAGTAGCCATATTAATATGTTACCTACTAAATAGTAGCTAAATCGTTGCTATTTAGCTCCTACCAACAATGTAGTGGCTATTTAGCTACTACATAGCTACTGCTCAGTAGCTACAGTTTTGGCTTGGTAATATTGCAGCTGTTAAATAGTAGCTATGTGGTAGCTATTTAGCTACTAACATCAATGTAGTAGTTATATAGTAGCTATTTAGCAACTTAAACAAATGTAGTACCTATATAGTAGCTCTTCAGCTACTACATAGCTACTACATAGCTACTACATAGTAGCTAGATTAGTATGTTAGCTATTAAGTAGTAGCTATATAGTGGCTATTTAGCTACTACCAACAATGTAGTAGCTATTCAGCTACTACATAGCTACTATGTGCTCTGAATTTCCGCTTGTTAGTGTTGGCTTCTGATAGTAGCTATGTAGTAGCTATTTGGTGACTAACAACAATTCAGTAGCTATATAGAAGCTATTTAGTAACTAAAAAAATAGTAGCGATGTAGTAGCTAAATAGCTACTACATAGCTACTACTTAGTAGCCAAATTGGTATGTTAGCTACTAAATAGTAGCTAAAAAATAGCTATTTAGCTACCACCAATAATGTAGTAGCTACATAGCTACTACGTAGTAGCCAAGGTTTTGGCTCGATAGTATTTTAGCTTGTAAATAGTAGCTGTGTAGTAGCTATTTAGCGACTAGCATCAATTTATTAGCTATGTAGTATCTATTTAACTACTATTTTGCTACTACTAGTAGTAGCTAACATTGGTGAAACCACTTTTTGCTACTACATTGTAGCTATTTAGTAGCTAAGCCTAACACTTGTTATACTAGTAGCTATTTAGTAGCTATGTAGTAGTTAAATAGCTACGAAGTGACAATAGTAGCTATTTTTAGTAGCTATTTCAGGATTTTCTAGTAGTGATCTGTATGCCCAAGACATAAGATGTTTCCTCAAGATCCTTCATATCAAAATGGTTAAACAATAACTACTTTGTCTCAACCAACAGGTTAGTATTATTGGCCGTTAGCAAAATATCATCAACATATAAAATCAAGAATATGTATTTTCTCTCACTAACCTTCATATATATGCATCGATCAACGATGTTTTCCTTAAAACCATTGGCGGTGTGACTTCTGTCAAACTTTAGATACCAGCGCACAAACAACTTTCATGTAAATGGATTTAAGGCGACTCAAGCGAGACTAACAATGGCTTCTTTGTAGGTAGTCGAATATGATACATCACCCACATCATACTCATGTTCCTGAAAGTAGAAAATGTAGTCATTTGAAATTGTGGGCCTAAGCGCCCTCTCTAACCTCCTCAAGGGTATATTCATGACCTACATCTAGGGCTACTATGTCTACATCTGAGACTATTAGGTCTACATCTTCAATTGGTTCATCATCGATAGTGGCTACTAGATGCTGGTCAACAATAGGGCTAGAGATCGGAGCGGAAGCAATAAGCACAAGAAAAAAACTAGGTGTTCTTTGAACACAATTTCTCTTGGCCCTTGGTTTGTACCAGTATCATCCTCAAAATAGATAGCTTGATCTAACTCAATCACTCTAATGGTGTGCGACGAGCAATAAAACTTGGAACCTCTTGATCCCACACAATAACCAATAAAGTACCCACTTATGGTTTTTGGATCAAATTTCTTGGCTTGCGGGTTGTACAATCTCAATTCCACCTTGTAGCCCTAAACATGAAAGTGATGAAGACTAAGCTTCTTCTGTGACCATAGCTCATATGAAGTCTTAGGAACAAACTTACTAGGCACTTGACTCAAAATATAAGCTACAGTTTTCAAAGCTTCACCCCACAAGAACTCAAGTAGTGAGGAATTAACAAGCATACATCACACCATATCAAGAAGCGTGTGATTTCTCCTCTCTGCAATCCCATTCTGTTGAGGAGTATCATGCATTGTATATCCAGCATCAATGCCACATTCTTGAAGGTACTTCGCAAATCGTCTAGGGTTGCGTCTCGTCTCATCATATCTACCCTAATACTCACCACCTCTGTCAGAATGAACCACTTTGATCTTCTTCCCTTGTGGAGCTCAACTTTTTTTTTGAAAGCTTTGAAAGCCTCTAAACAACCAAACTTCTCACGAATGAGCTCAACAAAACCATAACTTGAATAATCATCAATGAACATGATGAAATATTTGTGGCCACCCATAGCAAGAGGAGTGAATGGCCACAAATATCTGTATGAATAATCCTAGGCAACTCGATGCATTTATCAACCTTGGCATTCCTAACCTTGGTAGTCAATTTACCCTTGATGCAATTTACACAAGTATCAAAATATGAGAAATCAAGATTTGGAAGAATCTCATCCTTAATTAATCTCTCCATCCTCTGTCTGGAAATATGACCTAGACGTTTGTGACAAAGAATATAAGACTTTTCATTCAATCTCAAACGTTTTAAGCTACTAGCAGTATTAACAGAACCAAAAGGCAAAGTAGACAACTCTAATTTGTAAAGATTCCCACAAAGTACTCCAGTTTTAATCAATAGTGAATCTTAGTACAATTTAACTTTTCCAGTTTAAAAAAGGAAACTATATCCAAGTCTATCCAAAATAGGAGATGATATCAAATTTCTCCTAATCGAGGGAATGTATGCTACATCCTGCAATTCCAGAAAATTTCTTGTACTAAGTTGCAATATAACAAGTCCCGGAAAATCAACTTGGACTCTTGTATTGTCTCCCATGTACATATACTGCTCCAAACTAGTTGGACTTCTTCTACTTATCATCACTTGCATAGAATTCCAAGCGTGAATGGTAGCACCACTATTTAACCACCAAGTATCAGATGACACATCAATGATATTGGATTCAAAACAAACATTCAACCAATGATTATCAGATAGCTCATTTTTCTCATTATTTGAAAACTTTGTATATTTCTTGCTAATAACATACAAGAAATCTTTTGTATTCTCAATCTTGGGAATGTTTGCATAAATGGAATCCTCCATATGATTCTCCATGACCATCAGACAACAACTATTAGAATACTCTCAGTCCTCATAGAATTTTGTCTCATTTGTAGAACTTTCAGTAGTGGGTTTCGGAGGAGCTTCAACTTTCAAGTCCAAATTCAGTTTCATAATTGTCAAATTCATCATGAATCATTTCAACCATTGTTTTGTAATTATTAAAATTAAGTTTCGTGATGGTAAGAGCGAGAAAGCTGTGAAGAATAAACAAAGAGCAATGTCAAAAATACATGTAAAACAAAGACATAAAATTGCTCCATTCTTCGACACCAAATACCCACAAAGTAAATGCTTAAATCATAAGATTTATAAAATACAAAAAGACTCATACACAGGTAAGAGCAATTCTTCAGTTGTCACAACCAAATCCATCAATTTCTCACTAATAAGGTAGTAAACTTGTACGATTCATGACACTTAGTGAAATCTTTTCACCAAACTAAGTATCTTATCAAATAATAAATTAATCGATATGACAACTTCACTATCCATATGGATCTTAGCAAAATTGATACGCAAGAAGGGAGAATTACAATTGTAGCATCAATTCTAGAAAATATCCGGCATGCTCAAACTCACGAAAGGCAAGTTTACAAGCATTCACTATTTCTTAATTTTCACCAAAGTGTATTAATACTAATAATTTTATTCCTAATGTGATGCTATAAATAATCATAAATAGTATAAACATAAATTGCTAAAGCAATATTATGAAAAGGAAAACATAAAAAATATTACAAAATTGGGCAAAATTCAATTTTGTACAAAGATCAAATTTAATGGTTAATGAGATAGAAAACTAAAAATACGAGGTAAGAGCATAAATTCAAAAAATACCCTTATGAAAAATCCCCAAAAAAAATGAAATTAATAAACATAACAAATGAATATTTTATTATATTTATTTTCTGGAAACCTTCCAACAACAAAAAACTTAATCCATCCCTCTAAGATTTGCCAAGAGATTGTAGAGTTAGAAGCACAACTTTTATATACATGATTAAATAAATAAACAATAATAACATTGAAGGAATAATTTATTAGATTGAAATATCAGTTTTTTGGATTGTCATTAATCAAAATCAAAGTGGCACGTGCAACTTTTTTTCTTTTTGGAAAACAAAAGTCAAACCTTAATATGATGTAATATAATTCGCTTATTATTTCAAGCCAAATTATCCATAAAAGATAATAAGAGACTTGCAATATCAACATCAATCAAATAAAAAATAATAAAAAATAAAAAATAGAAACCTTCATAGTTGAATCTGACATTAAATTAATGGGATGCCATCAATTGTCAATCAAATAAATTTTTTTTTTTTATAATGATGTTACAGAACCGGTCATTAACTATTGATCAAATAAAATATTAAAAAATGCCTTTCTTTGATAAATGTTACATAAATCAAAGCCCCCAATCATTGGTCTTAATCAGAAAAAAAAATTGTTTAATTGATAGATTTGACGGAAAACAAATACAAACTAATTCTGATGGTTTCCAACATCAAGAAAAGAACCGAATAAACCCAAAAAAAAATCTAGAAAAACGAAGATGGATTCAATGCCAAGTAAAGGTGCTTTAATACTAATTATCAGATTATTTTATAAAACCATGAATATTTATTAATCTTAAATATAATTCATCAATAATCAAAAGACTCAATAAATATATTATAAAATAATAACTTTATTAAAATAATGAAACATATCAATTTGTATTATATAGAAAACATACTTAACATGGATCAGAAATTATTGGCTATCATTAGTCTTCCAAATTTATAAAGAATGAAATAAAAAAAAAATGTTAGGATTGAAGATAATTATTTCATTTTTCCTATAGCGTATTCGAACCCTTGTATAATTTTAGGGCTTCATTTACTTATATACACATAAGACACAAATAAACAATTGAGTTTTGGTCCAATAGGTTTATCGAAATAAAAAAAAAGATAGAATTATGAACCTATAGTTAGTTAATATTAAATCATCATATAAATAATTCATAATTAATATACATAATTATATAATTAAAATTATAATATATTATACTTAGTTCATAATTAATTAATTAATCAAACCTCTAAAAGATCAATTGAATAAGAACTGGTCGGCTTGTACTTTTATTGCTTCTAAAAAAAATCATACCAAACTGTAAATAAACCTTAAAAACATAAATCACTATAAATAAGATTTCTAAAAATATAAAATCTAATATATTATTTCCTTTGTAGAAAGCAAGCTTTAGAAATGCCGTCAAAAATGGGCTTGAAGAGAAAGGAAGACTTTGGAACGGAGAGCACAGTCAAAAGGCAATTTTCTCCAACAAAATAAAACGGCCTCACATGATTCATAAGATTAAGAGTGCGCTTGTTTTTTTGGTTTTTTTCAAGCAATCTTTCATACTAATACTGTTTTTCTCTCTTATTTCTAATATATTTTTAAAAATTTCTAAATATAATTCAAAATAGAAAAGGTCATATTTTAGAACTTGCACAAAATCTTTTAAAAACCACTCAAATATTTAAAATATAATATTTAATTTGGGATCATCAATCTATTATTTTTAAATTATTAATTTTATATTCAATATATATATATATATATATATATATATATATATATATATATATATATATATATATATATATATATATATATAAATCATATACTCAATTTTAGTTATATAAAATAAATAAATTATAATAGCTTTATCGTTTTAATTTTTTTTATAAATATAGTGTGACGCCTCAAATCCCGGGGTTGAAAATTTTAGAATTTTTTTTTGTCTACTGGATATCTCTATCGTGACAGAGAAATTTATGTCGTGACAGAGAAATCTTTGTCACGACAGAGAGATCCACATGAGTGGTATGTCGCGACAGGACCTTGTCGCAGTGTGCCCGCTTCGATGCTTGGCGTGCGAGGGCATCGGCCGTCTTGTATTTGGGTTGCGATAGATGTCGAGACATGGCCCCACTATCGCGGCGTGCGTTCTTGCCGTGTGCGCGTCCCTCTGGCGAAGAGAAGACGGAAGAGCATGTCACTGCCCCGCGCAGCCTGATCGCCTTGAGCACCTAGGTCATGTCATGTGTGCTGCCTGGGCTGTCGCGACAAGGACTCCAGGTCGTGAGAGAGACCCGGTCTGTCGCCTCACGCCCGCGAGTGGGGTTCGATCACGTATGTTGCCATGTGCGCGGTGCATGCATCGTGCGTCACGCCGTCGCGCGGTGCATACGTTGTCGTCTTTGCCCGCGCGCACACAATGCGTTTGTCGTGCGTGGCTTGCCGTGCCACCTTGTGCCGCAATCATGCGCACGTTGAGTGCGGCCGTGGCGTGTGGTCGTGCAAGCAAACCTCAGCTTCTTTATTGCGACGAGGGTACTACTGTTTGCGACCAGCTCTTAGAAAATCTACGCCGCCAACACAAATTTTTCTGTTATGACATAGGGCCCTGATTTTCTATTACGACAAAGAACCAGAAATGGGCAGTAGCCCATTCTTTCTCTCTTCAACACTTCCAATTTTTATTTTTTTATTTTCATGTAATTCTTAAAATCCTACTACCTCTATACAATTTATACAGACAGTAAAAGGTCAAGAAAATGTTAACATTGCACTGGAACAATCCCAAAACTAAGTTTCTATTACAAAACTTATTATTTACATCATAAAGCTGGACATTTGGTCCAGAATAGTACTAAAATCGTGAGATGAGCCTCGCTTGACCTTTTTCTTGATAATCTCATATATTGCTCTTACGAGGATGAACCTCGATACACGAAAATATGTTAAAAACAAATGACTTCAAGGATGAGTAATCTGAGTAAAAGTTTTCCTACAGAATTTACTCCCCACCTAAAATGCACATGCAATGGCATACATAAACATCCAATCATATTCCACATAAATGATGTAATCTTATATGGAATATTCATGATATGCATGAGATGTGCCTCCTCATGCCTGACACTCGAGAGTCCCGAACCCGACTCCTTCCTAATACTTAGAATGCAGTATGAAAACCCGGTCGTTGGTGTTTCACCCGATGGCGGCCAACTGTTGAATTGCTCCCGATACTCATTTGAATTTTATCAAATCCCGTGTGTTTATTTGTGGGCTGCGTATTTTTGGGTTCTCACCGCAGGAACGTCGCACGCCTTCTCAACATTTTTACGGTCTTTTATCGACGTTGATCATGTCTAACCGCGTGTAGATTTGGGTCTTTCACTCTAGGGGTGGGGATCTACCCCCATCTTGCTATACCCAACACACGTATTTTTTTTTTGTTTTTGTTTTATAACACCGTGAGTCTCAATTTGTATGTTGTCCGTTTTTTAGCTCACCACACATTCACTAAGAATGGTGAATTAACCATTACTATGCACTTACACCCGACTCGACGCGATGTCCCTGTGAATATGAAATGTAGTATGCCCCACATGTTACATGCATTATTTCCACTTATCATGCCAACACACATCAGCGATGGAACGTCAACATAAGAAGTGCTTTGGCACACCATGTTATTCAATTAACAAACAATAACACGCAAAAGTCCCTTGAATTGGGAGTTCAATTCAAAGAGGCACCACTCGGCCTCAACATTCAAGACACGCAACAAAACAATTAATTATTATTTTTAACTATTGTACCTTTGTTACGATAAAGGTTTCTGTCGCGATAGCTTCATTTCACCGAGGAGCCGCGGTCGCACGGGCCCTCGGTCGTGAGTGCCGCATTGAGGAAGTATCGTCGCGCCCGTGTCTGTGTGCGACGGCGTGTCGTGGCGTTTACATCGCGTGGCGCTGGGTGTCGGCGCGTGTGCGCCTGTTGGCCTCCGGTCCTAGTTGGGTCACGACCTAGTGAGTCATGTCATGACTTTCCAGTTCAGAACCCAGAAAATTGCATTTTTGTACGATTACAGGCCCCTTGGCGATCTAAACATTTCGCCTCACGATCCTAAAATTTTGGGACTAAACATTTAGGCGCTCCGACCTGATGGCTTAGTGCCATTAAATGACTTTAAGCTAGAAATAACCTTTGGTAAGGCTCTTACATTTGGAGCTTGCGTGAAACTCCACGATTCGATCTCCACTGGCTCTCATGAGGATGAAACTTTGTCTCTTTAACAAATGAGCAAATGACGGTTGGATCTCAAGAAATCAGGAGAAGGAGCCTCTCTATTTCCTTTTTTTTTTTTTCTTCCATTTTCCTTTCCCCCACCAAAATTTTGTCCAACTTGGTCAAGTGGGATGTCCTCTTTGTCACAAGTCACTCCTTCATTGGTTCACTCTTCCCAACTTTATCTTCTTATCCACACATTTGGATTTCCTCTCTATCAATTTAGGACACATGCTCATCCTTGGATTTTAACGACTTGCTCTGCATTTTGATACATGGCTCCATATAGGTCATCGACATGTGCGAAATTAATAAACAAGTTACTTTACGATGCTATAGAAAAGCGTGAAATTTCGTCTCGGAATTTGATGAGTCGATAGAGTAGTTAGATTTGCTAGGCGATTCGCGGTGAAGTCCATTTCATCATCCAAGATCTATAAAATTTTTAGATTTTATTTGAAATTCTTAGTTTTCTTTGCTTTTTGGAAAAATTAGATTTTCTAGGGTTTACGCTCTTGCATAAAAATTTAGTTCCAAATTCCACCTTTTATACACATCAATCACATGCATATGCAATGTACACAACCTCTTTACTGTAAACTAGTCATTTAATTTACTAAGCAGTAAACCACATACCTTCATCCTAAACAGAAGGATAGGTGGCCCTTTGTCGTGTCCTCGCGCTCCCACGTTGCCTCCTCCACTCCTCGGTGTTGCCATAGCACTTTCACTAGCCGCACAGTCTTACGTCGCAAAACCTGATCCTGGCTATCCATGATACGCACTAGTCCCTCCTCGAAGGTCCCGTACATTAGTCGATAGCAATCATACGTCCCATTTACGTGTGTTGGATGCAAATCTCACTTTAGGGTATGGGATGTGGAACACCTTATGAACACATGACAAGCTCGGCGGTAGTGCCAGCCAATAAGTAACTACGTCCACCCTCTCGAGTATCTCGAAGGGCTCGATGTACCTCGACGAAAGCTCCTGTTTCTTAGAACTTGACGCTCCTCTCTTAGGCATTACCTTGAAAGGCGTGATCACCCACCTCCCGAACTTTAAGGGTCGACCGGCGCTGTCGGCATAGCTCTTCTGTCGACTACGAAACGATGAGGAAGGGCGGCACATGTCGGACTCACCTTCTCCGGTGTCTCTAAATCAGATGCGGACCGGAGTGATAGAGCTCTCCCACCTCTGTCCAGCTAATCGGTGATGGCATGGCCTCCCATACAAAGCCTCATAGGGTGCCATCTGTATACTCGCCTGATAATTATTGTTGTAAGCGAATTCCACTAAGGGCAAGTGCTCCTCCCAACTACCCTTATGATCCAAGACACATGCTCGCAGCATGTCCTCTAAAACCTATATGGTTCTCTCCGATTGGCCATTTGTATGTGGGTGAAATATGGTGCTCATCATCAACGGTGTCCCCATGGCCTTCTGGAAGCTCTTCCAAAAGTCTGCTTGGCCAAATCTGGGGTCTCTATCAGACCTGTGGACACGGCACTCCAGCATGACGGACAATCTCTCGAATATACAATGGGGTAGAATTCCTCACAGTGTGAGAGGTCGTCCACTGCTTTGCTGGAAATGTGCCGACTTTCAGTGTAGGTCGATATCACCCATACGCATCATGTCTCGTGGTGTCAGGTGGCAAGTGGGTCACAAAATCCGTGTAGCGTGCTCCCACTTCCCGCTTCGGCTACCTCTAATAGCTAAAGTAGCATTGCTAGCTTACACGGTGTAACCTTAACTTTGTTGGCACGCGTGAGGCGTTGTCGAACGAAGGTCTGGCGTGTCTCTTCGTCACATACAGTAGTCTTGGCGACGAAAGATCGTGCATCTTTGTACTGCTGGATGACAACGATAGAGGCTGGTAAACTCTCTGGACCTCCTCTCTCAATCTGCATCATTGGGGAACCACTACCGTCCTCTATATTGAAGACTACCATCGGGTGTGAATAGTGACAACCGTCACACAATACTGTTGTGCAGGTCCTTGATGAACACTATCTCTTGCATCTTGCCCTAAGACTCAAATCACTTTGCTTGATAGGACGACATAGCTACGAGACTCCCAAAATACCTAGGCGATCAACTGTCTGTAGTCCAAACTTCCCCCTTGATTCGAGCATCTGCCTCGGGAAGCTTCTGGCAGCGGTACTCACGTGACTGTGGTGCATCAACCACATTTGCCCCACTAGGGTGGTAATGCAAAGTGATCATAATCACTCTAAGCTGAAGTCGCTCGTTGCCTTATGTTGAGGTCTGTTGGTGAAAATATACATCGGGCTTTTGTGGTGCAAGAAACACCTCAGGTGCTTACCATATAATTAATAGCACCAAATCTTCAAGGCAAAGACTACGGTCGCTAACTCCATGTCATGTGTGGGGTAATTCTTCTCATGATTCTTCAACTGACGGGAACTATAAGCTACTACCCTCCGGAGCGCATCAGCGAATCTGGTCAGTTCTTGGGGCATCCGCAATGCCAATATATCTTGTCCCTCTCAGAGACCTGGCCAGAATAGGAGCTTAAGTAAACCTCATCTTTGGTTTGCCAGATACCTTCCCACATAGGTCATTCCACTTGAACTTGACCTCCTTAGGGCAGTCTCTCCATGGAGTGTGCGCTAGTCAGGAGAGAATCTCGATGAACCTCATGTAGTATGCTTCAATCCCAGCTAGCGTATCTCGAGGCGACTTTGGCCTCTCCCAACTCATCACAACCTCGGCCTTTTCGAGGTCCAACGACCTTTTTGAAGCTAACACTACACCTTGCTAGAATCTACGTAGTAAGCCAGGCACTTCTTTTGAACTTAATGTACAACCATGAGTTACCTTATTTGCCAGGCAGGCCTGATGGTGCCTGTGTTCCTCTCGGATTAGGAGTAGATCAAAATGTCGTCTCTGAGGCGAATGGAACTGGTCTAAATAGGGTTTGGTACCTGTGCATGAGATCCATGAATCTTTGCTAGCACATTTGTCAATCCCGAAGAGGCATCTGTGAACTCAAAGTGCCCATATCACGTCTAATCTTTGTCTTAGGAATCACCCTCCCCTTATACTCAATTGATGATGTAACTAGTGCGAAGGTCTATCTTGGAAGTAGATAGCCTCTTAACTGATCAAACAATTCATCAATCCTCGGTAATGGATACCGATTCTTGATCGTAACCCTGTTCAACTATCGGTAGTCATTACACAGTCGAAGGGTCTTATCCTTCTTCTTTGCAAACGAGCCAGGACGCCTCATATTGAAGTGCTTTCGATCTAATGAAACCATTGTCCATGACTCACGTATACGGACTGAGGTTCTTGCAACTTAACTAGGTGCCATCTATGCGGAGTCATAGAAATGGGCGACGTACCAAGGTGTAACTCAATGCAGAAGTCTACCTCCCTCTACGAAGGTAATCCAGGTAGTTCATCTGAAAAAACATCCTTATACTTGCGGTACACGAGGTAGATCGATCCGTGCTACTTCCCTCGTCCTCCGGGAGGTAAGGGTTTGCTAATAGCCCATCAATTGTCTATGCACTGAGTGAAATTACCTGCAGTTTAGGGTAGACATGTATCTGAATGTAGCTTAGTACCATCCGATGTGTAGGCGTAACCCTCTAAGCTCACAAATCAATGACCTTCGGTATCTTTATCAACTTGATCCATCCCAGATGACTGTCGAACTCTTACATGTCCATGACCCCTCGAGGTCACTTGTGATAGAATCCAGAATCTCTAACGCAGCTGACATAACCGGATCCACGCTTACCTGATCTTTCTAGGGAGAACTCATATACGGCTTTCCGAGGTCTGACCTCGCCCCCGATTCTCTACGTGATGCGGTGATAAATGAATGAGATGCACGGAGATCAAATAATACCCTTGCCCATAAGCGAGATAATAGAAACATACTGTATGAGCTTCTAACTTTGGTATGTGAAACTAGTCGATTAATTGCCATAGAAGTAGACACGCCCCTTGGGTCATGATGTCTCGACTTGTGGGCTTGTCCTCTGCCTCGGCCCATACTCTAGCCCTTAAAACATGCATTAACAATAAAGAGGCACACGTGCAACCTGGGATTAGTCTTGATTCTCTGACTCATCTTGGGGTGTGAAGGAATAAGCTGTGTGTATCTGTCCCATTGATGATGAAACGGGATTGCGTCTGACCAGCAGGATCCGCCTCTGAGGCGATCCGGCAATGTGTCAGACGGTGGAGATAACCGTCATCCGTCTGGCCAATTGAAAGCTCACAGTCTAGCCTTGTATGAGTGGCAGCGACCTTGTCCACGAGCCCTCGAGAATTGGAAGCCTTCGTCTTCTTTCCCGAACTAGAAGAAGACTGGCTCTCCTTCCTCTTGTCACCAACTCTCGCATCTCGGATGCTCCGTGCATCCTCTATCTCTCTCTCTATTGCCATAGCTGATCCACGACCATAGAGTCCATATCTGTAGAGGAATCTGATCTTGCGAGATGGACAACTTGACCCATGGTCGGCTTCCCCTCACCTAAGCGTGTTTGTGGCCACATAGTCATCAGCAAAACAGGCTAGCTCCGTGAACTTAGCCATGTACTCCATCACTATCATCGTTTCCTGCTTTAACTCTAGGAACTCCCGGGCTTTGCATGCTTGGTGATGGCCGGAAGATACCTACTCATAAAGAATCTCATGGAGCGTTGCGAGTCATGGCCTCCCCATGTCCCTCGAGGTCTTAACTTGATCTCACCGCTACTTAGGACTCACCACTCATTTGGAATACGGCTAGTCTAATCTTAATTAAGTGGGTGATCTTCATGGACTGCTCATCTTCTGTCTGCCCGGAACCAATGGTCTGCCACCATCGGATCCCCTCCCCCTGTGAATGTCGGAGGATGATGCGTCTTAAACTTCTGGAGGTTACTCGCCTCTCCTTGACCCCCAACTGCACTGGCTTGTGCAATGGTAGTAGCTGCGGCCCCCACGACCTCCATAAAGGCCTATTGGTCGAAAACAGGTGGTGCTTGACTAGCACCTCGTGGACGACCTCTATTTCCCCACCCTCGACTTGCCATCTACACATATCAAAAGGCAACATAGTTATTAAGTTTCTATCTCAATCTAACTAGTAGTACACATGCTAACCACTAATAGACTTAGTCATCATGAAAGAACACATTGTCCATTTTTTTTTTTCCTTAGTGGTGCTAGCGCCCAGCTTATTAATACAATTGATTCAATTTCGAATTTGTCATGCTCATATCGTTTTCAGAACCATAGGTTATGTTTTCTAACCCTAGTGTTCCATATACAATTCTATCATGTAAGATGTTCACACAAACATGCATGCTCGCTACACATCAGTTATCAAAATGAAAAAGAATATGCAGCGATCTAAGCCCATGCCCCGCCAGTCCTAGGTATTCGTGTACCTAAGCTCTAATACCAAGCTATGGCCTTAAATCCAGGGGTTGAAATTTTAGACTTTTTTTTTTTTTTTTTGGCTAATGGTTTCTGTCGCGATAGAGCCATAGTGGTCTATCGCGATAGGACCCTTTAAGTAGTGCACCCTGCGCTCGATCGTGTTTGAGTCTTTGGTTGTACTGCGGTCTCGTGCGTTGGAGTTGTAGCCATGTCGTGACGACCTACTTTCTGTCATGCGCATCGCCGCTGTGTCTTGTAGTTCTCTTCCATGTACGCATGTCCGTTGTGCACACAGGGCATGTCATATGCGTTGCCTAGAATTTGTCGCGACAGGGGCTCTAGGTGGTGACAAGAACGGTCTATCGCCTCTTTTCCGTCTGCGTCTTTGGGTGTCTTGTGATCGTCTGTTGTGCTCACGCTAGTCATCTTGATCGTCTTGCTTAGCAGTCCGTGAGCGAGCCCCCTCTTCTTTGTCGTGACAGAATTTCTTGTCGTAACCCACTGCCAAAAATCTCTATCGCGATAGAGTTTTTTTTACGATAGGGCCACAATTCTCTGTCTTGAAAACTAGAAATGGGCAGTAGCCCGTTCTTTTCTCTTTCAGCACTTCGATTTTTTTTTTTTCATATATTTCTTCAAATCCTCTTTGCCTCTATAAACTTTCACGAGATAGTAAAGGTCAGAAGAGAAAATGTTAACATTACCTTCAGTACAATCTGAAACTAAGTTTCTATTACAAAACTTATTATTTACATCATAAAGCTGGACATTTGGTCCAGAATAGTACAAAATTTGGGGTGACCACGACTTGACCTTTCTGATAATCCTGAATGTGCTCACCCCGCAGGATGTACCTCCCGAGGCTTGAAAATATGTTTACCCGGCCCGAGGCGAGTAATGCCCGATAGAAAAGTTTTCCCTCTGAGAGTACTCACAAAATGCGTGCGATATGCGTAAACATCCGATCATATTCGCATAAATGATGTAATCCCATATATGGAATATTCATGGTATGCATGAGATGTGACTTCTCATGCCCTGAACCAGTTGGACCGACTCCTTCACACTTAGAATGTCAAATTCTTGAAAACCCCGATCGTTAGTGTTTCACTGGCGAAGCAGCCCCGTGGAGCAACCTCCAATACTCATTTGAATTTTATCAAATCCTGTGTGTTTATTTGTGGGCTACGTATTTTTAAGGTTCTCCACTTGCGGGGAGCCGCACGCCTTCTCAACATTTTACGGTATTTCTACTTGGTAATCCGCAGTAATGTGTTTATTTGTGGGTTGCGTATTTTTGGGTTCTCACCGCAGGAACGTCGCACGTTTTCTCAACATTTTTACGGTATTTCACCTATGGTGATCATGTCTAACCGCGTGTAGATTTGGGTCTTTCACCATTGGCAAGGGGGATCTGCCCGAATCTTGCTATGCCCAAGCCTGTATATTTTTCGTTTCGTTTTATAACCGTGAGTCTCAATTTGTATGTTGTCCGTTTTTTAGCTCACCACACATTCACCAAGAATGATGAATTATCCATTACTATGCACCTACCCCGACTCGACGCGATGTCCCCGTCGTATAAAATCACGACATGCCGCGTATTTATGCATTATTTCCGATCATCATATCCAACACATCAAGCGTGCATGCATCAACATAAAATTTTCATGCACCGCATGTTATTTAATTAACAAACAATAACACGCAAAATTCCCTTGAATTAGGACTTCAATTCAACGAGGCACCACTCGGCCTCGACATAGTGCCTACGATCGAGACGAGCGCGCTTGTCGGCGCTGGTGCGGCGAGCTTCTACGTCGCGATGAAGTACAATAGTTAAAAAAAAATTTAATTGTTTTGTTGCATTGGCCCTCGATCGTGTGCGCCTTTGTGTCGCGCGATGCCGCGAAGCGTATCACGTGCATGCGCACCTGCGACTAAGCGTGTTTGTGGCGCTACAGCGGCGATCTCGCACACTATGGCTTGTGGTGGCTTTGCCTTCATTTGGAGTCATGACCTAGTGAGTCGGAGTCATGACTTCGCCCGGTTCAAAACCCGAGAAAATTGCATTTTTGTATAGTTTACAAATGCCCAAGCAATCCGAATATTATTCGCCTCAGATCCAAAATTTTGGGAGGGTAGCCGTCTAAGTGCTCATGGCCCCGATGAAAACTGTGCCATTAAATGACTTTTAAGTTAGAAATAACACCGAGTAGGAAAATCCCCTACCTCTTGGAGCTTCGCGACACTTCTTGATTATGGTCTCCACTCGAATCTCTCGCCACAAGGATTGACTTTGTCTCATGCTTCGACGAACGCCGATGGTCGGATCTCCGGTAAATCTAGAGAGAAAGAGGAGCCTCTCTCTCATCTTCTCTTCTTCTCTCTCTTTCCTCTCTCTTTCTTTTAACTCCCTCTAATTTCATTTTCCCACAAAATTTGGTGGCTTGGTCAAGTGGGATGTCCTCTTTGCCACATGTCACTCCCTCATTGGTTCACTCTTCCTAACCTTATCTTCTTACTCACTCATTTTGGTTCTCCCTATCAATTTATGACACATACCCATCATTGGATTTTTAGTTTGACTTCTTCCTACGTTTGTGCGTGGGCTCCGTGGCCGAAGTCGACATGTGTAAAGTGTCGTCGTTCTTTCGGTGCCTCGAAAAATGTGAAATTCCCATTTGTCTCGAGAATTTGGCGAAATTCGATGGGGTAAATTGGGTACCTGCGAGACGGTCTGGCTTGATAAAGTTTGTTTTCTTCGTCGAGATCTAGAAAATTTCAGATTTTCTACTGAAATTACCGTTTTACCAATTTTTAGAAAAATTGAATTTTCTCGGGTTTTACATATGGTATACATATGTTATACAAATATTTCCATTTTATCATAATTATAAAGTTATATTATTTTTATAATGTGCTTAAGAGAATGATTTTAAGCATATAAAAAACAAAAAACTTAATAATTAATAGAATTATAATATTTAAAAATAATAATAATTTAACACTTAATAATATTAAGCCTTTTTTCAGCATTCAACAAAATAAAAGTTCTATTCAACGTTAGGTAAAAATCAACGCCTCTAACTCACCCTTGTGATCCAAATTATTATTAATTGGTCTACCTTAATAAGGAACTTTCTATAAAATTTAAGGTTGTGTTCAGAAAAAAACTAAGAAAAATCAATTTTCTTATGGCGATTTATTTAATGCAAATCTTAAAAGAAAATCAAATATAAATAAAATTATTTAAAAATTTACATATTCTCAAATTATTTAATTTTTATACTGATGACTTAAATTGATTTAAAAAGTAAATAAAAATAATATATAAGATTTAACTCTGATGATGCCTTTTTCAGAAACTAATTTTGGAGCGATGTAGGGTCGTTGGGCCGGACCTGGATTGTTAGCGGGCTGGGATGCAGGCTCTTGGACATCTAAGAGCTAAGGTAGGATCAGCATCTTTGTTGATCTGCGAGGCTGCGGGCATTGGCACTCCTCTGCCAAAACAAAGGAAGAAGGGGTCGGCGGGCTCCGCGAGTGGCCGCTTCCGTCACCTAAGTCGGTTTCTTTACGGAGAAGGACCGCGGAGACAAATGTGTTGCATATGAGTGTGCGTCCCAAGTGCGTCGCCTTTCACCCGTGGGATGGCCGTGTATTTATAGTAGATGTTCGACCGGTTGTGCGCAACTAGGATTTGTTCCCCATTGGATGGGATTTCTTATCAATATCGGATTTGGTAATGGATTTGAAAGAGGCATTTTATTTGGGATAATCTTCCTTCCTTATTGGAGGAGATCAGTGATGATGATACATTATTATTTTCTTTTCCTTACTGATAAGATTTGGTTGGATCGGTAAGATGATATCTTGTTAGGGGTTATTCTATTTTACGTATTGGTGAAATACAATCGATTTGCGAGGATGGACACTTAATTCATCGGGTCGTCCTTTGGACCTAAGCGAATTTGAGCCTTCATTTTGGGGTACGATAGGGGCTAGGTATTGCGTTAGGCGCGCCACTTCTTTGGGCTTGATGAGTGGGCCTGCGAGCCCATTTTTCAAACCCTATCAGTTGCCCCCCAGTCCTTGGGTACGGTGTACGTGGGCAAGGGCTATATCGTTTCTTGCATCGGATCACTGAATTTGCGATGTCATTTGAGGTTAGGTTAGTTAAGGCTTTGTCATCGTCATATGTCTTGTGATAATGATGACTCAGGTTTCGCGCTCGTTTCCCCCTACCTCTTCTAGTTTCTTCCGGTTCTTTCCTTGAGACCTCCACAATCACAGTAACCTGCGGTCCTCGACCTCTTATGAATCTGGAAGTACTTTGTTCTTTCGAGTTAATCGACCCTTTGTGTAGAGTCTTTTTCTGGCATTTTTGTAGCTTCTTCCGTCTTATTCCCTGGACCACTGCGTCTCTACCTCTTTGGTTTCTCTTCGATTGGTATGACGAGGCGCTAGGGTTAGATTGATTGGATTTCGTTTTTACTGTTTGCTCTTGTGTAGTTCGAATTAATCTTCTTTACTTAATGGCGGCTCTTAGGTTGTTGCACGATGCAGACGGGTTAGGGATGCTTCCGGCAGTTCGGCCATGGTTGAACCGAAACGTTCATGGGGCGCCTCCCTTTCCCTTGGATAAGGATAAAGGGAAAATAAACCTAATTAAATATCTGGGAATTAATTACCTTAAATCTAGTCCGACATCTTTGTGACTGTGGGACCTAGCAAGGTCGATCCTTCGTATGGGGTTACCTTTGCTGAACGTTATCGACCTCCTCCTAGTGTCCGGTTTTGGACCCCTGATGTTTTGACTTTTTATGTAGCTTAGGTATGCAGGATGGTATGTTTCTTTGGTCCTTTGATAATGGTCTTCATTTTCCATTGCACCCTTCATGAAAGGAGTTACTTGGTGTATTCAATCTGCGTCCTTCCCGACTCGCTCAGCCCGGTTTGGGCATTTGGTGGGCCTATTGGCCTTTTTTAGGGACAGGGGGCTCGGCGTCCCTAGTGTGGCTCTGCTCCTTTATCTTTTCAGCCCAAAGGAGACTATCGAGGGCTTCCTTTATTTCTCCCAGCGCTCTGGAGCTCCTCTGGTGATCACGTCTTCCTTCCCATGGAAGTCGTGGAAGGGGTGTTATTTCTTTGTTAATTAATTATGGCGGGAACCATGATCCTTAAACGAGGATGATACTCACGGGCGTTAAGGTGGCTTGGACCACCCACGATAATCTTCGTGAGTGTTTGCTGCATTTTTTATGCCAACTTCGTGAGGTTGTTGAATATTTCGACTTTGCGTTATTTTCATTGCTTCCCCGGTGCTTTCGACTTGACCTTAGTCTGAGAAGATAATGTCGTAGCTACGGTGTTGGTGGGAATGCCTGCTCGTCCTTATCGAGGCCCCGATAAAATCGGACATTCACTGGCACATCAAAATTAGTCTGCACATTCTACTGCTTGAAGGTACCTCCTTCCGCAGAAGTCTGCCCGTTAAACTACCGCTGACCACTCTTGAAGGAGAGATTTTTAGTCGATTAGAGCGATGTCTCGGAAGCCGATCGCGAAAGCGGAAAAAATCAAGCTCTTGAGAAGGCAGGCGGTTTCGGTCAGGTTGATTCGAGAAATTGGGCGTCTCCGACTTCTCTTACTCAGCCGGGCGGTATGATCTCGCTTCTTGCCGAGCTCTGTGGTCGAGCTCTCCGCCCCCCTTCTAAACTGTTTGTAGAGGCAAAAAATCTCTTGGATGGAGCCGTCGAGCGGCCGTTGGCGGTTATGCCTATTACCGTCTGGAATCCGCCTTCGGAGAGTGCTAGGCCACCTCCTCGAAGGGTGGAAGGGTTGAAGAGATCGGAATCGAGTTAGGCGAGAGATGAGAGGACTCACGCTGCTGTCTTTGAACTCGCGGCCCGGGTGCGATCTTGTCCATCCTTAGGGATTCGACCTTGGGAGGAGTCGCGTTGCCAGTTGATGGGGTTCGGCTGCATCCCTTCGAGGGGTTGCCTCGGTAAGTCCATGTATCTTATAGTGTACGTTTTCGAGGTTGATCCGTGTTGGATGTTGACTTCGCTTGTTTGATGCGCGGATAGCCACTCATTTGAAAGTGCAGTCGATAAGGCCAAATTAAGCAGCTTTTGGCATGTAAAAATCGCTCGGATTTATAAGGCGAAGGTGGCCTCTCTTTCTTGAGTGGTAGAAGTTTGCAGAAGCAGCGCGACATATATTTGAAGAAGGTGGAGAGACTTAAATCGTTTAAACATATCAGCGTCGGCTCGTGCCGGGCGGAAAGTAAAGAAAGGATGAGTTCGAGTAACAGCGCGATTGAAGAAGACGAAACTTCAAAGGTCGAGGGTGAGCTCGGGTTGCAGCGAGTGATGAACAGGGCGTACCTTCGGGATGAAATTGCGATCCTCCGATGACTTCTGGCGTTCGGAAGGGCTTTCATTACTAGATGGCGGAAGTCTGAGAAGGCTGTGATGTGTCATGTGGCTGTTTGCATTTTTGGCTTAATGACGTATCGACGGGCGCTTTGGCGCAGTAGTGTGATGAGGCGCCGGCGCGTTCGGGCGTGGTGGTATAGCAGTTAAGTCTGCCAACAAATATCGCCGGAACGTGGAAAGTTTGATGTTGTGGCGATGAGACTTCCAGCGATGCTCGGCTGTTTTCGTGGGTTTGGCTGCTGGGGACGACAAATCTCTTGACTTGGACTTGACCCGATCTGGTAAGGAGGGGCGAAAGTCTTTTACGCAAATTATTCTCGAGCCAGGATACTCTCTTTGAAGCTCATTCCCCCTATTCATCGTCTGTTCCTCCTGCTGACGCCTAGGTTTCTGTACTCATTCGCCTGATATCGACTTTTATATTTTTCTTTTATGTACACCTGCTTCCTTTTGTCGAGACTTGGGACGAGACATATAAGCCCTCCTTTTAATAAATCATTCATTTTTTTATCGTCTGCGTTCTCAACGTAGTATTTTGGCTTTCTTAAGCGGATGTACATTATTTGAGTGGCTCGTCGGTAGTCATTGAGGCTTAGTATTTGTTATATTTGGACGATTCTAAGGCGTAAAGGCTGTGTTGTGAGCTACCGTCAAATTGAGTTCTTCGAACCGTTGGTATCTTGCATATGATGAACTAACTTTTAGAACGCGAGGGCGAGCTGCGTCAACTTGGTGGCTAATCTCCGCCGGTTGATTTACGCCAGGTTGAAGCCCGATTCCTTAGGGTACGCATAACTTTATTTTTAGCCCAGACTCGTCGGCTTGAGCAGCTAATCTCCGTCAGTGACTTATATGTTTGAGGCGACTTTTTAGGGCGCAGGGGCGGGGCTGAAATCAGCTTGACGGTGATCTCCATCGGGTGGTTGCATGAAGTTGAAGCCCGATTCAGCAGGGCATGACTGTATTTTTGGCGAGCTCGTTGCGTAGTTGTTGGGTTAGTCTATACGAATGGCGGGATAGGGCTGAAATCCATGTAGACTCGTCAATTCTGACTGACAGGTAATGCTGGAGCCTATGTGGACTCCCAGGAAGAGCTTGTCAGTACGGAAACCGGGTTGGGGCGGAGCTCGTCCATGTGAGCGTGGAAAGAGCTGAGTCGGCCAGCGGCTGTTGGGCAAGGCTCATCAGCGCGGGCTCGTCAATTGCATTCAGCGGCGGTGTAGCGTCATGTGGACTTCTGAAAAAGAGCTCGTCAATGCAAACGAGTTGGCGAGCTGGTCATGTGATGGCGGAAGCTCGTCGATATGAAGCGATTGGGCGGGCTTGTCAGTGAAGTTCTTGGAAAGCTCCGTGGCATTGAGTTATCTGGCGAATGTCAGCTCCTTAGGTAAGCGTGGCACATCGAGTAAACGAACTCGTCAAGAGTATTGCTTGGCTCTGGCGTGGCATAGTGGCTTTGGCCAAGTGGCGATGTAAGTGGCGATGTAACTGGTGATCGACTCTGACGACGTAACATGCGAGTGGATGAGCTCGTCAAAGTGAGGCGACCTTGGCTCTTGGAGGTACGTGGCCCTTGGTGCCGTTCGGCCAGAATTAGCGATCTTAACTGGTGGTTTGACTCTGCGGCGGCGTGGCGCATCGCGGGAATCAGATGACGCTGTCAGTGGCTGGCGGCGGCTGTGGGCGTTATCAAACCGCCGGTGGCGTTCCGGTAGAAGGTGACGATCGCCGACTGTGGCGATGGACTCGAAGGCGGGCGTGGCTGTGCGATGGGTGGAACTCGTCAAAATGAGCAGCGGCTCTGGCGTTGTGGCCTAGGTGGCGTTCGGTAGGTAGCGATGTAGCCGTGGCGATGTAACTTTGGTATCGACTCTGACGTGGCACGTACGAGTGGATAGGCTCGTCAAAGTGGTAGCAGCTCTATTATTTTGTGGCGCCAGTGGCGTTCGGTACGATGGTGATGTAGCTGGCGATCGACTCCTTAGAGCGTGGCCTTTGCGAGTGGATGAGCTCGTCAAAGTGAAATTGCTTGGCTCCTGGCGCATTTGTGGCCGCTGGTGGCGTTCGGTAGAGTGGCGATGTAACTGGTGATTTGACTCTGACGTGGCTGTGCGGAGTAAGATAGGCTCGTCAAAGTGGTACGCTTGGCTCATGGCGTTGTGGCCTTGGTGGAGTTCCCGGCCCGGTGGCGGTATGGGCCCCGAGTGGGCGATGTAGCTGGGCGTCGACTCTGAGTGGTGACTGTCACCCAGTGAATGGGTTCGTCCAAAGTGAGCTGCTTGGCTCACAGCGGCTGTGCCCATGTGTGGCGTTCGGTAGAAGTGGCAATGTAGCTGGCCCGGTCGACTCTGAGGCGGCGTGGCACGTGTAGAGTAGATGAGCTTGTCAAAGTGAAATTTTACGCTTGGCTCCTTAGTTCTTGCGACTGTTTAGTTGAGCTAGCACTGTGTACATTCGACCCGATTTTCTTGGAAAGGTGCGAGCGTCTTTGTCTTGATTGATGGAGAATTTGGAGCGTTCGGGTGACTTTTGAGTGCTGGCCTTCTTATAAATGGCGGCTTTGTTCTTTGTGGGGCTTATACTTTGGCATATTTTTGCTTTCTCTAGTGCGTAGCCAGGAATGCAGGTGAGATGAATTGTCGAATACGGTGTCTTGAGGATCATACAGAAGATTTTGGTTCGATCTTTAGCATTCTTCTACATGTGGGAGTTGTGTTTTCCCTAGTCTCCCCTTTATGGGTCATGTTATTCCTAACCGTGCTGGGAATGCGCTCGGAGAGACGATGCATTTCTTCACGTCGTTTTTCTCCATTTCTGTTCTTCTTTCTCTTATTCCTCATTTCTCCTTCTCCTTCTTTTTCATATTTTTCCACATCTCATTCTCCCATTTGTTTCTATTACGCATAAACTCCTTCCGTCCCACTTTTCTTCTTCTCCTCTTTTCCACTTCTTTTCCTTATCGACTATTTTCATTCTCTCTTTCTCCTTTGCCTTCTCTTTTTTTTTTTTTTTTTTTTTTTAAAGGGAGCCAGTATGCGATTATGTCGATGATATCAGCGGTGTAACCGAATGTAATCCGATTTGGAATAAAGAGTGGCTTTAATGTCTATGAACTTTCTCATTATGTATTTCTCTATCATCTTATATATCGACTAATTTGAGATGTCTAACTAAATAACTTGTGACGCTGACTCGTTCGTATTAAGAGTCGATAAGGCTCTGCCCAATAATACAAACCTGATGGCTCTTGGTAAAAACACTTAAGATGCGCATTCATAGCTATCTTGTAAATTTTCCTTCCTGTGCGGAGCTCATAGTGCCGGCACGGCTGACTCGAGATATGATACGAGGACCTTCCCGGATGGGGCCCGGTTTTCCATCTGTGGGTTCTTCCTTCTTTGTGAGAGTTTCTTTAAGACTAAATCCCCGACATATGGCTCCCTGGTTTTGACTTTTATAGTACCTTATTGTATTCCTTTGATAATCCTCTGTACGCCTTAGGAACTTGCTGCGCTCTTTTCATCTGGGGTTCTAAGTTTAGACGAAAGACTCGTCATTGTCGTTCACCGTCTTTAACTCGATCACAGGAGACTTTATTCCAGCAGCGGGGCGCTCTGCTTCGATTGCCAAGGCTAGGGAAAATGGGGGTTCCGGTTCTTCATTCTGCATCGTAGATCTTTGTTGGCCACCATACCTCGGGAGGTATTCTGCAAATTTCACTTTAAGGTTTTCCAATTTGGTCTTAGGCGGCTTTAAGGGTTCGATAGTGACTTATTTGTCGGATTTGGATTCTTGGTGTCTTTGGGAGATGAGTAATAATTTTAATTCCAGGCTCGGCATAGAAATCCTCGAATTTGGCGTTGTCGAGACTATTTTCCGTTGTCGATACCAAGGCTCTTGGGATACGAACACGCATATGATGGCGCCTGAAATTGCGTATCGCCGCATTTCTGTAATTGTGGGTACAAAGGCTCGGCAGCCAGCAATTGAAGTAATCCGCTGCGGCGATTATGAATTTGCGACCCTTGCAGATGGGGCGAGGTTGATATGTCAAGCCCCACTGTTGAAAGGCCCGCGGGCTGTGATGGCGTTAAGGGTTCTGATGGGAGGCGTGAGATCTTGGCATGCTCTTGGCATATTCTGCATTTCTTGACTAGGTCGGTCGCATCTTTAAGTATTGTAGGCCAGTAGTACCCCTGCCTCAAGACTTTCACGCGTACTCGAGCTGCGATCATGATTCCGCATATGCCCTCGTGTACTTCTACGCCGCGTACTCGGTGTCTTTTCTTGCGATGCATTTAAGGAAAGGTGTGACAGAATCCCTGGCTTGTAGAGGCTTCCCTTGTGATTGGTAAACCTAGCAGACCTCGCCCTTATTTTAGCAGCTTAACTTCCGAATTCGTCGGTAGGCTTCTGTCTATAATACTCTCGCTCTACCAAATGGGCTCCATCAAGTCGGTTGGACGGGCACAGGCAACCACCTCGCGTAGAGATCGATTGAGGTTTAGCGGGTATTCAAATGGAATGTCGACTTCTTGAGGTCTTGTAATTTGTGGCTAAGCTTTGCGAAACGTCGGCTGGGGATATCCGCTCTAGGGTTGTGCTTGACTGTGCAATGCAATTTTCAATAAGTCGCGAACCTTTTGGAGAACAAGATCATCCTCTCGCTTTTGTACCATTAGGTATCTTATTTGCACACGACCACGGTGGGAGTCCTTTGTAGACCTCTAGCATTTGGTTGACTTCTAATGAATGGAGTTGAGGCTGTATGATGCTCATATTGGCCGTTGTTGGATGTGGAATCCGAGAATCACGGTGCGTGCTGATGTCTATTCCCTGCGGGGAGGATTAGGATAAGACTGCTCCGGCTCCTTGCGCGTTGAAACCGCCTGCGGAGGTTTCAAGTGGAGAGGTCGGTCGTTGTTTGGGCATCTTTGAGGCGGGTTCGTGACGTAAACTCCATGGCCAGTCGGCGAGACTTGCCCTTTTATTGTAGTTTTGGCTGTATCGATATTGAACTCGCAGCTCTATGGCCCACTTCATGTCGACCTTAAGTCTCGAATTTATGCAACACTTGTTTCATCGGGTATTCCATTGGAACTTCTATGGTATGAGCTTGGAAATACGGGCGGAGCTTCCGGGCTGCGGTTACAGGCCAAAATTAACTTTTCCATTCTTGGGTACCTCTCCTCTGCTCCTCTTTAGGCTCGAGTGCAATAATGGCGGGTCTTGAACTCGCTCTTTATCTCACGACGAGGATGGCGGTTGAAGAGTCAGGCACGGCTAAGTATGGAAGTAGGAGCTCCGCCCTGACGGGACTTACTGGAATGGGAGGAGAACTCGGTATGTTTTCAAAGGCGAGAATGCTTCTTCACACTTTGGCGTGTCCCGTTGAAAGAGCTTTCTTGGGAAGCTTGGAAGAAAGTGGCATTTATCGCTTGCCACTGAATCTGAGCGAAGCAAAGCGCGATCCTCCACTGTCGGGCTTTGTACTTCCTTTATACCAGAGGGTGACGGCATGTGAACCTTGCCTTTATCTTATGCAGGATTTGCCTCAATTCCTGGTTGTTTACTATGAGAGGCCCGAGAATTTTTCGGTTGACACGCGAAGGCACATTTAGGTACGGATTTGGCTTCATTGTTGTAACTTCTTAGGATTTGGAAAACGGAGAGATGAGTGATGTGAGAAGGTGTAATTTGTGGTGGATTTTACCAGCATGTTGTCTATGTATACCTCCATAGTTGCGCCTATCTGCTTCTGGAACATCCGATTCACCAACCTCTGGTAGGTGGCTCCTGCGTTCTTAGTCGAAAGCGGCATCACCCAGATAACCAGTAAGTTCCTGTCTTTGTGAGCGAGGTCTTTTTCTTGGTCGATGCAGGTCGTCTTGATACGGTTGCGCGGAAAGGCATCCGCCGGCGAAGTTCATGGCGGCGGTGGTGTCCCGCGATGAAGTCGATCCTCGGCAAAGGGAAGGCGTCGCTGGGCATGCTTTGTTTTATGTCGGTGAAATCGTCTGATCGCCACTTGCCATTTTCTTTCTTGTGAGCACGGCGTTTGCCAGCCACTCGAGGATACTCCACCTCACGTCGCTCCCGGCAGGAGCTTGCCATACCTCGTTGATGGCTTTTGTCTTTAGTGCTGGCTCCTTCGCTTTTGCTTGATCGATTTGAAGGATGGGGTGCGGTGTTCGACCCATAGGTGATTCTTGTGGTCGATTCCTCCCGTGTCCGCTGCTTCCATGCGAGCGTCTGCGTTACGTCTTAAAGGCGGGTAAGGAGGCTTTTGAGGTCTTCACGCTGGCTTGGGTCGATATGGCGAGATGTTCAGGGTCAGAATCATCTAGCGTCTTTGGTTCTGGATTCCGCCAGAGAGGCTCGGGTTGGGTGGGGACCTCGTCACGCATGTCGAGCTCGTCCATATTCACGTAGTCGACCACTCTTTGCTTCATGGAGAATTTGTGTAGCATTCACAGCTATCAGTTGATCTCCTCTCGAACCATCTCACACTCACTAAGTGTATGGTTGGGAACTTGATTATCATGTGGTATGCGGAGGGGATGGCTTTTATTGCGTTGAGTGAGGGTCTTCCTAACAACATATTATAAGCTGATGGGGCGTCTACAATGAGGAATCTTGTTGTTGTTGTCGCCTGGCAAGGGGGCTCTCCCAGGGTGAGCACTAGTTGGATTGAGCCCAAAGGTAACACCTTTTCCCCGGAAGAAAATCCGCGGATCTGTGTTGATGGGTTCGGTTTTTCTCTCCCAATGCCCGTTTGATCGAGGGCGGCGCGAAGATGATGTCGGTGAGCTCTATTATCAACTAGGACCCGATGAACTCTTTTGTTGGCTACAACTGCGCGAACTACCAATGGGTCATCATGGGGGTGTTGGCATCCTCGGATCAGTCGAGGAGAATATGATGGACGATGTCGAGCATTTGTAGTTTGGATACGCTTGTATTTTTATTTCATTTGTCTTGATCTTTGTGAGATGGGCCTTAGAATTTGAGACTAGACTCTCCTCCTCCTGCGAATCCTCCTGAGATCACATGGATTTCTCCAAGGGGTTGCTGGTGCTGAGTCGTCGTCTGCCGAGGCAGCGGTTGTTGAGTTGGGGCCTGGTTTTGGGTTTGATTAAGGCGTGCGGGCTGACCCTGCGGAGATATGAAGCAGCGGAGTATCGTAGCCTTTAAAATGATAAGTACTCTGTTCTCTCTTTAGATGTATCTGATTGTCGTGAGATGTCCATAGATCCTATGGAACTCATGTCTGGAGTGTTGTCCCTTGTGTGGGATCCGATTTCATTTGAGTTGGCCACACCAGAGCTGCGTGATTCGTGCCATGTAGGACACAGCGACCTTTGAGGTGTCGGGGGCTGGCTTATTTGAAGTGAATCGCGTCGTCGTCTCCAGACTACTTGGTGGACAGACCGATCTCTGAGGTTGCCACGCCTTTTTGGGGATCGTTCTTCGATACCTAACTTTGAGGTCTTCTTGGTAAGCTTTGTCTTTTGAGACCGTCCTCGTCGTTTGTCTGTTCCGTTCTCTCTTATGGGTGGAGCTCTCCTTCTTGGATATGAGAACTGTGCGGATTGCTCGCCTGTTTGCTTTTGCGAGCTGTAGCCATGCTTGCCAGGAGTTCTTTGAGATGGAAAACATCGAGATCCTTCAGCGCCTCCCCCAACCCGGCAATGAATACGTGATTGCGAATTTTTCATCGGGTATGTCTATCTTGGGGACTCGGCGTTGGATCTTTGCGTAGGACTTGGACTTTTGCGAGCCTGCTTGAAGGTCAACGGATGGTAACTCGGTTTTAAGCCCGTCTGGCTGAATGAAGTGGGAGGCGAGCCTTGATGGATAGTTCTTTAAATGAAAGAGATTGATGAAGGTGGAATTCTATTAAACCCGGGCGTTTGGGCCCTTGCGTGGTAGCGAAAGCCTGCATCACACGAGTCCCGATACCCATGTAACTCCATTTGATTTTGTAAGTATTGAGGTGGTCGCGGGATCTTTTGTTCCGTGAATGCTTCCACTTGTAGCGTTACGAATTTTGGAAGGGTAGGCGTAGCACCTCGAATTTGTGAAGAGTGATTGATTTGCATGCCAAGGTGTCCATAGTGTAAAGGCGCATCCTTTATTACCTCATTCACACGGGTGAGTTCTTCGAAGACTCCTAAAGCTCTGCTCCCATGATTGTCTCCTGCTCTGGTAGGGAGGTGATGTAGTTCTTCGTTCGACATGTCTCAGAGCATTGCTCGTTTCCCTCTTCAGCGGGACGGTTGTGCTCGGGTGCCCGCAGCTCGTGGGACTCACCTTCTGTTTCCCCGACACCTTGAGGGAATGTATTTGACCATGTTGCTCCTCATGGGGGGGAATGTCATGACCCTCCTGGGCCTGTCGTGTTTCCCGTGGATGTTGTATACATGCAGTAAGTTGTTAACTCTTATCGGGGAGTTGATTGAAATGAAGTGCTTCCATTTCGTTCGTGTTGGCTTGCATTGCTTCTCTTGTCCTCACGGTCTGGCGTCAGCGTCGCTGGTGGATCTTTGCATCTTTAAGCGGATTGGCGTTGCTCACGCTGCGTTAAGTTGATACCATTAATGTGAAATCGGTTATATTTATATAGGAAACTGTCGTTCCCGCAGTAGCGCCAGTTGATGATGCCTTTCAACGGGCGGTACGGGCGTGTAGAAGTCGTTGTGCGCTGCCCCAAAATATACCCTAACGGAGTTTTCGATATGTTTAGGTGCTTTGTAGCATAATTTGAATGTTCCGTAGGTTAAATACGAAACATGGCGAACCGGAAAGTTACGAAACTTAAGGACAAAATTGTAAATTTGTCAAAAGGGGCCTAAAAAGACATGGATTAAGAAGATTTGAGGCTAAAATGAAATAAAGGAAACTTGAAATACAAATGATTTAAGATTGGAGACTTTTGCAAATAATGAAACTTAGCCCAAAATGGGTTTTTTGGAGGCCAAACATGGCCTTAGCAAACATGGATTAAAAAAGATTAAAATTGGTCTCCAATTTGGGGAGAGCTCAAAAAACGTATGGGAAAGGAGAAGAGAGAAGGAAGAGGAAGAAGAGAAGAGAAGAAGAGGAAGAGAGATCAAGCAAAAAGGTATGGAACTACTAACCTTAGTATGGAACTGGATTTATGTATGGATCTTTGGTTTTGTATGGATTATTATCCTTGTCCAAAGCCTAGGGTTTGTTAGGATGAAATCCTAACCAAAGATGTATTGAAATTAGGGTTGTTAAAACTCTAAATGACACAAGATAGTTGTAGAATCCTCTCTCTTAAGTTGGATTCATGGTTAATTGTAAGTAAATGAGTTAGGGTTTAGAGTAAACCCTAATTAATATTCATTTTTTTGTTGAGGATGGGTCATAACCCATATTAGAAAGGTTTTTGGAAGAAATTATGAAAGAATTTTGAAGAAAAGATATCTAATTGAAAGATGAATAGTGTAGAAAAAAGAGTTTACAAGGTGAATTTGAAATGGTTTTGAGGTGTATATGGAGTATAGAGTTGATTGGGGTTGAAACATATGGAAAAATGGGGGAAAAACACACATTTTGGGAATTTCGGTGGCTGTACGGTACACTTTGAAAGTGTGCGGGGTACACCTTTCGTTACGGTCATTTTGGCTAAAGTGTACTAGTACACTTTAGGGGTGTACCGGTACACCTGCTGCTCTGTTCCTAATTTCGACCAGTTTTCGTATTTTGGCCATAACTTGCTCATTTCTTATCCGATTTGAGTGATTCAAGTGGCTATGTAAAATAGACTTCACGGAGAACAAAACTTAAAGAATAGGAATTGCCAAATTCTTATCCTAAGTGGCCTAAAAATTCACTCAAATTGGGGCCATGTGCAAGCTAAATTCTGGTTCCAGCTTTGAACATAGAGTAGTCCGGGTTGTTTCGGACGTAACTTGAGGACTCGGTGCTCCGGGTGGGTGATTCAATTGGAATAGAACCCTTAACGCCTTGATTTAAAAGAATACAATGACCTAGAGTCAAACATGAAGTTAGGATCGGAAAAGTAGTAATACAGACTGTCTAGTGTGTCAGATGGCCAGAGCTAGTTTGGCATGAAAATGCCATACTTTAGTTTGGATAATCGGGTGGATTGATTCCACTTCCTAAGTAAAGTAGATACATAGAGGAATAAGAATATATGAATTAGGTGTGATTCCACATACATCATACTTCACAAGAATATGAAGTGCCATATGTAATAGGCATGAAACAAGGAAAATGTAGAAAATGAGAAAAATGTAAAGATGTGTTCGCAGAGCATAAAAAATGATTATGGAAAAATGAGAAATGGCTTGAATTGAAACATGAATTTGAACATGAAAGGCAATATGTCATGAACACATAATGTGGTTAAGTGATATATGATTATTATCACATATAACCAAAAAATGATAACAAATGATAGGAATATACGTAAATTAGTATGTGAATGAGTATACTTGAATGAGTATATGAAATGAGCACATGATTGAATATGTGAATGAGTATATGAATGAGTATACGTGAATGAGTATACGTAAATTAGTATGTGAATGAGTATACGTTAATGGGTATACGTAAATGAATTTATGAATGAGTATACATGAATGAGTATACTTGAATGAGCACATGATTGAATATGTGAATGAGTATATGAATGAGTACACGTGAGATAATTATCTGCGTAAATTAGTATGTGAATGAGTATACGTGAATGAGTATACGTAAATGAATTTATGAATGAGTATACATGAATGAGTATACTTGAATGAGTATATGAAATGAGCACATGATTGAATATGTGAATGAGTATATAAAATAAGTACATAGATTGAGTATATATTTGAAAAGATATCTGAAAGTGAAATTAGATTGAAATGTGATATTTAAAACCGAGATGAAGGTGAGCGATAATAAGGGCCCGGGATTCATCAAGCGGAATCGAGTCATAAATGTGAATCTGAAATTGAATATGGAATTGAAATGTGATGTTGGCCGAATGAATATGAATGATGATAAAGGCGGGATTCATTAAAGCGAATCTGTCATAAATGTGAATTAATTGATATATCAGATAGACACGACGGGATGCGCGTCGGCGTGCGTCATGAAAGCGCCAGTACACAATGTCACTTGGCGGGATGCACCAATCGGCATCCGTCTTGATGACGTATGGCTAATAATTGATACGCATTATTAAGGGATGCACCAAGCGGCATCCGTCATGATGGGAGAACCGGTAAGTGATACCACGTGTGGGATGCACCGCGGCATCCGTCGTGATCAGGAGAAGCAGAATAGTGATGCAGGCGTGTCGGGGGATGCACCAAAGCGGCATCCGTCATGATGGGAGAACAAATAAATGACCTGCGTGTGGGATGCACCAGCGACATGTCTTGATCTGGGAGAGCGAAGCCAGTGATACCACTTGTCGGGATCGCTAAACTTGACATCCGTCGATGGGAGGCGAATTGTAAAATGTGAACACATTAAGAGATGATAAAAAGGGCGGGATTCATTAAACGGAATCCGTCAGAAATGTGAATTGAATAGTCAAAGAAAAATAACCAACATTGACGAGTGTAAATGAGATTTTTATGTATATGCTTAAATCTCATAAATTGAATGGTGAATTGAATTGTTGCATTGAAAATGTATTTTGTTAAATGTGAGTGTTATGGGTCTTTTGAATTTGTAAGTAGTTATGGGATTGCCGAAAAATTGTTTTCGCATAATTAAAGATTTAAGTGGAATAACACAACAAAATGTTTTGGGAAGATAATTGAAAATGTCGAGATCGCCCAGGGCTCAGCTTAAGATCGCGTCGGAATTGATCGGAGTTAGTCGTGACACTTTTGAAAATAAAAATTTAATAAAACGAAACAAAATGTTTTTGATTGAAAATGTCGGAGTAAACCGGGCTCCAGCTTGGATCGTAACCGGACAGTCAAGTCGAGAGTTCGAGTCGTGACACTTTTGAAAATGAAAATTTAATATAAACGAAACAAAATGTTTTAACGGGCATCTGAATCATGAAGCGTAATTGCTAAAGGAGTTGATTAATGGCTTGATCAGTGATAGCGATAGTCTAATATGTGTAGTATTAGTTTGATTTGACCGCATGTCAAATTGATATGACTTTGATATGTTCCGATTTGCCGCTGTAGATGTATAAGTTGTTTTGAATATGATCGACGTAAATACGTATAGAAGATATGAATTGAAACTTGTAAAAGACATGACACATGGATGTGATACCAGCGTGAAAATGATATGGAATCTAAAAGGATAAAATCTGCATGTATAATATGATATGAGTTTAGAAGTCACATAACAATAGGCTTAGGTAAATTGCATAAGGAAAAGTAAATGTAAAAAAGATAGTAGATTATTGTTATTGGTCGTTCGCGTACATATGTTCCCAGCGTAAAACATACGGGTGTTCAATCAGTGTAGGTCTTGAAAGAGAGATAAAGGGCGGGGACATTCCACACCGGTTGTACGGGGCCCATCTCGGAGGCAGGTGCTCACCGGCTGCTTGTTCAGCGATCTACGATGTTGTATTAGATATGTATATGTATGTGTATTTGTATAGAATGGGACTTGATATATGTGTATAAATTTTAATATATACCACTCCGGTGGTAGTTCATTTGTAAATGTAAATGATTGTTGGTTATTACAAAAATTGTTTATATACCACAGATATAAGTTCAGCTCTGAAAAAATAAAATAAAATAAAATAAAATAAAATAAGGAGTCCCAGTATATGGTTTCGCACCCCGAAACCGGTTCGGATCGCATACGTCCAGGTCGGACCGGGGATCGGGGCATGACACGATGGGCGGACTGGATTCTTGGCGGGTGGGATCTTGGGAGCTCTTGGATTATGCGGGCTAGGTGGACCAGCGTGCGGTGATCTGCCGGGCTGCGGACGTGGCACTCCTACGCAAAAAAAAAAAAAAGGAAAGAAGGGGTCGGCGGGCTTCGCCGGGTGGCTTGGCTTCCGATCTTTAGTTAGTTTAACTACGGGAGAAAAGGGGCGCAGAAAGTAGATGTGTTGCGTATGGTATGCGTCTAGAGTCACGTACCTTTCGCATTTGGGATGATATGTATTTATAGTAGATGTTCAGCCCGATTATCTTTGTAACTAGGATTTGTTCCCATTTGGATGGGATTTTAACCATCAAATATCGGATTTAGTAATGGATTTAGAAAAGATTTGTTTATTTGGGATAATCTTCGCTTCGCGTGGGAGATCAAGCAGTGATGATACGTTATTATTTTTCTTTCCCTTCTTGATAAGATTTGGTTGGATCGGTATCATGATATCTTGTTAGGGGTTGTCCCCCATTTTACGTGTGGGCGAAATCTTGTCGATTTGCGGGATATGAGCATTACAGTGCGTCGAAGATCGTCCTTTACAGTTTCTTGGCGAGAGGCGCCGTTTAAATTTGATGCGAGGCGCAGGTATTGCGTTAGACACGCCAACTGCTGGGCTTAGTGATGGGCACAGGCTATTACTGCCACTATCAAACTCATTGCTGCATTTTCTTTTATTTTTTATTTTCTTCCATTTGTGCTTCCTATTTTCGTGCGTATTTCTCAAATTTTTTGACAACAAAACATAGAGCTTAAAGGAAAGGGAATAAAGAAATGGTTGGTAAATTGGAAGATTTGGTGCATAAAATGAGCATCAATTATTGTATGCCTAGGAACATTATTTGGGGTTTAAGATATCAATTTTAACATGGAAAGGGTTGATCACATCTGATGGATTAAAAGTTGAGTGGGACGTAAAGAAGAATTTGGCAGTATTTATGAGGCAAATATTATAATATTATAATGTCGAGACAAAGAATTTGGTTTTTGTGTCTTTCTAGGAGCCATAACGTAGGGATAGGCCTCGATAGCGATTATTCATATTTGGAAAAATAGCGAAGTAGAACTAACCTTAGTGACTACCTTTAAATAAAAACAATCGGTTCACTTTTCCATTACAATATCTATTACTTCTCCCAAAATAGCACAAATCGAGTCACTAGTTGGCATCTAAACATGAGACTATTTCGGCCAAAGTACTAAAATTTCTAGTTGAGCTTCCATTCGATTCAACGGCCTTTCTAGCAAGCTCTTTCAAGACTCCAATCTTCTCTCTCATTTTCTCCCCTTCCTTCCCAAAACCAGTTCAAATCTCTCGCTAATCCACTTTGTGAACACCCCACCCTCAACTCCACGCCAATCTCATAAGTCCTCCACCATTCATAGATTGGGTTTTTGGTCTCCGAAAAACGGTCTGCAGATCATTGGCACTCCATTTATGATGCTCTCTGTGATTGAATTCCAACCGCAGTGCGTTACAAATACTCCCACTGAGGGATGTCCCAGTACCTGCAACTGGGGAGCCCATGATACTACTTTTCCGTTCATGCTAGTCCTCTCTAGAAACCCTTCTGGTAACTCATCTTTGGCATTGTCCTTCAGAGACCAGAGAAACGGCGCTCTGGCCACTTCCAGGGCTTCTGCAACCGCTACTAGCTCGAGGGGCGGCGGCGTGATTACGGTTCCGAAGCTGATGTATGCTACTGAAGCTGGTTTCTGATTGTTCAGCCATGGCAGGCAGCCACTGGGGTCGGAAATCAGCGGCGGTGGCTGCGATGATAGGATGAAAGGACCAATGTTGAGGAACTGTTTGAACTTCCACTTGAGATCATTCACGACGGTTGGCCCTATCTCTTCGAAGGAGTTTATGGCGACGGCTGCTCGTGGCAAGTAGGCCCCATTTGGTGCAGCATATGCGAGAAGAGGGCAGATCTAAGTTTTGGAAACTACATCTTCAGGGTAAGTCTATATGTCGAATTGATGACAGTCACGGGGTGAAGTCTAGGAGTTGGTCTTCTTGTTCTTCAGTACCTGCATTTGCATTGATTAAGTCGAAGAATTGAAAGCTAGCTGTTTAAAAAAAAAAAAAAAAACCGAATGGGATAAGGTATAAATCCTAAAAATGGTTTGGTCACAAATAAATTGGATTTACTTTGAAGTACGATTTAATTGTGATCTATCAATAAGTCCTAACTCAATTGATTTAAAAGCATTAGGTCAAGTATAGAGAGGAACTACGGTTCCAATATTTATTTATAATGTCGTAATTCCCAGTGATCGTTTATAAAAAAAAAACCTGTATGATCTTGGATTACTGCTTTGTCTATGTATTTAGAATTTCCATTTCTCAAATTACTACCAAAATTTTCAACTATCAGTATTACTCTACTCACTTATTATTATTTTAGCTTTATATTATGAGAAAGAAAACTTGAAACAATTGACCAGTATTATAAATGGATGTACTATATATTAAAATTTAATTTATTTTAGTAAGTAAACACATAAATAAAAATCAATAAAGAAAGATGTCCAAATACAGCTCAATTCATTTAAAGCTTTCAAAAGAAGTTTAAATCTGAGATGCCTATGAACTCAACTTTATTCATTTATTATATTGTAGCAAGTGTTTAGTTATCAAAAAAAATCTAATAAAATATAAAATAATACATAAATAAATTTTTAAAAAATAAAGTTTTAAGTTAAGTAGATTTTCAAAATAAATGAAAAATGATAAATTATCTTACAAAATTAATTAAAATAAAATATTAAAATGGTATTTTAAATTTATTTTAATAATGTCTAATTTTAATTTGTTTTAGTTAAAGAAGGAAATTGAAGTCCGATAGTTATGAAGAAAAAAAGGAAAAACAAATAGAAGGACATATTGAAAAAAGGAAAAAAAGAAAAAAGAGATTAGGGTGGGTGGAAGTGTGTGGGGTGGCTTGGTGAAGGGAGAGTGAAAACTCAAAAGATAGTATCAATGGTGATTTTTGAAAACTGGTTTTATCTGAATTTAGTGTTTGCTTCTTTATATATTTTTCGAACAAAAGAAAACTGGGAACCAACAGCTGTTCTTTGTCTTTCTTATTCTCCTTGTTCTATAGCATAGAAAGGGCATTCAAAAATAAGAATCAAACAAACCCTTAATTTAATTAAATTTTTTGAGAACAATTCACTTGGAATTACAATAATGTAACATTTTCCTGAAGTTTCTAACTCTGGTCCTCTCCTCCCTATGCCGGCCTATCGCCTCCCCAATTAATTTTTTTAATTGGGCCAAAACAATGCACTTTCACATATCTTCCTCATCAATAATGCACTCAAAACACACTCAATTGATGGAATGAAACAGAGAAACTCAAAAGAAAATCAGAAGAGGTTTTAAGGTTTCATCAGGCTTACCATTAGTTCCTAATACCATTTTCCGAATTTGTCTGTGTAACATGAACAGCAAGGACACAGGCCCAGACGTCCAAAGCGCCACCCAAGGCACGCGCCGCTCCTCCGCCATCTCCGCCGCGAACCACAGAAACGCATCCGTCAAGAAACAGCTAACCCTCACCCCACCCTCCCTCTCCGCCGCCTCCACACCCTCCCTCAAATTCCCACGCGCCGCCTTCAAGAACAACTCCACACGCTCCAGAGGATTATTCCCCGACAGCACATGCCCCTCCGGCACGCCGTCGGCGACGTTGTACGCCTTGATTCTGTCATCCACACCGTCCTTATGCCCGGAGAAGATCGAACCGTTGGATTCGGCGGTGCTGAAAAACGAAAATCTGGCGGCAGGACTGGCCCCCTCGCCAGCTTCCTCACCAGGAGGAGCAGAGGCGGCGCGTGGGTGCCGAAGGGGCGAAGACGGCGGCTACGTGTTGGGTCATGCACTGGTGAAGGAAGAGTCTTCTCTGTAAATGTTAGGGTTGTTGTTCTTTGGGGAGAGATAGCAACGCTGAAGATCGTAGTGAGAAAACTAGATTATCGGACAGTAGATGGTTTATAACGCGTTTTGTCTCAATATAGTCGTTTTAAAATAAAAATATATATCAATTTAATATAGATTTAAAATGTTCAAACTAATGACTTTCCTTGGAGCTAGTATCATGATTTTAATTTTTAAGATAAAAGTGACTGATTTTATACTTTTATCCAATTAATATTTTAAACAAGTACTTTTTTTTTAACTTATACTAAATTTATATTTTTTATTTTAAAAATTATATTATATTATTTTAAAACTCTATTATAGCATAAAGATAGTAAAGGGAGTGTAGTTGGCTGATGTGGGCAGTGTTGCCATGAATCCAAAAGTAGTCTTAAAAATATCTTCTATTTTTTTTTTTTGACAAAAAAAAAAAGTCACCTTTCGAGAAATTCAAAATTGGTTTAAAAAGTTGAGTTTTGTATGGAAATACATCATTTTAAAAAAATTAAAATTAAATTAATATTGGTTTGAAAATATTTACGAACTAGATCATAATACGTGATGAGGCGCGGTGATTGAATTATGCGAAGCGTAGCCCGTGGCGGCGTTTGGGTTTTAAGTTAATTCTTGTAGTCGTCGAGCGCGTGGCATTTGGAGTTAGTTGATTGCGGTGGATTAGCGTCTGACATTTGAGTAATTCAAATCTTAGTGGATTACCAGCCTTGGAAATGATTGAGCCCAATTAACCCGTCGTTAGAACTGGCGGCAATTAACATCTACTTTAGGATTGAGTTAGATTGTATATTGGATAAATTTTAGTCATTTTTTTATAGTTGTTTTTACATGATCTACTCATTTATTTATATTCTGAGAGCAGAGGGTGATATACTGTGTAAACTTGAATGTATGTGTGGCTGTTAAAACAGATAATATGATGCATTCCTTCCATGTTTCTGCTCTGAGATAAGGTGAGACCATTCTGCTTTGTGAATTTATTACCTGGGTGATGGTGGTGCATTGACTATGTTTAAGATGTTGAAGTGAGCTCTCTGACTATCTATTCTCAATGAGCAAACTTCAGATCGGATTTCCAGTGTTTTTTGGATAATGCCCATTGGCACTTGCATATGCTTGGAAGCACTTACCAGAAATGTTTCCATGCACTGAACCGGCCCCACCAGTATAATCTTAATTGGGCTTTATGATATTCATTCGTGTACAAAAACCTTGATTCCTCTGCTATAAAGGCATCCAGGAGAGACATGCATACCTTACCACAGCAACTTTTTTAAATACTGCTTGACCAACTCTATATCCGCCAGCAAGGCTTTCCCCTCACTTCTAGATTCTTGCCCTGTTACAGCTAATCTTATTACAGTCTCATTTTGATTATGTCTTTGAGTGAAGTGTTTTTCATCTTTTTTATTACTTAATGTTTTCATTTTTTGAGTTACTTGGGTCATTGACTAAAAAGTAGTTGCTGCCACTGCACCTCATGAATCTTGAATTCTTCTTGAGTTCTGTGACTTCCAGTCCATACCCACATCTATTGCTTTATATGTTTGCCTTTTCTTCTGTCATTCACTGAGGTTCGCATTGTCAGAAGGAAAATTTTCATTCCTTTTGTTGATGTACTTTGCTGTGCCTGCAATATGTTTGAAGTTTGTTTTAGGGGATTTCTTTTTCTTTTTATTCTTCTTTTTTCTTTTAGGCTGAATCCCTGAAGAATTAGATCTTGTCCTGACAAGATAATAGCTATATTCAAGTGAATCCTACAAATCTAGCTAGATTAATGGAGACAGATGCAGTGAATGAACTACACTATAAGTTATTAGTCAAAGTATTGGTTAAAAATTGAGCCATGTAAATATGTATCAAAGAAAATCTATCAGTGCAATTGATGATTCAACTTCAAGTTTTAGATTGGCATTTCAATTAAAACTCTTAGGGGAAGTATTTCAATATTCCAAAATTCCTTGACCTATTACCATTTCTCATTTCAACAACATCCAAATATGATTTGAATGATTTATGCCTGCAGAGAATGCTACTTCACAATCAAGGCTAGAGAGAATTTGCTGATTATGTCCCTTAAAATGTGGTCCATGAGAAATCTTTCAACCAAAGAACATATGAGAGAAGTGACACCTGCAATTTTCTGTCAGAGAAGAATAGAACTGGTTCAGTGTTGTTAGAACTAGGAATCTTCAGCAACAAAGAATGTGAAACTGCTTCTGCTATAGCAACAGAAATGTATTTTTATTTTTATGGAATAACAGAAAAAGGTTAACATGAAGGATTATGAGGCTGTTATAAGGAAACCAATAGATGGCAATCTTCAGCAACCAGCATAATTCTTAGATCTGTCTGTAGCATAAAATAAAATTTGTCAGGAAAGTGGTTGTTCTTGTTGTGTTTGATGTATGACTAGTTTGGCTTTTCTGTCAAGAGTTTGCTTGCTTTTTAATTAATCAAATGGATTGGTCAACCATTTATTTTGAGCATCATGTTGCTCTTGGATTTTTCGCAATTGGGTACGATGTACTAATTTACATAAATTTGTGATCTCTCTCTCCCCCTCTCTTGGTGCAGATTTGTCTTTGTAGAACTGCCAGATATTCGTAAAGATGTGCAATGTCCAATATGTCTTGGTATTCCCTTGCCTTGATTTTTTTTTGCTTTTGTCCGCAAAATGAATTTTTCTTTTCTTGTTTTGAACTAATGTAAACATATTTATTTATTATTAATAGTTCATACAGCTGGATATCTCTGTTATCCCATTCTGCCTTCCCACCTTCATTGTCATGACTGATGCTTTCAAACCAGTTCCTGATTTAAGGAGTTTTGGAAAGTCATGTATAAGGTGGAATAATCTAATGAGACATCAGAAACCATAGAACTAGGTGATGATATAACAAATCAGTTTAATGGTTTTCTGGGTACCAATCAATATTGGTGCCTCATTCTTTCACTTTTCAATATCAATACATGTTTTGTTTTTTATCTAAAAAAATGAATTTTGCTGTAACACCTGCAGATTGCCGCCGTTCTTGTCTTTTTTCTCTTTTAATCCGCCCAATTCTTCTTGTTAGAAGCGGCGGCGCAGTTAGTTGATTGCCGGCGTTGAGCGCCGGCGGCATTTGGGTGGATTCAAATGCGGCATTGTGGTGGCGACAATTGAACTAACCCCAAATGCCGCCGTTCGATGGCGACCAGTGCTAAACCCCGAATGCCGTAGTTGGTGTTGCTTGGAAATACGCATAATTCAATCACCACCGTTCCCATTGCCGGCATTATGATCTAGTTTGGGAAATATTTTCGAACCAACATTTATTTTATTTTATTTTTTTTAAAATGATGTATTTCCGTACAAAACTCTAAAAAGTTTGGTGAGCCATGTGGCCATGAATCATCCACGTCTTTGAAATTTGGTTTAAAAAGGAACAATCCAAAAGGGTGAAATTAGGTTTAAAAAGACAAAACTAACATCTTATAAAATTAGCTTTAAAAATATCATTGTTATGAACTTATGTAGAATCAGAGATAGAATTTTAGAGAGAGAGATTTCAGAGAATTCTTTTCTTCTGATTTCCAATGATCTATTTAATAAGGAATTGAGACCTATATATAGTACTCAATATGGTTACTATTTATAACTATGCATTCACTATGCATGGGCTAATACTGATCCACGTTTAAGTGATTGCACATTCTGTCGTAACACTCCCCCTTGAATGATAGTTATAAATAAAAAAAAAAATTATTAAATTTGTCTGGAATTAAGCTACTTGGAGTAAAACCCGAGTGGGACAAAAGCACAGATGAAGGAAAAAGAGTGCAGTACACTAATTTAATAAATGTCCCTCATGTCAACATCCTTTTACTTTTCACATTCCAACCTTGTAAATTAATTTCTTGAGCGTTAAAGTCATTAATGCGGCTTTTGTAAATAGATCTGTAGGATTATCACTTGGTCGTATTTCTTTGGACATCAATTTCACCATTCTTCTGAAGCTCATGTGTATAGAAAAATTTTGGTGAAATGTGTTTGGTTCTGTCTCCTTTGATGTAACCTCCTTTGATTTGTGCAATGCATGCAGCATTGTCTTCAAATAATATTGATGGCTTGTCTTTGAGGAGAGGCATGATTCTTAGATATGGTGGATGTTGATGCAAGCGAAGTATGCATTCGACTTGCTTCATGAATTACAATAATTTGAATGATTTGATGATGCCAGCCTGTGTGCCGCGCTTGAGATCTCCATGAAATAACGGTTCTATTGTAATTAAAAACATACCCGATTTGTGATCTAGCTTTATGCGGATCGAAAGATATCTGCATCTTGCATATCGAGTAGTTTTTAACGACTTATTTGAATAAAATAAGCCCGTATCTTATGAATTATTTGAGATAGCGTAATATATATTGGATACCTTTCAATGTCTTGGTTGGAGCGGAAGCTGTACTGGCTAATAAATTAGCAGAAAAAGCAATATGCAGTCGTGTACAATTAGCAGAGATACATAAGTGCACCAATGACACTAAGATATGGTATAGGACAAATGTTCTCACCCTTTTCACAAGGGCGAAATGGGTCCTTTTTCCACGTCAAGTGATCCTGGCACAAGCATAGGGAGCTTAATGGATGTGCTTTATCCATATTAAAAGCGCTTCAAGATTTTCTTAATATGTTGATTGATGAACCAACACTCCATTTGGAAAATGCTTTCGTCTATGGCTTGATGCAAAATTTTGTTTTTCAGATGCTGTTTCAAATTCTTTCTTTAAATATTCTGGTTTTGTAGGCTCTTCGGGGAGTTCAACGAGATTTAAATCATCGACATAAGCGACAATAATTGCAAATCCGATTCCCGATTTCTTAATGGCATGGACATAAAGGGTTATTCCACATACCCTTCTTTTAGTAAATATTCACTAAGGCGATTGTACCACATGCGTCGGATTGTTTTAATCCCTCACAAGATCTTTGTAACTAATTGAGGAACGTACTCTGAGGTTTTGTACTAAGCGCCCGGGTAGTTTAAATCCTTGAGGATCTTCATCGTATATCATTGTCACATGGATCAGTATAAATATGCGTTGATAACGTCAGTGAGGGCGCATATCAGAGTTCTTGAATCTTTGCTAAACTTATCATGAGGGGAAAATGTGATTGCGTTCATAACAAGTGAATATGTTTCCTCGTAGTCAATGCCAGGTCTTTGTGAAAAACTTTGTGCTACTAATCGCTCCTTATACCTTATGATATCATTATTCTCATTTCGCTTTCGTACAAATACCCATTTGTTCCCAACAGGTTTTATACTTGCAGGTGTTTGAACTATAGGTCCAAAAACATCTCGTTTTATCAATGAATGTAATTTTGCATGCGTGCCTCTTACCATTACAGGCGATCATTTCTTTGTCTACATTCATTCGTATTTTGTGGCTGGATCATCATCATTTTTTGTATGATGTCTAAGACCACTGGAAACAAAAATATTATTCACATCAAAATTATTTCGATCCGTTTTTTCACCTGACTGCACACATAACTTATTGAATCGTATTTTAAATTTTGTACCTCTTACGAAATTTATTGTTCATTTGTATCTCTTCAAGGATTTGGTTTTCAATATTTGACTCTTCATGGTCATTTTGCTTTCCATTTGTTCTCCGCTTTCGAGGAGTTATGTCTTTTGACCCAATGGGTCTCCCACGCCAGTGTTTTAGACTTCGTATGCTGTCCTTGATGATATCAATGTCTTGGAACATTTGCGTGAGGACTGACTTTGTCACTTTCTTTGTATGCTGTGCATCGGTAATTGATTTAAGATTTTGCAAATGAATGATCATTTGAACTTCTAGTTCACATTGATTAATCAGTTCGTGAATGGGATAATGTAGATGCATTCCAAGTGATTTCATAATAGTCATGCAGGATGGAGCTTTTTACAATTGTGGAGTCTTGTTTCATTAAAATGACAGTTACCAAATCGTGCTCTAAAAACATCTCCTGTCATTAGTTCCAAATATTTTATGATAGACGGCGAATCAAGACCTACATAAATCCCAATTCTACGTTGGGGACCCATCTTGGTGCGTTGTGTAGGTGCAATTGGTACATAGGCTTGCCTGATGACGAAAATTCGTAAATGAAATATTTGGTTGTGTACCGAAGTACAAGTTGTGAAGGGGGTACTCATGGTAGATGTTGGTCTAATTCTTATTAGACCATGGCATCACATAATAGCATATTTTGAATTAGATCTTGGTAATTTGGTTTCATCAATAATGGTCTAGTTATTAATTGGAAGCGTTTAATCAAGGATTACGCTAAACCATTTTGGGTGGCAAGAGACATAGGCAAACGAATGTTCAACCGGATTTTATCCCAATTGACATACAAAATTATTGAAAGTTTGGGATGTAAATTCACCGGCATTATCAAGTCTAATGGTCTTGATTGGATGATGCGGAAAATGTGCTCTTAATTTAATTATTTGTCACGAGGAGCCTAGCAAAGGTAGCGATGCGTGTAGAAATAAGTTCACACGTGAGCCATCTATTTGGGGCTTGCTCCCTATTAGGACCATAAAATAACGAAAAGGTCCACATGGTGGATGAATAGGTCCACATATATCCCGTGTATTCTTTACAAAAAGGCAGGTGACTCGAGACATGATTTTATTAATAGATGGTCTGACAATTAACTTACCCTGTGAGCAAGCTTCACAAGAAAGTTCATTTGGCAAAAGAATCTTTTGGTTCTTTAATGGATGCCCATTTGAGTGTTCTATGATTCGTCGTATCATTGAAGATCCAGGATGACCAAGTCTGTCATGCCAAAGATTAAAAATCTTTGGGTGTCGTTGAACACCCAGTTCCACGACAACATTTGATGATAGGCTTTGTAATTCGTATGATATAACCAGGAGGAGAATCTTGCAGAGGCTTTTCTATGACAATCTTTTTTCGAAATTATAGAGTAAAATATAAACATTCTTTATTACCTTGATTCATAGTTTCAATATGATATCCATTTAGGACATCTTTCAGCTTCAGTAAATTTCTTAGTTTGCTAGAATATAATCATCGTTTATAATCTGGTTCCATTTGGTAGTACTATATGTTTGCTCTTCCGGGCCTTCAATTAAATTTGATGTACGGATATTTATGCTAACATTGGTGTTTATTTATTTATTAAATTGAAAATATATATTTTTTCCCGAAGTATTGTATGTGTGGTTGAGCAATAAGCAAGACATACATCACCTTCATTCATCTTGAAATTCAAGAACACTTATATTTAGAGAAAAAGACAAAAATATAAAATTACATTAAAACACACCAAAATAAATTACATCAAAATAAGATACACCCCAAAATAAAATACATATACTTATTTAACATTGTCATTTAAATCATCCATTAAATAATCGAAATTTTCACTTGGACACATAAGAAAATCATTATCAAAATATGATAGGTCCATTCCATTTTGTCTATAAAATTCATTTCTATTTTCTTTCCATTTTCCTTTAATGATGGTTGTCTGAGGATCTACTAGATGCTTGGCCGTACGGCAGTGCGAGACAGTCTCTCATCATATATCTGCGACATGTCTTGAGGAGCCTTGGATTTTTCTTTGTACTTTCTCCATTTTCTTGTCTTAGGCTCATTATTATTACCGGTGGTGAAGCGAGCTTTCTTTACGATAAGAAGAATAATTGTTATATTGTCGGGAATTCCACCCTCGACTTCGACCACGACCACGTCCTCGTCCACGCCCATGATTTTGGGATGATATTGCATTCACTTCTGAGAATGCTTCAAATCCAGTGGGACGGGGCCAGTGATTTTTAATTAATATTCGTATTTTGTTCGACTACTAGAATACATGATATTAATTGAGAATATTACGTAAATCGTTCTCGATATTCTTTGCTGCGAGACACATTTGAGGCGTGAAACGTTAATAGCGTTTTCTTATGTCTTCTTACGTGATATTGTCTCCATAAAGCTTCAGGCGAGGAAGCTTATTTTAAAAATAAGCGGGTTACAGCCAAACTAGCCCGATTTAAAGTCTTACAGCCTCGGGTGCATCAATCATAAGCGAGCTTTTGGTAAAATCACGATCTTTTGGTGAGTGAATCTCTTAACAATTCAGTCCATAAAATAAGAGGATCTTTGGCTTAATGCTGATTTAAGATCCTCATGGAGATGGTGTCGAAGGAAAATTAGTGCTTTTGCACGGTCCTGCAAGGACCTTTGATTTCCTTTTTTAATGGTTTCTCCAAGATTTGCAGCCTCTAAATTTATCTCAGCATCTAGGATCCAAGATAAATAGTTTTTACCAGAAATGTCAAGTGCAATAAAATTGAGAGATAAGGAAGTACGGCATTTTAGTAAACTCTATATGATAAATTGAAAATGATTTTTGCACAAAATAAAATTATGTTACCTTTTCTAGAGCAAAGTCATGCTGATAACGTGTTATGAACTTGTGCAGAATCAGAGATAGAATTTCAGAGAGAGAGAATTTCAGACAGAGAAGAGAGAGAGAGATTTCATAGAATTCTTTTCTTTTGATTTCCAATGATCTATTTCATAAGGAATTGAGACCTATATATAGTACTCAATATGGTTATTATTTATAACTATGCATTCATTATGCATGGGTAATGCGATCACGTTTGGTGTTGCCGTTCGTCGTAACAATCCATAAAAATATTACAAAATCATAAAAATAACATAATAAAAAATGATAAAAACTATTTTGAGAAGAAGTCGACACTTCTTTTGTTTGACCTTCTCACCACATGACATCCTTTTTGAAAATGAATCCTAGTGTTGCTTCCCCATCAAACATTTTTTGCATAGCCTTGAAGGAGTCTTAAATTGTAGTAAGCCATTCATTATTGACTTTTGTTGAAGAGTTTTTAAACCCATAAAACTCAAGTGTTCGTATCTATAATGTCAGAGCTGCACCTATCCTCCATAATTGGGTTGAAACAAACAGATGTTATAGGCTGAGATTTAGCTTGCAATATGAACATTCAATTTGTAGACATCATCGTATCCATGATCAAACCTCTCTCATGATGAAACACCTTGCACCTTCTATGTTGGAATGAAACAGCCAAGTCCCTTCTCTTCTGATTGCCCAATGCTCTGCAAGTTGTTCTTCAATTCAGGTAAATAAAAATTATAGTAATAATTTGTGTTGTTCCATTCACTTGCAACCTGATATTACCCTTACCCATTACAACCATGCTTGAGTTGTTGCCCGGTTTTATTGAATCTTTGAAATTTTCATTCAGATCTAAAAAATATTTCATTTTGCCACACATATGATTGCTACAACCCGAGTCAAGATACCACATATTTTCTTTGTCGTTATAGTTCATATCTATGCATGCCATCAACAACATCTCTTTTTGAGTCTCTGCAAAATTTGCTCCCTTCTCTTTACTTGGACATTCCCACTAAAAATGTCGAGTGTGTGTGATTATAACCTCACTATGGATTTGTCGAAGTATTTTACGCACTCTTTATCGTCTTCCTCTTCCACGACCTCAACTCCTTTCTCTTGACTCATCTTCATGTGTGATCTTCAAAGCATGTTCTTCTACAACATGTGTACTCATACACCATTCATGCACAAGCAGACCACTTTGCAATTCATCAATGATTAATGTGTCTATATTCTTAGATTCCTCGATAAAACATACTACATAACCTTGAATTTAAGAGTCGTAGGATGTAACACCCAGAGTGTGCCATAACAGTTTTATAACATGTTTAGGGAATATAATAAAATCAAAATATATTTTTTGGAAATAAAAATGAGAATAAAATAATATAAATAGACCAGATAGTAACTCATAAAAGTGAAGGTAAATAAATAATTTACTTAATTCAAGACCCAAAGTGCATAATTTAATAATGTCATATGTCAAGTAGGAATATCGTAAGTTAAAGTAAGAATAAGAGAGAGAAATGGAGGACCTAAAGTAAAAATGATAAGCCAAACATGGGTTTACCTCCCAAAAGAAGAGATAAGATCAAATCTAGATAAGGCAAAAAAGAAATATCTCATTTTTGGTCTTGGAGAAAGAAAGCAAAAAAGGAAGAAGAAGAAGAGAGAAGAAAGAAGGAAGGAAAAAGATCACAATTATGGAATTTGAGTGAATTGTCTAGTTTGGTATAGAAAGTATGGATACTTGGTTTGGAAACCTCTATTTTGTGTATGGGTTGGGTTTGAAAACTCCCAAACTCATTTCTTGTTAGGGGTTGGTTGAGGAAGAACCACAAGACTCCTATATATGTGTTATGGGGAAATGTTTGGTTGCATTTTGAGACTAAGGAAGCTACCTATCTTGATCACATCACGTTAGCCCGGGTCTTAGGACTGGTTTTTGGATAAGAAAGAAAGGGAATTTGGTAGTGAGTCATTGAGGTAAATTGTATCCACATCAGTGTAGTTGATGTTAGGCTTTTGAATTTCTCAATTCGGACCTATGTAGCCCAGTTATGAAATTACACTCTAAGCAGTCTAAGTGGAAGAATTTGTAAGCTAGGTTGTGGACTAGCGGTAGCTAAGTCACTGCCCGGCCCAGGATAGGGTCGGTAGGATAGGTTGGTACGGATAGGGCTGGCCCGGGTTCAGATGACATTCTGCGCGACACCTCCAGCCGAGTCATAACTTCTTTATCCGAACTTCGATTGGTGTTCTTGACCATGGAAAGACCATTAGTCGAGATTGCAATATATTCTGTGGGCGACATTAGATGCCCGGGCGGCCGGAATGGGGCAATTGGACAGGTCGGGTAGGCTAGCTGGGTAGGGCTGCCTATTCATGTGTGACCTTCAACTTCGGAAGGTCATAACTTCTTCGTCCAAATTCCGATTCGGGTGTTCTTTGACTCTATGGAAAGCCCATTGAGTCAAGATTACAGCCATATTTATGTGGGCCCGGTATTAGATGCTGGGCGGCGGAGAAAGAGCGTCGGGCAGGTGGGGTAGGTTAGCCGGGTAGGGCTGCCTATTCATGTGTGACCTCCAACTTCAGAATGTCATAACTTCTTTGTCCGAATTCCGGTTCGGGTGTTCTTGAACTCTGTGGAAAGCCCATTGAGTCAAGATTACATCCATATTCTTGTGGATGACATTAGTCTGGATCCGTAGGAAGGGCAATCGGGCAGGTCGGGTAGGCTAGCCGGGTAGGGCTGCCTATTCATGTGTGACATCCAACTTCGGAAGGTCATAACTTCTTCGTCCGAATTCTGATTTGGGTGTTCTTAAACTCTATGGAAAGCTCATTGATTCAAGATTCCATCCATATGCATGTGGAGGGCATTGGGTACTGGATTTGGCCGGAAAGGGGTAATCGGGCAAGACTGGTCGGGTAGAGCTAGCTTAGTAAGGCTGGTTGTTCCTGTGAGACCTCCAACTTCATAAGGTCATAACTTCTTCGTCCGAACTCCGATTCGGGTGTTCTTGGACTCTATGGAAATCCCATTAAGTCAAGAATCCATCCATATAGAGATTGATAAAATTGGAAATCATATTAGGTCTAGAAATCAAGAAAAATAGTAGGATCTGCTGGTAACCATAGTTATTCATGCATATAATGAGATATGACAATTGCAGGTGGAATAAATGATTCTCAGTCACATGTGATTACCGGATGACTATAATTATTCGGGAATATATGAGATATGTCACTGAACATAAAATATACAAGGATTGTTTATAGGAGCTTTGGTAGAGGATAGATAGACATGCCTTTGGGGACCACGATTCTTTGCAACATACGGGTTTATAGATATCGAGGCCCGTTTGGGTCGAGTGATGATCCGTTTGGATCATTACAGCATAGATCCCTTTGTCTCCAAATGCAGTGATGATACCTTCCAGGTATATACGAGATAGAGATGCGCCTAAATGCCGGTGATAGTACCTTCGGGTACATACAGTTATTTCCGTATCCGCTTCTAAGGTATTTGCGGACATGAAACCTAAAAGAAAATGACAAGTATATGCAAATGAAATGTAGCCCATAGAATGTATGACATGATATGAGAAGCATAGCACTTGCTATGCGATAAAATATCTGATTTCAAGAACAAAAGTAAGTCTGAGATGACATGAAAAGTATATAAAATATGATAAGAAATGAAACTTGTTATGAAAAAGCATATATATAAGCAATGATAAGTATATGTAAATGTTATATGTGTTATAAGTATATGCATTTGTATAGAAGTGTGGTGACCCTTAGTAGAGGTCGTCCATATGTATTAATTCCCACTAAGCGTAAAACTTAGCACGGGTGTTTTCATCAGGTGTAAGTACGAAGAGGAAACTGAAACGGGACAATCCATCAATGATCCAAAGGCCACGCATCACTAGGTGCCCACTAGAGGACCTTTTGGTCTATTTTGTATATGAAATTTTGTTTATTTTGTAAACAATGAAAATAAGTAAATGTTGAACACTTCCATATATGGAGCTTGTATATAGTTTGTAATCCGCTGTTACAGAATCTAATACAAGTGAAATGTTTAACATTATATGAATGAACAAGCTTAGAGTTTATAAGTCTATAGTAAATAAATAAAAAATGACACCCACGCTTGACACCGGGTGCCAGGTTGGGAGTGTCATAGGTTAGTCAGTATCAGAGCATCTCGGATTCGGTTGGACCCGCCAATCGGGTCAGATAAGAGAAGGGGCGCTACAATTGATCTTAAAATCTTTTCAACAACAACAACATCTCCTTTATTCACACCATTAGCTTTCATCTTACTGGCTATGGTATGAGTTCATCTCCTACCTTCATGTGTAGAACTTCAAATTCCTTTCAAAGTGCTTGCAAGTATGCACACTTTACTCGAGTTGTTCCTTGATACTTTTGCTTCATGGAATCCCATATGTTCTTTGATGTATCTTTGTTAAGAATCGTTTCCAAGATTGAGCAATCTATAGTTTGAAATAAATAAATTCTTGGCTTTCAAATCTTTGAGCTTTTTATCGTCAATGTTCTTCTTTTGTGCATATGTGAGAACAACACCTTCTATTGCTGCAAGAATTCCATTTTCCACTAA